>OZ010715.1:32455238-32505148 GCA_963932345.1 Ophion ventricosus | reverse complement strand
TCTCTGCCAACGAAGGGGATCGGCATCTTAACGAAATTAAGATGCCGATCTCCAATAAGGATCGTGAAGAATCTACCGATGATTTTCGTAGCCCGAATACCCTAAAAACTTCAATGGAAGATAATTTTGATGGCGATGTTCAAGACCTCTCATAATATCCTCAAATTCGACCAATATCCATACCGATCGGCACGACTCTCCCGAGCGAAAAAAAAAAATACCGAAAACCCGCCTCAAACGTAACATCCGAATTTCCAATCGAACAGCATTCTCTCGACAATACTCAATAAACGTATCAACGAGTTCGAACGTACAGTCTCGCGATACGTGGACATTGTTAAGAAATTTCGGCGCCGCGAGTTCTCGAATTCACCAAGGTTGGCCAGCCCGCGCACCTGCTGACTCCTCGTCTTTCTCAACGTTTTTTACCTTACACCGCGTCACGATCCGTTGGACTCGAAAGTCCCGGAAAAAAAAAAGAAGGACATTTCGCAACGCGCTCGGGCCGAGCTGCGCGAGACTGCGGCTGACTCGTGAGAATGGCAAAAGTGGCAGGGCTAGCCCGTAAAGTATATACACGCAATGCTGTACGAGGTTAGTAGGACAAGCCCGCGAGCAGGAATCTCGCGGTTCGGCGCGGGGGGCTGGCGATTCTTCGCCTATCGCGACGTCTTTTTTTTTTCATTACTATACCTCGTGTGCTCGGGTCCACGTGGCTACGAGATATTTGGCGAGGACGATTAGAATCCTCCGGATAAAAATTAAAAAAACGACTCTCTCGATAAATCGGTATCTCTGGATCGATTTGTTTTTTTTTTATTTTCTATCGAAGCATCCGATCTATCAAGGACACGATTCTCGTACACTCGTAGCTTCGTCGGCAACCAATTCGTTTTCCGAGACCGTTCTTTATCTGCAAGAGTGGGAATGAAAAATAAAATAAGTTTCCGGCAGGCTGTCAACTTCTTGCGAATCAAATTTCATGTAAAAATGATTATTGGCCAATTTTCAACTCATAATATTGTTGAAAAATATTTCCAAGCCGGAAAATGATACACGGAGAGAATTAAAAAGTAATTTTTTGTCGTGAATTTCACGGTAAAAATTACCGTGATATATTTCAATGTGGTGACAAGTGAGAAAAGCATAATAATTCGTATGCGACAAGTTTTTTTTTAACTCACGTTACAGAAAATTCCAAATACGTAACTAAAACTTTACTATACAAGAAGGGTAGCGCGCACGATAATTTTTACCGAGAGCACAATACATTTTCCTATAACACTCATTAAATTTTATAATAAATCTTAAAATAACTGTTATAAAGGCGATACTTTTTTATAGACATTTTTGAAAGGCATAAAACAATAAAATGCACAGTAAAATTTCGCTGATGTTACATATTTTTTAAATTTAAGTTTTGTGTATTTTGTTACACATGAAAATTTACTAGAAAATCTGGTAAAATTTTCTATCTGAAGAAGAAATTTTATTTTATTTTCGTGAAAATCTGTGTTTTACTCAGTAATAATGAGCGAAGTTTCAGGGTTGTCATCTGGTTACCGTTACTGCACGGTAATTTTTAACATTTAATTCTCTCCGTGCGTGAAAGGAATATCTTGATACATCCTAAATCTCTCAGCGATATAAATTTCAACCGTCTACAAGCGTTTCGATTTTAGTATCGAAAGTCCTTAACACGCTGCCGACAGCGCAACGAGAAAATATCACGAGCTTTTTTTTTTTGCTTCGACAAAAAAAAACATTGCCCGATCGTGTTCGTATGCGCCTGGAAAATTGTCTACTCTCCGGTCCACCCTGACGTCCTCGACGCGATGTGTCATTTTTTTTTTTCTTTTTTTTTTTCTTCTATTAATAGCAAAAAGCGCGACCTTTCGTCGCGTTTTTTATGGCCGTGTAACCGCTCGTATTGCACACGGAGTTGTACACGACGCGATCCGTGTATTCGCACCGATGAAAATAATCCCCCGTCCCTCGTGCTCCATTTTTATTCCTTAACGACGTGGAATTTTTTGTCCTCTTGTTTTTTTTTTTGTTCTCTTTCCAATCTCATCTCTCTCGCGCCCCGTCGTCGTTTTCTTCCTAATGACAAAAAAAAAACGGAAAATGATCCACGCATTGTTTTTTTATTTTTCATCTGAGATTTCACGAATTTACGATTGAACGGGGTTGCTCTATACTCATCTCGAAAACTTGTCGGCAAGGCCAAATATTTGCACGTAACGCGATTTCGACGCATCTCGTCGAGCAATGGTGGAATGAACGTAGCGCCGATTAAAAGTCGGTCGAGCTCTCTCGACTTTCACAACTTTCATCGTCGCGCGTCCTCACGGGCATTCTCGGAGTATACGCGTAATATTGCCAGAGACGTCTCCCGAGTTGCCGCGATAAACGACGGCGACATCTCGTCGGATAATATCTCATGTACAGTGAAACTTCAGTTATAAGTTTTTCAAGGGGTACAGTAACTTCAGTTATACGTTTTTTCAAGGGGTACATGGCGTATAAATGAGAATAACGTAGAAGTGAAATACAGTATGTATCGGAAACTCTTTAGCTTTGGAAAATCGCGATCGGTGCATAATTCGCGATGTTTTTTTTTTTAATAGCTGTACCTTTATTATATTAGGTGTATGACTTTATATTTGCAGATTTTTCAGCAAATTTATTTCATATAAAAAAATAAAGAACAACGAACTTAATCTTGGAAATATTGTCCATCGTTTTCTATGACCTTGCGCCATCTCTCAGGTAACATACGAATGCAGTCGCGAAAGAAACTTGAAGGCTTCGAGGCGAATAAAGCCATCGACGAATTTACGCACATCGTCCAGCGTTTTGAACGGTTTATCCACTAAGGCGTGCTGCATTGACCGGAACAAATGTCAGTCGGATGGGGCCAAGTCTGGTGAATATGCCGCGTGCGGGAGAACTTCCCATCCCAAGTTCAAGAGGGTCTTCTGAGTCGCGCGAGGCAACGTGAGGTCGAGCGTTGTCATGCAGCAGTACGACTTGCCTGCTTCCTTGCCCAGTAAATAGCCTTTTCTGATCAAGTTCTTCGCTCAGTTTGTTCAATTGTCGGCTGTAGCGTTCCGCAGTCACCGTCTGACCAGTTTCCAGGAGTTTGTAACAAAGCACACCCTTCATGTCCCACCAGATACACAGGAGAACCTTCTTTAAGTGGATGTTCTGTTTCGGCGTCGATGCACTGGGTCGCCCGGGATCTACCCATGAATTTTTACGTTTGGGATTCTCGTAAAAAATATACTTTTCATCACCCGTCACAATTTTCCACAAGAAGTCCCTTTTTTTCTTGTCGGACGAGCAGTGAAAGGCACGTGTTCATACGTTGACCTAGGTTGTGTTCGGTCAATACATGTTGGACTCACCCTCCAATTTTATTTAATTTTTCCCATTTGGTGCAAACGCTTGGAAATAGCTGTTTGGGTGACTCCTAACTGAGCTGCAAGCTCTTGTTGCTTTTGCGTTGAGTCTTCATCCAGTCTCCCTCCCTCTCTCTCTCTCTCTCTCTCTCTCTCTCTCTCTCTCTCTCTCTCTCTCTCTCTCTCTCCCTCCCCCCCCTCTTTTCCTCTCGTTTCTCCAGCACGATGTGTCCGGTGCGTCAGTATTCGTACACACGTACATCCAGCACCGTTGCGCAGCTTAAGGGGCCAGTCCACTTTGAAAATTTCAAAAAATCGAAAGCAAGCAAGACTTGAAGAAATCGACGATGATGAGCAATCAGAAGGGATTTTGTACGATGCAGGAATTGCCGATTGAGTTTATGTAAGAGTTTTTCATAGTATAAACTTCAAACGCGTTTTTCTCGAAACAACGTTTTCAAAATCTAGCTCCATCGTATCTCTAAAACTAATAAACCGATTCTCTTGAAATTTGAACCACATATTGTAAACATGATTCGCAACAAGATGACCCTCGATGGTTTTAAAATTTTTATTTTTACTCTTTTTTTTTTGCGAAAAACTGCGAAAAAAAACGCGTTTTTTTTTTCTTTTTTCGTTTTTCATCTGCCATTTTTTTATTTTTTGATAAAACTTTATATCCGAGGGTCATTTTGTAGCTGGTGTCATACTGAATCTAATGAACTTTGATTTTTTTTGTTTCAGACAAGCCGTTGCCGAGTTGTGATGGAGCTACCTAGCCCACCTATTTTTGAGGGCGTTACGTTAAACTATAGTTTTTGTACTTAAAAATAAATGAAAATGAATTAAATGTTTTTTTTTAAATGTATTTCAAGACTTTATTTATCAAGCCCAACAACTTTTATATTCATATCTTTTATAAAAGCCTAAAAAAAAAAAAATCGCGAAAATAGCCTTTTTTCGTGGCTACAAAGTGGACTGGCCCCTTAATAATATAGGGATACTGCGATATGCGTATGCATACATATATGTACGAAGCTGCTTGTAAAACCCGCTCAGCAATGTCCCTGGTGGAATTCTCTCGAGTTCTCCCCATACTTGCGACCCATTACAGCCACCGTTGCGCCTTTCTTCTCGTTGCCCCCTCTCGAGGGTTACCCCGTACCTTCGTACATGCACATTTTACCACCACCCTCCGTGCGATGCCCCATGCAATAGCCTCTAAAAGCTTCTCTCTTTCCAAAGAAGAGAGCGAGTCAACGGACCCACATATACAGTAGAATCTCGATTATTCGAACTCTCATCATCGGAGCCCTTCGTTATCCGAACGGTGATTTCCTTCATCCGAACTTTCCGACTCATGCCACGAAATTTTATACATTTCTATCGAAGTTGACTTGAAAGGCACGATACGAATGTAGTCATGTGTATTGCGATTGTTAGATCGAGGGAAGATGAATGCATATGTGTGTGTGTGTGTGTGTGGGTGTGATTCCCCGTTTCATTCACAACCCCCCCCCCCCCCCCCCTGCCCCCCACCCATTCGTTCCATCTTCCTCTCTCGTGCATTGTCCCACTTTTCCGGGAAGCTCTCAAAGTTGTCCCGAAACTTCAGCCCTCCCTTCAGTTTGGTATCTCAACACGAAGGGTGGGCGCGCTGTAGCGAAGAAGAATTAACAACGTTGAAAGGAGGGGGAAAAAAAAACTAATATTACGACAGAAACGTCACAGTGACAACTTCTACGCTTCAAATTTTCTCCCTTTCGCAATAGTTTGGAAATGGACTTTTTCCACCCTTGTGTACGAATGCGGACAAGGCGTCTTCTTTGACAATGGTACAAAAGTCGAGGCTCACCAAAATCAATAAAAATGTTATTCTAAAAATTTATCGGATGAATAAACATTTCAACGAGCTAATTGCATCCGTGACGACGTTGCGGTGTACTTGTTTGCTGAAAAATTATTCACGTCGTCCAATTATCGAATTATTCATATACTGTGAATAAACGCAAAAGCAGACACGTCGAATTTTCTCATAAATGTTGACGAGAAGTACCCGTTTTCCAAGCACACAATAACAATTTTGACAATTAACGATAGCAGCAATTAGAAGGAAAATAAATAGAGCTTGTACCTGGACGAGTAACGGATGCTACGTAATCTGGCCACAAATGGTACAACAAGCGCTGAATATTCAATGACTCCGAGGCTGCTCGTATCGCGAGTTCTCACACTCCGGAACTTCCTCAACAAAAGCCGATAATGCGCAAACTCATACACGATCACACCGAAATAATCGCTTTCCGGTAATTCAACGGAGGATCACTGGCTGTTGCACAGGCATCTTCCAAGAATCAACCGTAGCCTCGTTGCAATACAATATCGAAGTTGGAGGATTGTTGGAACCCAACGAAAATACATTTTTTTTTACAATTGTCCACATTTTTTTCGACAAAATTTACGACTGCGCACTTGAACGTTTTTTTTTACAATTCTTATTAGACGTGTAGGGGAGAGTGGGGCACAATGTGTCACGGGGTACAGTGAGCAACATGCGGTTTCTCGGAGGTTTGTAGCTCGTAAATTCCGAAATGTTATGTATTGGACCGCTATTTATATTAGGTCAAGCTTGAAAGAAAGTCAATAGCAGCTCACGAAGAATTGTTAAGGGGCCAGTCCACTTTGGAGCCACGAAAAAAAGGCTATTTTCGCGATTTTTTTTGAGGATTTTATAAAAGATATAAATATAAAAGTTGTTGGGCTTGATAAATAAAGTCTTGAAATACATTTAAAAAAAAATGTTAATTCATTTTTCATTCATTTTTAAGTACAAAAACTATAGTTTAACGTAACGCCTCAAAAATAGGTGGGCTAGGTAGCTCCATCACAACTCGGCAACGGCTTGTCTGAAACAAAAAAATCAAAGTCCATTAGATTCAGTATGACACCAGCTACGAAATGACCCTCGGATATGAAGTTTTATCAAAAAATAAAAAAATGGCAGATGAAAAACGAAAAAAGTAAAAAAAACGCGCTTCTTTCGCAGTTTTTCGCCAAAAAAAAGAGTAAAAATCAAAATTTTAAAACCATCGAGGATCATCTTGTTGCGAATCATGTTTACAATATGTGGTTCAAATTTCAAGAGAATCGGTTTATTAGTTTTAGAGATACGATGGAGCTAGATTTTGAAAACGTTGTTTCGAGAAAAACGCGTTTGAAGTTTATACTATGAAAAACTCTTACCTAAACTCAATCGGCAATATTGACACAATATTTCTGAATGTATGTACTTTCGAAAACAGTACAAAAAAAATCGATTTTTTGAAATTTTCAACGTGGACTGGCCCCTTAAAAGTACAAAATTAATTTGAGCCTCGAAAAAAAAATTTCGCTTGCCGGGAAAACGTCAAATATTGTGGGCCAATTGTTTGGAGCACAATGTGTCATCGAGTTGTTGAGCACAATGAGTCGACTCTCAATGTTATTGGCAAACAATACCCGTTGTGAAATTATCGGTATGTATGAAAATCTGTTATCTGTGTTAGGAAAATATAAGAGTTTCGACCGGCTCTTTGTTCCCTACGTTTCGCAGCACTTGACACACTGTACCCACCTATCCGACACATTGTACCCCACCCGTGGGGCACAATGAACCAATCCACAAATTTTTTTCGAACCCATTATTTTAGGATTTTTAATCTTTTTTCCAAAAAATATGGCAGCTCTATTTTATGCCCAAAGTTCTATAAAATCGGTTATGACCATTTTTTTTCTAATCAGACTGCTTTGGTAAGAATAAAAATTCGATAGAAAAAAAGTGACGCACTGTGCCCCACCTTTCCCTGCAGCATAAATTGGTAGGAAAAATTTGTCAACGATCATGAAAATTACGCTAACGAAGAAGTAATAAATTTTCGTTGCGTGCAAACTTCATCATCGTGATGAGCAAATGTACAAATGTATATTTACAATTATAAAGATCTTTTCATTTAACATTCATGCAGCTCAAGTTTGTTCATTCATCGGGCACACTGACGAAGCAGTTCTGTTTATTTTCTTTTTGCAAACTTCAATCTCATCCAAAATCATATTCTTATTTCTTTATTTTTCCCTCCATCCAAAGACCCTTTTTGCGAATTAACAGCGTAGATTTCTAAAAAGAATATTAAAAAAAAAAACGTTTGAACGACTTTCACAGTCTAAATCGGTGTAAAATTTTTCAACAATAAAAAATAATTGAATTTTCGTAGCATTCCAACGATTCACACTGCAACGTCAAATTGTAACACGATAAACTGATTAATTTCGAGACTTGTTGAAAAAAAAACAAAATAGTAAAAATATAAGTTAAACGTACACCCGGTTGATGTTTTTCTATCGATACGTATGTGTGAAAAATCGATTCGTCCGAAATTCAAGATTGTGTACTTGGAGATGAAACCCTTAGTCTTGGCAATCCAACCGCGTTTTAATCGCCTATCCACGATGTAACGGAAGCAGGGCGAGAGAGAGAGGGGTGGCTAGGGGATGAGGAGAGAGGAAACCGATACCGACCGTATCCATTTGCATTGTCTACAGTCTATACAGGTATACACCCGTGAAGAGCAGAAGAACATAGTCGGTCTATTGAGCGAGGGAGAGTTCCTCTCTCTCTTCGGTAACTGGAGCGGGACAAGGCGTCGTTAACGATCCCAATTGTATTAGCATTTCTCTCCAATTGGCACAATTATACCGTCGCGTAACTCAACTCGAATTCATCAATTTTATGCGAAGTCTCAAAAGAAGACTCCCCGATCGCCTCTTTTACTCGGTAACTACTCTTGCCAACCAATTGCGGGGGAAAACGAACGAGTGTGGGTGGACATCGAGTTCGACGCAATATCTCACGATTTACGATGTTGCGGAACGCGCGGATTGAAAAAAAAACGGATGGCTTTTGGGCTTTCTCTCTAAGAGAGAAAAAAAACCATTTCGAGGTAAATCAGCGATCAGATGTTGTTGCCACTGAAATTTGTCTCTCAACCAAGTTCACTAAAAATCCAAGTGTGGTGTTTTGCTGTTTTACTGTAACAATTAAATGCACTGTTTAAGGGACACCACTAGTGTGACACTTTTAAAAAATCGTTTTTTTTTGTGCATTCTTCGATAGTCTATAGCTTCAAAAATAACATACTAAAGTTTCATGTGCGGATCTCAAATAGTTTTTGCACTACAGCCTTCTAAAGAACAGCTGCTCGTCGCTCAGAAACGTGCGTAAGCTATCTTTCAACGCGTTTTTCTCAAAACGCGATTTTTCAAATTTGCTGCAGCTCTAGCACGAATACAAATCATCCGATCGACTTGAATCGCGTTTCAGCGTATTTAGTATTTGTTTCTTCATACAATGACCCTCCAGTTTTTCGATTGCATAAAAAATGTCAAATTGCCATGGAAAAAACCATCAGATTTTTAAGCGTAATTTGGAACTTTTTTTCAAAACTCCGCCATTTTATTGGATTTTAACTTTTTTTTCACAAACCTGCGTCATTGTACAGGCAATACCTTTAAGTTAACGGATTTTTTAATTTTTTATTTCAGGCACTCTAAAGGCCGCGATCAATGCAGCCACGGGAGAAGTTTTTTTTTTTAGGCTCCGGAGACGGCGCATAAGTTCCCGTGCGGAAATTGAGTTTAGGCTTTGATTGGGCCCATTCTAATTAGCCCTAACTTTATTGAGGCCCTAGACTGGAAGCCTCACATGGGCCATCAGTGGCTGGTCACACTTTGCTACCGAGGGCCATTGAAGGCAAAATAACCAGGGCCTTTAGAATTATATCAAGGGTGCCGCATAACAAATTATTGCAGCCATATACGTACGTACGTGTGTGCGCACTGTGAAAAAGAAATGTGTTATTTCCAATACGTTTGAGGCTTAGAATTATGTCGCATATTTTGACACGTTGGATCCCGCGTTCTTCCAATGAACGCACTGCATGCATGTTGGTTCAAGGCATCACAGCTCGTCTATTAAACGCATAGTTTAATTATTATATTTAATCGATCTCGATAATTATTATGCCACGAATTCTTTAGTCAAGCAATTTATACTGATTTGCCCCTATAATAGCAAAGTCTAGTAGTATTGGGGACAATCGCTACTAGGGAATCTACAACTACACCCCTTAAAGACCTTTACTTGGTCTCCGTACTTAGACCATAGTTTTAGTCAACCTACCTACCCTACCATTCCCTAATAGGAGCCCGATCCGGCTCTTTTACGGAAAACCCTACTTATGGTATCCACAAACAATCCTTCGAAGGCCCCGAATTGTATTAGGGATGCCCTGCCAATTTTCCGCACGGGTTTCTGAAAATTGAATATTTTACAATTGAATATATACATAATTTATACACATAAAAATGTATGTGTATAAATTATGTATATACATATATACATAATTTATACACATAAATTTATTTTTGGGTTAGAGTTGATCTGCTTGTTTCGTAGTTTGTACATTGCCAGAAAATGTGATTCCCCTCTTCTTCATTCTTTCCGCAGTCGCACATGGCAGATGTGACAATATTAAATCTGTATAGGCTCTGTCTTAAGGATAAATGACCGCTTCTTAACCTATTGATCGAAGTAACAGCTCTTCTCGAAAGTTTATATTGAAAAAACCATGGCCGATTGTTTTGGTTGTAGTATTTTTCAAACTAATTCTTCCCTTTAGTTTCTGCAGATGTTAGGCACTATTGGTGAAACTCGCTCTTTCTTAATGTCATCCAAAAAGCATTGAAGTCTGTGTTCGGAATTAGTAGTTGAGTATCTCTTCTCGAGATAATACCTTCTTTTGCAGGATCAAGACACTCGGCCTCGACGCCCCCCCCCCCCCCCCGCCCTCTTGCTGGAATCTTACTCAAGTGCTAACTGGATTTTTCGTGAGCTCGCGTGGCAAGCGGAACAGTCATCTGGGTTATAAAACAGTAAACCGATGGTGAAGAACTCTTTTCTGTCTCTTCTCGTTTAGGTGTCTCAACGTAAAGCAACAAACGGGATCTTCTTAATTATGACGAGAGGGTTGTAGATCGAGAGATTCGTCGATGCGCGAGCGGAAAAAGAAAACTATTCGCAGAAAAAAAGACAAGACGTGTCTCTAAGCACCGTTCGATGTTTGTAAGATTCATCATTCTAGGATTGCCCCTACCATACGTAAGAGTGCGAGAGAGACAGCTGAAATTTTCGACCGAAGATTTCGCAGAGACGAATAATATTTCGGACCAAAGAAAATCGTTCAACGCCGCGTCGGTGATGTCTGCAGAGCCTGATGCATTCTTTTTTGTAAAAAAAAAAAAAAAAAAAAACATAAGCAACAGTGAGAAAAATCGTAACGAAAAATTGGTGAGGTTATGTCGGCGTTGTACGTACCTTTGAGAGTAGCGCCGCGATTGAAATGCAAATGTTACGTCGCTCTGTGGGTAGACGGAGCCATCTATGAGCATTGCCAGAAAGCTCGATCGGCGCAACTACGTATGGTAAGACACAGCTGCGCGATAAAACAGTTCAACTGTTGTTGCCCAGTCACCGCAGAGGGCAGCATCTAACGATCTCGTGATTTCTCCGCTAGTAACTCGCAAAATTTTTCGATAGTGGCGCTGCATCCGTTCTCCGTAAATCAAACTGCAAAATGACTTATTTTTTGTTCTTCCAATGGCAAGTTCAACCAACCGTATATGTCCACGGTCCAATTTCCAATTGTGATCGTCGAGCGTTTCTATTTTTGACTCTTTGATCGGACATCGTTCAAACTCGTCAGAAAATTGATCATTAAAAATTATCGCTCGTTACTGTCATTGACGTATCGAAAACTTTTTTGTACCGACAAAATAAATTATTACAAATAACAAAAACCTGCTTGAAAATGATCGTGAGCTCAAATAAATACAATGTAAAATCGAATAACAAGCACAATTGTTTTTTTTTCCACTTATCGATGGTACCGTCTGCCGATACGAAAAAAAAGATTGTTTTTTTTTAACGCTGGAGAGGGCTGTTGCGATTGAGCCAACGTGAGCTTTCGACTCGAATGATTTACGTCGAACGCTGCCATTTGTCGTGTTGTAATTTCTCGTTAAGACTATATTTCTTTTTAATGCAAGAATTGATAATACGAAAGACACGAGTGAGCTTGTTGCAAAACAAATTCCATTGTAGACGATCGAGGGAAAAGTACGCTCACTTTTGGACTACAAAATCGAAGGAAAATCAATGCAACGAATATGCGAAAATTTTTTTAAAATATTCTTTTATTTATTTAATCCTTGGTGGATGAAAATAATTCGGAAATAATAAATGCCTTACGTCGACACCAATGCAAAATTTGTTTTTTTTTCCCCTACTAATTGCCATGTACATCGTACTCATCAATAATGAGAAATGCATCGCACTTGAAGCACTTTTGAAACGTCAACCTCGTGTAATTGCCATATTTTTTTTCGGGCTCTGTCGGCATCGTAAATATTAGATGAAGTAAAACGTTCCGAGCGTTTTTTCGCTTTATTTCGACGATGAAATTAACATAGTTAGGATTATCGGATTTAGATCAAATATGCGCCATTTTGTTCGATAACTTTTGTCCATTTTGAAGGCAATTTCATAATTCCGCGATTGATAAAGTCCTCGTCCCTATTGGTAAAAAACTTGACCAGCTCATTTTCACAAGCCTCTCTTGAGGCCAGCTTTGTACCATCAAGAAAATTTTGCAAATGCTTGAAAAGATAATAATCGCTTGGTGCCAGGTCTGGACTATACGGCGGATGCGATAGAACCTCCCATCCAAGCTGTCGGAGCTTCTGGCGCGTCGTTAAAGATGTGCGCGGCCTGGCGTTGTCTTGATGGAACACAACACCCTTCCTATTGGTCAATTCTGGCCGCTTCTGGTCGATCGCCTGCTTCAATCTGGTCAGTTGTTGACAGTAGAGGTCCGAATTGAGTGTTTGGCCCGATGGGAGCAGCTCATAGTGGATGATTCCCTTCCAATCCCACCAAACACACAGCAAAACCTTCTTGGCCGTTAATCCGGGCTTGGCGATCGTTTGGGCCGGCTCACCGCGATTGGACCACGATCTTTTTCGGCTGTTGTTCTCGTATGTGACCCATTTTTCATCGCCAGTCACCATCCGCTTCAAAAATGGGTCGATTTCGTTACGTTTCAGCAAAGAATCGCAGGCATCAATTCGGTCCAAAAGGTTCTTTTGCGTCAATTCGTGTGGCACCCATACATCGAGCTTCTTCTTGAGACCAGCCTTATGCAAATGGTTCCAAACGGTTTTCTGGCTAATCTTCAGTTCCTGGGCAATGGAATAAGTGCTCACATGCCGGTCCGACTCGACGATTTCCATGATTTTATCGACGTTTTCGACGATTGGCCTATCAGAGCGTGCCTCATCTTCGATGTCCATATTACCAGAACGGAATCTTTGGAACCACCGCTTTGCTGTTGCATTCGATACTGTATTGGGTCCATAAACAGCACAAATTTTTTTGGCCGCCTGCTCCGCCTTTTCACCTTGGTCGTAGTGGTACTGAAGAATGTATCAAATTTTCTCTTTTTTACCTCCATTTTGGAACGCTGTAACACACAACTGGCTTCACCAAACACAAAATTGTGAAATAACTTTTTTTGAAGGGTAATGTCACCTTTAAATCGCCGTATAGTATGACCCGATGCGATGTATACATCGTGAGGTATGGCTCACTAAAGACATCTAGCGGAAAACGCTCAGAACTTTTTGCTTCACCCAATATTATAATAGGAAAATAATACACAAAATAAGAACGAAAGTTACAATGGCTTGCTTTGGCACTTTGCTACGAAACATCCTCACAATGGTTTCCAAACCATTGAATTAGCCAATTACCTTGATGTTGGGATATTCAATGATGAATTTTCATCAATTCTGAAAATGTTGAGCGTAATGGGAGTAATAATTGGACTTGCAGCAAGCGATTATGTTGCCGACAGAGATCAAACGAGGCTGCGCGTAGCAGAGCATCGTCATCAGGCTGCCTCGAAAGAGGGTCGATTAGCTCGAAGGAGAGCTTCAATAGTCCAGCAGGTGCTTTTCGAAGAAGAGGAAGGTGAAGTTTATGGGCCTGGAATAACAGATTAGCTCTAGGTATGGTATTTATCGATTTATAATAATGAAATCAATATTTTTATCTTTCAACGCGTTTTTCTCAAAACGACATTTTTCAAATTTGCTGCAGTCCTAACTCTTTTTTAACTTTTTTTTCACAATCCTGCATCATTGTACAGGCAATACCTTCTAGTTTAACGGACGTTTTTTATTTTTTGATTTCAGGCACACTGAAGGCCGCAATCACTGCAGCAGCGGGAGAACTTTTTTTTTGGAGACTCGTTAGACGGCGCACAAGTCGCTCAAAATTGAATATTTTCATACCAAAAAATTACTGTACATACATTATTTATACACAAATATATCCTCGAAATTTCGAAATATTCGATGCAATACTTTTCTTTCAATAAATTCCCGAAAATCACCTTTTTTGAACAGTCACACTATTGATGCTCCTAAAAATAATAAAAAATACGTAGTCCATGGAGGATTTCTGAAAGATACATCAAATATTTTGTAGAAACGGTTTTTTTCATTCGACTTTGTTTTCCCGATTTATTTGCACCGTGCAATTTGAGCGATTTGCAAAAACAGTGAGGAAATCTGTACGAGTGGACGAAATTTTTTGATTTTTCATTCTTTCACTTTTCCCCGTGCTCAATCGAGAGCTCCTCTCGTAAGAAAATTTGATATGTACCGGTGGACATTGACTTTTGCAACGACGATATCCTCCACGAATTTTGCTCCCTGGACGGCATTTTAGTGCCGTCCAGGGCAAGTCTCGAGAAGCCGTCTCGAGAAGAGATACTCAACTACTAATTCCGAACACAGACTTCAATGCTTTTTGGAAGACATTAAGAAAGAGCGAGTTTCACCAATGGTGCCTAACATCTGCAGAAACTAAAGGGAAGAATTACTTTGAAAAATACTATAACCAAAACAATCGGCCATGGTTTTTTCAATATAAACTTTCGAGAAGAGCTGTTACTTCGATCAATAGGTTAAGAAGCGGTCATGCATCCTTAAGACAGAGCCTATACAGATTTAATATTGTCACATCTGCCATATGGGACTGCGGAAAGAATGAAGAAGAGGGGAATCACATTTTCTGGCAATGTACAAACTACGAAACAAGCAGATCAACTCTAACCCAAAAACTTCAAAAAGCTAGACAATTCTCGCCGTTTTGCCTCGAGTCCTTACTCCACTCCATGGACAGGTCCACAGTGTTGCCAATCGCCCAATTTATCTGTAGTATTAATCTCTATATTTAAGTGATGTACATGTCTGTATAAAATGCGTTCACTACCAATTCCAAAGTCATTGTACAGGCAATATCTTCTAGTTTAACGGACGTTTTTTATTTTTTGATTTCAGGCACACTGAAGGCCGCAATCACCGCAGCAGTGGGAGAATTTTTTTGTTTGGAGACTCGGAAGACGGCGCATAAGTCGCTCAAAATTGAATATTTTCATAAAAAAAAATTACTGTACATACATTATTTATACACAAATATATCCTCGAAATTTCGAAATATTCGATGCAATACTTTTCTTTCAATAAATTCCCGAAAATCACCTTTTTTGAACAGTCACACTATTGATGCTCCTAAAAATAATAAAAAATACGTAGTCCATGGAGGATTTCTGAAAGATACATCAAATATTTTGTAGAAACGGTTTTTTTCATTCGACTTTGTTTTCCCGATTTATTTGCACCGTGCAATTTGAGCGATTTGCAAAAACATTGAGGAAATCTGTACGAGTTGACGGAATTTTTTGATTTTTCATTCTTTCACTTTTCCCCGTGCTCAATCGAGAGCTCGTCGCGTAAGAAAATCTGATATGTACCGGTGGACGTTGACTTTTGCAACGACGATATCCTCCACGAATTTTGCTCCCTGGACGGCATTTTAGTGCCGTCCAGGGAGCAAAATTACATTTCGCAAAAGTGGGACTGCGTGCGGTTCTTTTTTTTATTCGTCCACTTTGGCGTATGCGGGTCATTTGTTTTGATTTGTTTTTCTCGGAAAGATACGAAAACCGGGGAAAGAAATTGGTACAGCGATCAAACTCCAATGTGCAATCGGCGTCTGCGTCCATCGGTATTATCAATACTCATTTTGTACAATATTGTACAAGACACACTGTGTGCCGGCTAGCCGTATAATTATGGACCAATTGGGGGAGGGGGCGGGGGGGGGGGGGGACTTTCGCGTCGAGACTACGCGTCTCATTCCTCTTCCAACGATCGACATAAAAAAATCGTTCCGATTAGAGAAGTTGCACATTGCTTCCTCGTCATTTCGTTGGCAAAAATTGGAAAAGCGACTTTTTCGATCCTTCCTCCCACGCACGGAGAAAGTTTTTTTTTCGAGGGACATTCATCGATAAATCCATTATGCGCGAGCATGTTTATTCAACGAAATTCTTATTTCCATCAACCTTTCGTGGTCACCCTGGGTAGAATCGACCCGTCGATCAATTTTTGGTGTAAATCTATAATAGTTCCCGCCTTCGAACGCGACTGTATTTACCATTTTACGTGGAGTTTGAAGTATCCTCGTACCATAAAATTTATCCTCTTCGCATGTCGGAAGAAATAACTTTTTTGGAACGCGCACTATGCTACTATTTTTTTTCACCGAAAGTAGCGTATCTAAGGAGTATCAGGTCCAAATTTTAGGTAAAAATGTGGAAAATTCACGGAACTATGATTTTTTTTAGCGAAAAAGTGTCTTTTTTGCTTTTTCACCTCTTTATGAATTTTTTTTTTAACACGTCGCCATTATATTTCTTATAAATAAATTTTTCGTACATCGTCTATAAAGTTCAAAGGAATGTTTCGTAATTTTTTGAAGCACTTCGGACGGATAGTTTGGAAAATTATGCGGAAGTTGGTGCTCCAACGGTGAGAGAGTTCGAAAAATGTACCATACTCCGCACAATCTTGGACACGAGTCAGATGATAGATTTCCGATCGATATCTCGACAATCGCACAAGTTCGAATCTTTGAAAATGATATTTTGTTTAAAATCAAATAGTAATTCGAAAAAATAATAATATCTTTGAAAACAATTATAGTATAAATATTGTTGGGGGTACAAATAAATCTCCGCCGTTTGACAAAAGATGGTCCCACCAGGAGGTTATGGTTGAAATTGTCAGATGTAAAACGTCATATCGTACACGGAGAGAATTAAAAAGTAATTTTTGTCGTGAATTTCACGATAAAAATTACCGTCATATATTTCAATTTGGTGACAAGTGAGAAAAGCATAATAATTCGTATGCGACAAGTTTTTTTTAACTCACGTTACAGAAAATTTCAAATACGTAGCTAAAATTTTACTATACAAGAAGGGTAGCGCGCACGATAATTTTTACCGAGAGCACAATACATTTTCCTATAAAACTCATTAAATTTTATAATAAATCTTAAAATAACTGTTATAAAGACGATACTTTTTTATAGACATTTTTGAAAGGCATAAAATAATAAAATGCACAGTAAAATTTCGCTGATATTATATATTTTTTAAATGTAAGTTTTGCGTATTTTGTTGCACATGAAAATTTACTAGAAAATCTGGTAAAATGTTCTATCTGAAGAAGAAATTTTATTTTATTTTCGTGAAAATCTGTGTTTTACTCAGTAATAATAAGCGAAGTTTCAGGGTTGTCATCTGGTTACCGTTACTGCAAGGTAATTTTTAACATTTAATTCTCTCCGTGTAAGGTTGGACATCCGGCAGAATCATAACCTTGAAATATTAGCGATTTTGTATCAGCATGACATAATTTTTTTTCGTGCGAAAATGTCGAGCTTTGAGCCGAATAAGCGTCATTTGCGGAAACTTTTGATTTACTTCTTTAATTTGAAGAAATATGCAGCTGAGGCGCATCGATTGCTTGTAGAAGCATATGGCGAGGCTGCTTTAAGTGAGAGAAGTTGTCGTGAGTGGTTTTAAAAGTTTAAGAACGGTGAGCTTGACGTCGAAGACAAAGAACGTAACGGAAGGCCGAAAGTGTACGAAGACGCGGAATTGGAAGCATTATTGGAGGGAGATTCGTGCCAAACGCAAGAAGAACTTGCACTTACATTAGGAGTGATTCAACAAGCAATTTCACATCGTTTAAAATCGTTGGGAATGATTCAAAAACAAGGAAATTGGGTTCCATATGAACTGAAGCCGAGAAACGTTGAACGCCGATTTTGCACATGTGAAATGCTGCTTGCCAGGCATAAGCGAAAGGGTTTTTTGCATCGTATAGTCACTGGTGTTGAAAAATGGATCCACTACGATAACCCAAAGAAGAGGAAATCACGGGGACCACCTGGCCATGCTTCAACATCGACAGCCAAGCCGAATATTCATGGAAAAAAAACTCATGTTGTGTATTTGGTGGGATCAGCTTGGTGTCGTGTATTATGAGTTGCTCAAACCGAAAGAAACCATTACTGGGGCTCTCAACCGAACACAATTGATGAGATTGAGCCGAGCACTCAAGGAAAAACGCGCCCACTACTACTCCAGACACGACAAAATTATTCTCCTGCATGATAATGCTCGTCCACATGTTGCGGCGCCGGTTAAAACCTACTTGGAAACACTCAATTGGGAAGTTTTACCCCACCCGCCGTATTCACCAGACATTGCGCCCACTGACTATCATTTGTTTCGATCGATAACGCACAGCCTGTCTGAGCAGCACTTCACATCACACGAAGATACCAAAAATTGAGTCGATTTGTGGATAGCCTCAAAAGATGAAGCGTTCTTCCCGACGCGGTATCCGTATACCGCCAGAAAGATGGCAAAAAGTAGTGGCTAGCGATGGACAATACTTTGAATAAAACATAAAGTACCGTTCTTTCACAATAAATGCCCAATTTTTTATAAAAAAAAATAAAAAAACGGCGATGACTTATTTGTACTCCCAATATAATTTCATACTATATTATGGTACAATAAAGATTATAGTATATTTGTAAATACAATAAGACAACGGCGTCGAACACAAAAAAACGAATAATGAATGAAAAAAATTAATAAAAATTAAACGACTGCCCGTGTGAAAATATGCACGGCAGCATTGAGTAATAAAATACGATTCCGAATATAATAATCGGACTCGCGATTCTCGACTACGAAAGAATTAGCGAACGAGCCTCGTTTATTATACTTCGGACTAGTATGTAATTAATTTTAATAGTAATTTAATTAACTTAAACCGACGTAGCGCATAATCTTACGAAATATTAATGCATTCGGGCCAAGATCCTTTGTAGAACATTCGTAAGATAAAAACCAATGATCGTCTACAAAAATTGAAATACAAGAATTTTAATATCGCCTTTGCGCTCGGATGTCGATATTAAATTATAATACTTTGTACCCGAAGCGTGATAAACAATAGGAGGCCGGAGTTGCGTTCATGCGTTAGCTCGGTTTATTTTTATTTTTGTTCCTTCGTTTTTTTGTTTTTCGCCGCGCGATCCATCAACCCGGTGACTCGGATACGTTCGATAGACGGACCTAAGATTATTCCGCGTACGTCGATTCGACCGATCGGAGACGCACCCCTCGACTCGTATCGACATTCCTGTCCGGATCGTTTTTTTTTTTTTTTTTTTTTCAATTTCCCCTTTGTACTCTTCCATCCTGCTCTTTTTGTTTGGGTTAGCAGCGTGTTGTTATCGTCGTAAAAATAATAACAAAGCGCGCGCGCGCGTTTTCATCGATTTTTTCGTCGATACTTGGCCTCGTCTTATATATATATGTACGGGACGAGCCTCTAACCGGAGCGGTAGTAATACCAAAGTTTTGGCTGAGCATACTTGGGTGCCCGGGCAAACACGGTCTATCAAAATTCTATACGTCGATCGTGGCTCGAGATCAAGTCGGGAACGCGAAAATCGCGACAGCTCGAAAATTCTGTACGTTTCGTTTGCGTTCGTGTACGATCGATCGAACGGAAGCTCGAAACGTCCTTAACGTTGAAATTAACGAGAGAGACCGGGAAGTTAATTTGACGAATACGGAAAAAATCGTTCGGACGATAAAGAAAAAATGATTTTAGCCGCGATATTGTTCGTTTTGTTGCCCGTGTACGCGTTGTGCTTGTTCCATTGGAACGTTCGATTGAGCAGGAAAGGAAAGCTCGTCGATAAAATTCCTGGCCCACCGGCGATACCCTTTTTCGGAAATATTCTCAGTTTTCTTGGACCGTTGGGTAAGAGACTTTGTGACATTTTTGTAAAAACTCTCTCTCTCTCTCTCTCTTTCTATTATGACTTCTGTATGGATAATAGTATTGTGTAACTTTTTTATAAATAGTTTTTTTTTTGTTTTGTTAAAAAATTGTTATATTTTGTGGGAATTTTGTGCCAGAAAAATGTTCTATCCTAGCAATTCACCATTTATCTACACTACCGGCGAAAAGTTTCCGGAAAAAATTTAAACCAGTTCCGGATGGATTTTTTATGCCATTTCGCCGATAGTTGACATAAATTAATTTAATAAACGGCATTTTGAAGGAGAGAAATTCACCTTCATTCTGTTTTTTTTTGCAAATTTTTTACTATTTTTTTGACGACTAGTACCCTTTTTCGAAGACGACCATTTTTTGCCTTTTTTTATTCCTTTTCTGGTGAAGCCCGTTGACAGATAATTTTTTTTATGCATTTCTTTGACCGGAATCGGAAAGGGGGAAACTCAAGCTTCAATTTGGTTTTTTTTTAAGCTTCGTACGATTTTTTTTTCTAAAGATATTTTGATTTTTTTGAAAAAAGAGACAATTTGAAAAATAACGTTTAACGCGAAAACGACAAGGATTCAAGGAAAACGTCAAGATAGTAAAAAGTTGAATCGGTTGTCGTTGAGTTCGCGAGAATTTTTTCAGATTTATTTTCTATTTCCTTTTTCACCTCTTTTCGGTAAAAAAAAAATCAGATGATTTAATTACCATAACTCGAGAACTAAAGGGTTTGTGGTAAAATTTCGAGAAAGGAAAATTTTTTATTTTTCTATTTTCAACGAAATAGAATTATTTGAGATTTTTTTTTCTCGATTTACAGTGTAATTAAATAATCTGATTTTTTACCGAAAATAGGTGAAAAAAAAATCTGAAAAAATTCTCGCGAACTCATCGAAAACCGAATCAACTTTTTACTATCTTGAGATTTTCCTTGAATCCTTGTAGTTTTTGCCTTACACGTCATTTTTCAACTTGTCTCTTTTTTTTTTAATCAAAATATCTTTAGAAAAAAAAATCGTACGAAGCTTCAAAAAAAAACAAAATTGAAGCTTGATCTTCCCCCTTTATGAATCCGGTCAAAGAAATGCATAAAAAATTTTTTGTCTGTAAACGAGGTCCACCAGAAAAAGAACAAAAAAAAGGCGAAAAATGGTCGTTTTCGAAAAAGCGTACTAGTCGTAAAAAAATAGTAAAAAAATGTCGAAAAAAAAAGACGTAATGAACGTGAATTCCTCCTCTTCAAAATGCCGTTTATTAAATTCTTTTTCCTCAACTATCGGGCGAAATGGCATAAAAAAAATCGTTCCAGAACTTTTTTGAATTTTTGTCCGGAAACTTTTCGCCGGTAGTGTATCTCTCGCGCTGGAGCAAAGATCGCTTACGAGAAAAATTCGCAAAAATTTGTAGAGGATGTCCGGCTAAAACTGCGACGTTTGAACGAGGAATATTATCCGATCTTCAAACTGTGGGGAGTGAACGTCGCGATGGTTAATATTCGCCATCCGGACGATGCCGAGGTACCTTATAATTTCATACTTTATTTAAAAAAAAAAAAATGTTTTTTTCTCGCTAATTTTTTTTTTCCGCCTCCTCGATAACTCATGACCGGTTAAATGTTCTATGACGAAACGCAGATATTACTCTCGAGCACGAAACACATAGAGAAGGGATTGTTGTACAGATTTATGCATCCCTGGTTCGGCACGGGCCTCCTCACCAGCAAGGGTAAAATATTTTCCCAATTATTAATAAATAAATCCTAAAATATATTGCACACAACTTTTGTAAAGCGTGAAATAAATGAATAATGTTTATATTTTGAAATTATCGTCACAGGGAAGAAGTGGCGAGCCCGAAGAAGAATTTTGACCCCGGCATTTCATTTCAACGTTTTGCAACAATTCGTCGAGATTTTCGTCGAACAGGGAGAAAAGATGGCAGAGTCGCTTAAAACGGGCGGCGAAAATATTCAGGATCTCAATACGCTTCTAACGAAATTTACGTTGAACACAATTTGCGGTAATTTATCTTTTGACGCAACGACGCGCTCGTTACAATTGTGATGAAAATGATTTTAACGATGACACGACGATTCAGAAACGGCCATGGGAACTCCACTGCGGGATTCGGACACCGCACAAGAGAAATTCAGACGAGCTGTCTACGACATGGGCAACCTCATTATTCACAGGTTAATTTTCCACAAGCCCTGCCAGCCCGATATTTTCAACATTTTTCATTTTTTTTTTAAATATTATATGCAAAGTTCTCATTCGATCGGGCCACGTTTACGAGAATTTCAATTAATTTAATTCAATGAAATTATTAATCAATTTTATTCAGAAGTTTGTCCAGAAAATATCATTGAATAGATTTATTGATAAGTTGAGCTTAATGAATTCATTGATAAATTTAAATTAATCAATTTATTGATGATTCTGATTCAATACATTTATTGATAAATTTAATTTAAAAGGTTTATTTCATTGACGTTGACCAATAATGCAATTCAATGCAATTCAATTCACACGCAATGAGAACAAGTTCGCGTTAATTTTGCCATCGCTTGCTCGCGAAAAAAAAATAGCCTGGGCAAGCGTATGTAAAAGATAGCTAAAATTAAAAGTGTTCGTTGTTCATTACTGAAAGAGAGATTTTCATCACAATTTTCACGTCACTCGTTTTAGAATCTTGAGACCTTGGCTCCAATGGAATTGGATGTTTTCCATGTCACCGAGTGGGCGTTGTCAAACGAAAGCCCTCAAAGTTCTTCATGGCTTTTCCACAAAGGTAAGAAGAAAAAAAAGCCTCCATTCATCGCAATACATTAATCTCTAAACGATAACTGGACATAAATATCACCTCGTTGATTCAATTGACTCGGCATAATTTCGCCAATTGTACCAAGCAACAATTTTCATTTAATTGCTACGTTGATTTTCCACGCTATCGGAAAAAAAAAAAAAAGATAATCGAAGATCGGAAAAAGTATCACGAAGAGACGGGCGGGCAATTTCTAAAGGGAATTACGTCCCGAAAAGACAAAATGGACCACGACGATGATCCCGCATATACGAGTGAGTGCGAATTACCAAAGTCTTTCCATCGATGCGCCACACGGAGAGAATTAAATGTTAAAAATTAGCGTGCAGTAACGGTAACCAGATGACAAGCCTGAAACTTCGCTTATATTATTACTGAGTAAAACACAGATTTTCACGAAAATCAAATAAAATTTCTTCTTCAGATAGAAAATTTTACCAGATTTTCTACACGGAGAGAATTAAATGTTAAAAATTACCGTGCAGTAACGGTAACCGGATGACAAGCCTGAAACTTCGCTTATTATTACTGAGTAAAACACAGATTTTCACGAAAATAAAATAATATTTCTTCTTCAGATAGAAAATTTTACCAGATTTTCTAGTAAATTTTCATGTGTAACAAAATACGCAAAACTTAAATTTAAAAAATATATAATATCAGCGAAATTTTACTGTGCATTTTATTATTTTATGCCTTTCAAAAATGTCTATAAAAAAGTATCGTCTTTATAACAGTTATTTTAAGATTTATTATAAAATTTAATGAGTCTTATAGGAAAATGTATTGTGCTCTCGGTAAAAATTATCGTGCGCGCTACCCTTCTTGTATAGTAAAATTTTAGCTACGTATGTGAAATTTTCTGTAACGTGAGTTAAAAAAAAAACTTGTCGCATACGAATTATTATGCTTTTCTCACTTGTCACCACATTGAAATATATCACGGTAATTTTTACCTTGAAATTCACGACAAAAATTACTTTTTAATTCTCTCCGTGTAGTAAATTTTCATGTGTAACAAAATACGCAAAACTTAAATTTTAAAAATATATAATATCAGCGAAATTTTACTGTGCATTTTATTATATTGTGCCTTTCAAGAATGTCTATAAAAAAGTATCGTCTTTATAACAGTTATTTTAAGATTTATTATAAAATTTAATGAGTGTTATAGGAAAATGTATTGTGCTCTCGGTAAAAATTATCGTGCGCGCTACCCTTCTTGTATAGTAAAATTTTACCTACGTATTTGAAATTTTCTGTAACGTGAGTTAAAAAAAAAAACTTGTCGCATACGAATTATTATGCTTTTCTCACTTGTCACCACATTGAAATATGTCACGGTAATTTTTACCGTGAAATTCACGACAAAAATTACTTTTTAATTCTCTCCGTGCAGCAATTGTTCATAAAAAAAAATAACCAAAAACAAGCAACGACGATTCATTCGATTGTAACGTTGTAGCGGGGAAAAAGCGATTGGCGATGCTTGACTTGTTGATCGCCGCTTGGAGAGACGGAGACATGATCGATGACGCTGGTATACGCGAAGAAGTCGATACGTTCATTTTCGAGGTAAGTGTAAATAAGCTGGATCAATTATACAAACAAAAAATCTCGATCCTTACGATCGGTTGCCTTTTTTTTTTTTCTTTTAATTTAAATCTATCACGTCAATTAAATTTTACGAAATTTGGAATCGTTATTTACGAACGAATTAAATGAATTGTCGATTTTTGTCGAGTCCACATTGCCTCGACTGTTGTGAAGGCTGCTTGAAATTCCGATGTCAATTTGTAATTTAACGACGTCCGGAATTCCCAGACGCCTTCTATATATATTCGCACTCACACATCTATACAAAAGTTCAATTGCCAATTTTTATGTTTTATTTTCGCTTTGTGTTTTCAATTAAATTAATAGAGCTTGTTTTTTTACGCGTAGTACGAAAGTACGAGGTTGCGAGACGTTTTCTTTTCTTTTTCTTCTTATTTCTCGAATTAATGCAGTTGACGATAATCGTTAAACGAAAATTTGATTGCCTCAGGGACACGACACGACCGCAGTTGGCATGACGTTCGCTCTGCTCCTTTTGGCTCAACACAAAGATATTCAGGTATAACGTCCGCTATACGTATCAGTTATTCGCTATTGTGTTTTATCGAGGTTTTTTTTCTTCTTCTTCTTCTTCTTCTTCTTCTTCTCCGATCGAGTGCACACTCGAGTTACTCTTTCTTTCTTTTTTTTTTGTTCCTACAACGATAGGAACGCGCGAGATCCGAGGTTGACGGGATATTGAACGAGAATGGTGGCAAAATGGGTATGGCGGAGATCCAAAAATTTTCATACCTCGAACGCTGTCTTAAGGAATCGCTGAGGCTTTATCCCAGTGTGCCATTCATCTCGCGTACGATACGCGAGGATTTACAACTGAGTGAGTTTCGTAAATTGCAAAATTCAAGCTCGCGAAAACATCGCGTGCCTTTATTTCGACTACAAAAAATTGGCCCCAAACAATCTCGGGTACGTAGGTTGAATCCCGAAGAAATCCAAACGGAAGATTGTGTACGAAATCGACTCGGGATCGAAATTAATGAAAAAAAATTAATGGCACATTTTTTCGATAAATAATTAACGTCTCCTTTGGATTGATTTGTCGGGTAATTTTCTTGTTTTTTTTTATTAATTTTTTTCTTCTTATTTTTCCAGAAACTCACATAGTACCTGCCGGTAGCCTTCTCAGTCTCCACATATTCGACATGCATCGCGATTCGAACTTTTGGCCCGATCCACTGGTCTACGACCCTGACAGATTTTTGCCCGAGAAACATCAAGGTCGGCATCCCTACTCTTACGTACCGTTCAGCGCCGGATCGAGAAACTGCATCGGTATTTGCCAAGATCCCTCGAAATAAAAAAAAATATATATATATGGGGCATTCCACGCCAAATCGACCCCGACCCTTTTCGATTTGGCTGAAACTTTAATATGTTATTGTCTTCATCTCAAAACGCTTGTGTGATTTTTTTCCATTTTTTTTAACATAATCACAAATACGTAGTGAATTTTTAAAAAAATCGTTCGTTTTTTTTTTCAAACGCTCATAACTTTCTGAAAAATGAACCGATTAAGATCTTTTTTTTTTTGAAAATCTTCGTTTTGAAATGTTCTTTAGGAAAAAAAATATTTTAAAAATATTTAAAGTCATTTTCGACATGATTTTTTAGTTTAAAAAAAAACGCGATTTTTTCAAGAACGCCACTTTTGATTTTTGATTTTTTTGTTTGTAAAAAAAATATGATATATTTAGCAATTTTTGCCGTCAGACCCATCGTGGTAAGATTTTTGTTTCTATTTTTTTTTTTTCTAAATCGAATTTTTTTCCAAATATAGCTGTTTTCTATGATGAAATAATTTTATATTGTTAATTCTATCATACTCAATACTTTGTATATAATATTAACTCACTTAAAAAGTTTTCCAATTATGTTAAATTATTTTTAAAGGATCTAATGGGAAATGAAGTAAATGGGTATTCAATTAATTGTTTAATAGTAATTAATGATGAATTTATTTATCTCTGTGACATTTGAATAATTTACATGATTTGTGGTCTCTTGAATTAAAGAAATGTTCAACAATAAGACCACCATTTAAGTGACGTTTCACACAATCCAATTGCTGAGTTCCTGAAAAGTTTTTGATTTTCGAAAATCGATCATGGAGACCGTTCACAGCATTATTGTAGTCTTCCGACGATGAAAACAGTCAGTGCATATAAAAAAAAACGATTCAACTGGAACGTTTTTTAACATTGATAGATGCTTGTTAATACTTTAGCGGCAAAACTAAATGAAATAGTACACTGCATTTTTTTTTTTGGAAAACTTATTAATGGACACTCTTGCACCATAGGAAACAGCTATATGTGGAAAATATTAAGAATCAAATTTGTTTAATTTAGACAAAAAAATGGAAAGAAAAATCTTACCACGATGGGTCTAGCGACAAAAAAAAACTAAATTTATCATATTTTTTTTACAAAAAAACAAAATTTTAATTGGCGTTCTTCGAAAAATACGCATTTTTTTTTTAAACTGAAAAATCTTGTCGAAGATGAGTTTGAATATTTTTCAAATATTTTTTTTCATAAAAAACATTTCAAGACGAAGAATTTCAAAAAAAAATATCTTAATCGGTCCATTTTTCAGAAAGTTATGAGCATTTGAAGAAAAAAAATGAGGATTTTTTTCAAAAAATTACTACGTATTTGTGATTGTGTGAAAAAATTTGAAAAAAATCACACAAGCGTTTTAAGATGAAAACAATAACATATTAAAGTTTCAGCCAAATCGAAAGAGCCGGAAAGTGGTCGATTTCGCGTGGAATGCCTCATATATATTACGCGCTGAAAAACAATATTTTTTTTTTGCGCCGGTACATGTGTTTATCGATTGTTACAGGCCAGAGATTCGCAATGATGGAACTGAAAGCTCTGGTCGGGCATTTGCTCCACAACTTTCGTATCGAGCCGATCGAGATCGCCTCGGAGGTGCGCCTTTTGCCGGATCTTGTACTCAGACCGGCGCATCCCGTTCGCGTTAAATTCATTCCCATTGAGAAGTGAATTTTGCCTCTTGCCTCGTACCGACGATTCTACGTACGCGATCTGTGATAATTCGTGAAACAAACATCCGCTTCGAGAAAAGTCATATTTTTCGTGAAATATTTTCATATTCTGTTTCGGATAAATTTTATCGACAAAAATTGATGTGAAAAGTGCCAACAAGGTAAAAGTCTCATTTACGTTCATTTGATGAACCAACGAAAAACAAAGACTATATACATATATATATATATATTTTTTTTCTTACTCTATCTAGAATAATTGTCAGTGTTTGCTCGGCTATATATATTTTGTACTTTCACATTGCAAACCCTGAAATCTTTTACCCATAGTTCATCATTTTTCTTAGACGATAAGAAACAACTAGTTGATAGTCAGTGCCAAAAAAAAAAAATAACTTTCCGTATTTTACTATGTGTACCAGTCATACTCAAGAGATACGGTCGATTGTTGTTTTAAAAAACGAATAAACAAATTTTTATTCTCGTATATTTCTAGTGTGAAATTGATCTTTAAATTGAAAAAATCACCGCTGGTCATTTACCGAGGTGACAGAGCTATGTCGCAAAGGCCAATGAAAATTTTCGGTATTAATTAAGTTAAAAAAAAAAAGCGTTATGAATAACCCAGTTGTTCGCGAAATGTGCGGGTGTGCGAGCGTCAAGTGCAACGACCTAGGGACCTCGAAGCGAAGGTGAGATTCCAAAAGACCGATGAAATGTCTGCGTCAAAATGCGTTCGCTGTCACAAGAATCGAATAATAAGCGTAGGCGATTGTCGCCGGTGTCGAGACGATGTAACGTTTAGTCTCAATCAAGGCCTTAGGCCACTCTGGAGGCTAAAGAAAAGGGCATATTTTGTGATTTTTTTTTAGCGAAACCATCAAATAAATCGGAATTACTAAATAGAGGTTTTATTATACACGTGATTGACTATATAACATTATTTTTTCACACCGATACAAGTCAAAACGGCGACTGTGCAGCCTTTTTCCGATGGCGCCTTTATTTCTGAAAGGTCAACGGCCGGACCAACAGCTCCTATAATTTTTCAGTTATGATGAGACACTATAGTTTTTTCCATTATATATTGGGTGAAGTAAAAAGTTCTGAGCGTTTTCCGCTAGATGTCTTTAGTGAGCCATATCTCACGATGTATACATCCCATCGGGTCATACTATACGGCGATTTAAAGGTGACATTACGCTTCAAAAAAAGTTCTTTGACTGTTTTGTGTTTGGTGAAGCCAGTTGTGTGTTACAGCGTTCCAAAATGGAGGTAAAAAAAGAGAAAATTCGATACATTCTTCAGTACCACTACGACCAAGGTGAAAAGGCGGAGCAGGCGGCCAAAAAAATTTGTGCTGTTTATGGACCCAATACAGTATCGAATGCAACAGCAAAGCGGTGGTTCCAACGATTCCGTTCTGGTAATATGGACGTCGAAGATGAGGCACGCTCTGGTAGGCCAATCGTCGAAAATGTCGATAAAATCATGGAAATCGTCGAGTCGGACCGGCATGTGAGCACTTATTCCATTGCCCAGGAACTGAAGATTAACCAGAAAACCGTTTGGGACCATTTGCATAAGGCTGATCTCAAGAAGTAGCTCGATGCACAGGTGCCACACGAATTGACGCAAAAGAACCATTTGGACCAAATTGATGCCTGCGATTCTTTGCTTAAACGTAACGAAATCGGCCCATTTTTGAAGCGGATGGTGACTGACTATGAAAAATGGGTCACATACGAGAACAACAGCCGAAAAAGATCGGGGTCCAATCGCGGTGAGCCGGCCCAAAGGATCGCCAAGCCCGGATTAACGGCCAAGAAGGTTTTGCTGTGTGTTTGGTGGGATTGGAAGGGAATCATCCACTATGAGCTGCTCCTATCGGGCCAAACACTCAATTTGAACCACTACTGTCAACAACTGACCAGATTGAAGCAGGCGATCGACCAGAAGCGGCCAGAATCGGCCAATAGGAAGGGTGTTGTGTTCCATCAAGACAACGCCAGGCCGCACACATCTTTAACGACGCGCCAGAAGCTCCGAGAGCTTGGATGGGAGGTTCTATCGCGCCCGCCGTATAGTCCAGACGTGACACCAAGCGATTAACACCTTTTCAAGCATTTGCAAAATTTTCTTGATGGTACAAAACTGGCCTCAAGAGAGGCTTGTAAAAATGAGCTGGTCAAGTTTTTTACCAATAGGGACGAGGACTTCTTCAATCGTGGAATTATGAAATTGCCTTCAAAATGTACAAAAGTTATCGAACAAAACGGCGCATATTTGATCTAAATCGGATAATCCTAACTATGTTAATTTCATCGTCGAAATAAAGCGAAAAAACGCTCAGAACTTTTTACTTCGTCTAATATAAGAATAGCTATAGAAGTGCGTAGGGTTTTTTTGATATATTGTTTTTTGTCATAATTGATGATTAAAAAAAAGTTGTTTATTCAAACATATCTTAATTTTTTTCTGTTATCGAGCTAAATCATATTAGAAAATTAAATAACTTAACAAAAAAAGTGCTCTGTATACTGAGGTTCCCCAAATACCAGTGCTGTATCAATGAAAATATGTTGACTGATCGAGATAGCACGTTCTTCTATCACAATTCGAGATAGCACGTTCTTTTATCACAATTTGAGATAGCACGTTCTTCTATCACAATTTGACATAGCACGTTCTTCTCTCATAATACGAGATAGCACGTTCTTCTATCACAATTTGAGATAGCACGTTCTTCTATCACAATTTGAGATAGCACGTTCTTCTCTCATAATTTGAGATAGCACGTTCTTCTATCACAGTTTGAGATAGCACGTTCTTCTATCACAATTTGAGATAGCACGTTCTTCTATCACAATTTGGGATAGCACGTTCTTCTATCACAATTTGAGATAGCACGTTCTTCCATACTGCCGTCGATGTATCCGTCCGCATTAATGAGTCCGCGCTGCTCTTTAAATTGTATTCGTGAACTTGTGAATTCGGATACTTATACAGTTGGTGTGTGTGTGTGTATAATATATATATATATATAGCAAAGCTCCTAGCACACCAACCCAAAGTGAAACCGAATAAGCAAGCCCAAAGAAACCAAAACAAGCAAAGGCCAAAGCTAGCCAACCCAAACGAAACAAGTAAAACTAACCAAATAAAAACAAACAAACTAATGAAAACACAAACAAATTCAAATAAACCCAAACAAGCAAAGCCCCAAGCAAACACCAACCGCAAGCGAAACCGAACAAGCAAATCTAAGCAAACCAAAATAAGCAAAGCCCCCAGCTAACCAACCCAAACGAATTTTAAACAAGCAAACCCAAACAAACCGAAACAAGCAAATTCAAAAAAAAACCCAAACGAAATCAAAATAATATTCAGTTTACATGGAGAAAATTCGAGCGAATGTCATCCTATTTTGATCTGCATACGCATTTAAAAGACGAGACTCGATATTACCCATTCTCGATGTGCAAGGCCATCCATTCTACTACTAGTTGCATAATCATATACATCGAAGAAGTCTCGACAAGGTTAAATGTACCCTAAGACTATTTTTTGTTCGTTTTTCTTTTTGCAACGTTTACTCAACTATGAACGAGACCTCCCAATGATTGAACCAATGCAGCTCCATTGGCGTAGCCAGGGGGAGTTTGGACGGGCACGTCCTACCCAGAAACCGAGTGACCCCCTCCTTCAGAAAAAAATCAATCAAAAATAATTAAAGACAAATAATCGATCATTTTTATTAAAGTTTCCTCCAAGTCGGCATAAACGAATAATTTAATAAAACTAGAACTATTGCCTTCGTCGTAATTTCGTAATTTGCATAAAAGTAATTATTTCATTACGTAAATTAAATGAATATTCAATTTTCACAATTAATTCAACTATTAATTTCAACCTTGTACACAACCAGAAAAATATTGGAACATCAACATTTACTACCAAGTAGTGGATAATTATCTATACATCTAAAACGCCAATTCGATGATCTACCGTTAGTTCATGCAGTGATGCATTTATTTAAGGGGTTACGTGGGTTTGAAAATTTAAAAAAATCCATTTTTTTATTTTATTATCTAATGGTACAATATGTCTAGAATATTCTCCCAAAGTTTTGAGTCAATCGGAGCAAAAGTCTAGGAGGAGAGCCTTTGGGAATTCCCCCCGTTGGGAAAGATCGGCCGGGAGCGACGCAAGGTATACGCATTTTTCTCAAAACACTATTTTTTAAATCGGTGGACACGATCTCTCAAAAACTAATGCACCGATCTTATCGAAATTTTGCACACTTCTTCCAAATAGCATTGACTAGTGATTGAACGAAGATTTTTTGTTTTTTCGATTACAACTAATTTTACAAGGCTATACGTAGTGTAAATTGCACCAAAAATTGAACTATTTTGCATACAATTCTGCCAAAAATTCAAATTTCAATTTTTTTTTTTAATCCTTCGTTCAATCACGAGCTATACTTATCTACTAACAGAAAAAATTTGATTTTTGAATTTCAGATAAAGCTATTATGAGTTATCCTGACCACCACGAGGACACTTTTTTTTTAGGGGTCTCCGGAAACAAGGTCCCACCGGCTGAATTTCCCAAATTTGTGGATGAAATTTTTTTGAATATTGTTGAAATGTTGCTCTTTTATGTGCTTAACAGTTTGAATAAAATAATTTTTATATTATATTTATAAAAAAATAACGAAAATATGCTTTTTTTGGGCTTCGAAACCCACGTAAGCCCTCAATTGGATATAAAGAAGGGAGAGGATTTCATCATTAATTATAGAAAAGAGTCTTAATAATTGATACGTTCGCCTTAGAAGCTAATGGTCATGAAAAACATACTTCAATTCAGAAATGATAAAATGAATGCTGAAAATTTAAGAAAGCATATTAAAAAGGAGTACTGCCCTAACTTTTATCAACTTTTTCAAGCAGCAATAACGAGCTCCGCCGGCTGTGAGAGAAGTTTTTCTCCCATGAGGCGGATAAAAATGTAACTTAGAAGCACAATGGTTCAGGAACGATTCTCTCATATGTTACTGCTGAACATAGATAATGCCATTGTTCACAAAAAAAAAAAACATTCCAGCTGCAAAGTGTTGGGCCAATCTGCTGACAAAAAAAAATAGAAAACTGAGACTCATTTAATTGGGTCATTAAATGATTTTTTTTTTCATTATAAAGATCATGGGGTTTTTTAAAGCAAAGTATTTTTCTTCTTTTTTCTCAACAATTAACAACGACATAGCACTTTGAAATTGTTGTTCTGTTCGGCTTGGCAAAAACGCGCCGAGAGCGTCCGAAGTTACCCGAGCGCTCTGTGACGTCACCGTTCGAATGCCGGTATACGAACTACTCGTGTAATACGAGTATTCTGTCGCACGATGACAATGGCATCATCGCATAAGGCTTGTTTTCGTTCCTCTTTGTATAAGTACGACGAAAAGTGCACCTAATAGGTATTTCTGGCCACAAGACATAAAACGTCGAAATCTGTGGTTCGATGCAGCACGACGTGATGACCCGAAATCATCGTCCGCTTATTTTTTATGTGAATACCGCTTTCATGTCATTGTAAACGTGTTATAACATAAACTCTATTGAAATATATTCTTTTTTAATACATCTTTCTCAAAATGCTTATGATACGTAGCGACAATAACTGACACAATTTATCAAGCCTCTCCTAACCTAAAAAATTTTCATTTATCCACGGTCGGTAAATTACTCGAATTTGCTTTCACAAATCCACTTTCACACATCGTTGCACGAAAATTAAACTAGTTCCCGACTTTTTCAGAATGCTCGAGATGTTTTGACATGTAAAATTACAAGAAATTTCACTTTTGTGTACACTTGCGTGTAAGACGTACACATAGCCTATTCGGTCGCGTTCGAACGATGACGTCACAAGCGCCAGCGCCAATAGTGTCGCATTTCGCGGCCAAAATCTACAATTCAAATTATCCTAATATAATAACAATGAATAATTATCTTTAGATTCATTTCAAAGAAAAATCCTTTTGACATTCTGTTTAATTATCACAAAAGGTCAATTCTAAATTTAAAAAAATCGATCATTTCCTCTTTTTAACAACTCAATTGAGTACGTACCGAGAGTGAAGTTTAAAGACTGGTAACTGGATTGAAAAATGATGAAAAATTAGTTGATTATTTTTTTCTGGTATTGCGAGACTTCGATATTAATGTTATCATGAACGTGTGATTAAATTAAGTATCATATATCATGCGTGTTACGTGATTATCGACTATTATGTAAATTTTATTTCAAGAAAAAAATATTGGGTGAAGTAAAAAGTCCTGAGCGTTTTCCGCTAGATGTCGTTAGTGAGCCATACCTCACGATGTATACATCGCATCGGGTCATACTATACGGCGATTCAAAGGTGACATTACACTTCAAAAAAAGTTCTTTGAGAGCTTTGTGTTTGGTGAAGCCAGTTGTGTGTTACAGCGTTCCAAAATGGAGGTAAAAAAAGAGAAAATTCGATACATTCTTCAGTACCACTACGACCAAGGTGAAAAGGCGGAGCAGGCGGCCAAAAAAATTTGTGCCCTTTATGGACCCAATACAGTATCGAATGCAACAGCAAAGCGGTGATTCCAACGATTGCGTTCTGGTAATATGGACGTCGAAGATGAGGCACGCTCTGGTAGGCCAATCGTCGAAAATGTCGATAAAATCATGGAAATCGTTGAGTCGGACCGGCATGTGAGCACTTATTCCATTGCCCAGGAACTGAAGATTAGCCAGAAAACCGTTTGGAACCATTTGCATAAGGCTGGTGTCAAGAAGAAGCTCGATGTATGGGTGCCACAAGAATTGACGCAAAAGAACCTTTTGGACCGAATTGATGCCTGCGATTATTTGCTGAAACGTAACGAAATCGACCCATTTTTTAAGCGGATGGTGACTGGCGATGAAAAATGGGTCACATACGAGAACAACAGCCGAAAAAGATCGTGGTCCAATCGCGGTGAGCCGGCCCAAACGATCGCCAAGCCCGGATTAACGGACAAGAAGGTTTTGCTGTGTGTTCGGTGGGATTGGAAGGGAATCATCCACTACGAGATACTCCCATCGGGCCAAACACTCAATTCGGACCTCTACTGTCAACAACTGACCAGATTGAAGCAGGCGATCGACCAGAAGCGGCCAGAATTGGCCAATAGGAAGGGTGTTGTGTTCCATCAAGACAACGCCAGGCCGCACACATCTTTAACGACGCGCCACAAGCTCCGAGAGCTTAGATGGGAGGTTCTATCGCACCCGCCGTATAGTCCAGACCTGCCACCCAGCGATTATCACCTTTCTCAAGCATTTACAAAATTTTCTTGATGGTACAAAACTGGCCTCAAGCGAGGCTTGTGAAAATGAGCTGGTCAAGTTTTTTACCAATAGTGACGAGGAATTATGAAATTGCCTTCAAAATGGACAAAAGTTATCGAACAAAACGGCGCATGTTTGATCTAAATCGGATAACCCTTTGTTAATTTCATCGTCGAAATAAAGCGAAAAAACGCTTAGAACTTTTTACTTCATCTAATATGATTGTGTTCAGCTTTTGTCGGGCCCCTCCTAGGGCCCCTCCCCAGGCAGAAAAAAAAAACATCCTGTCTACGCCGATACGCAGCTCGGATAAAAAGAATATTATATCGTAAAAAGCTCCACTGGTATCTTCAATTTTGCAACGATAAACACTGTACTGACGTTACGAGTAAACATAAATATAGATAGTCGTTATTCGATGACGCTGAAGCTAAAGAGACGCGCGCGAGACCTTCGTCACAGGCTACACAGATATTGTCTCGCTCGTCCTTTCTACTGGCGAGTACGGATCAAGTTGCAAAAAACTGTTTTATCATTCCGACATCGAATTCACGAGAGTATAATCTCACACGGGATAGGGTATTAAAACGACGCAAAAATAATTGCAATGAGTTGTCTCATCTCGGTCGAGGACGAGTAAACGCCACGGAGCGTTTATATATCAGTTACGCTCAGCTTTTGTATCGCGACGGTTATCACAGTCGGATGATTGAGTGAAACAGACAAAGTTGCATCAACGATCGGATCAGAATCTTTCGAGACACGGCAAAAAAAAATGTTCCTCGCCGTAACGTGTGCATCATTGTTCGCGATTATTTTTATTCTCGCTTTTCTTCATTTTTTTACGCACTACAGTCGCGCGGGCAAACTTCTCGGCAAAATTCCCGGACCGAGGCATTACCCGATAATCGGTAACTCGCTCGATGTTCTCGTCTCACCCGGTAAGAGAAAAGAATAGTGGCTGAAGCTTGCCCATCGAATTATCGACCCTACGTAATTCCAGGTGACCTTTGGTCGCTATTCAGGCGATGCGCCGATGAGTACTATTCGGTGTACATATTGTGGGCATGCCATTGGCCGATCGTTGGTATTCGGCATCCCGATGACGTCGAGGTATAAGTACAACAATGCATTTTCCAACTTTCGCTTGAGGCGGCTACTTTTCAATTTATCGTGAAAAAGATCTTTAACCCTTCGTGATCATCCTGGGTAGAATCGACCCACCGATCAATTTTTTTTTTGCGTAATTAGGGGAGAGTGTGGCACAATGTGTCACGGGGCACAGTGAGTCACATGAGGTTTCTCGGAGATTTGTAGCACGTAAATTTCGAAATTTTACGTGTTGAACCGCGATTTATATTAGGTGTCGTCAAGCCTAAAAGAAAGTCGATAGCAGCTGACAAAGGATTATTGAAGATTAAAAAATTGATTTGAGGCTTGGAAACAAAAATATTTCGCTCGCCGGGAAAACGTAAAATATAACGACACTTTCTGTAGCGGCTCCGGTTTTCGGTCCTAATCGATAGTTTTATTATTTATGATGCACTCGGTGACTTGTGTTTTTCCATTCGTAGTTTAATTGATTGTTATTTTCATCAATAATCAAATATTTCACTAGTGAGGTACAATGTGTCACCGAATGGTGGGGCAAAATGAGTCGACTCCCAATGACGAAACAAAGAAGTGACGACGCTCCGAAGAAACGCAATGTGTCACGGGAAACTGTAAACCACATGCGGTTTCTCGGACTCTTGTAGCTTGTAAAATCCGAAATTTTTTGTATCGGTCCGTGATTTGTATTAAGTTTCGGCTGGCCTAAAAGAAAGTCAATAGCAGCTTACGAAGAATTATTAAAAGTACAAAATTAATTTGAGCTTCGAAAAAAAAAATTCGTTTGCCGGGAAAAGGTCAATTATTGTGGGGCAATTGTGTGGAGGACAATGTGTCATCGAGTTGTTGAGCACAATGAGTCGACTCCCAATGTTATTGGCAAATAATACCCGTTGTTAAATTATCGGTATCTATGAAAATATCTTATCTATGTTAGGAAAATATAATTGTACCCTATGTTTTGCAGCACTTGACACATTGTACCCCACCCGTGGGGCACAATGTGTCAACTTTTTACAAAAAATATGGTAGCTTTATTGTACACCGAAAGGTCTATAAAATCGGTTATGACCTTTTTTTTCTAATCAGACTACTTTGATAAGAGTAAAAATTCGATAGAAAAAAAAAGTGACACACTGTGCCCCACCTTCCCCTATATAATAGTTCCCGGCTTCGAATGGGACTGTATTCACCATCTTACCTGAAGTTTGAATTATCCTCATACCACAAAATTTACCCTCTACTCACGTTGGAATAAATACCTTTTTTGGAACGCCTACTATGCTACTATTTTTTTTCCAAAAGTAGCATATCTAAGGAGCATCACGTCCAAATTTTAGGTAAAAATGTTGAAAATTCACGAAACTATGATTTTTTTAGCGTAAAAGTGTCTTTTTTGCGTTTTCACCTCTTTATGAATTTTTTTTGACATGTCGACATTCTATTTCTTATAAATAGATTTTTCGTAAATCATCTAGAAAGTTCAAAGCATATTCCGTAATTTTTTGAATCACTTCGGACGGATAGTTTGGTCAGAATACTTATTTGAAAACTGACTCGATAGAATCGACCCAGGTGCACGGAGAGAATTAAAAAGTAATTTTTGTCGTGAATTTCACGGTAAAAATTACCGTGATATATTTCAATGTGGTGACAAGTGAGAAAAGCATAATAATTCGTATGCGACAAGTTTGTTTTTTAACTCACGTTACAGAAAATTTCAAATACGTAGCTAAAATTTGACTATACAAGAAGGGTAGCGCGCACGATAATTTTTACCGAGAGCACAATACATTTTCCTATAACACTCATTAAATTTTATAATAAATCTTAAAATAACTGTTATAAAGACGATACTTTTTTATAGAAATTTTTGAAAGGCATAAAATAATAAAATCCACAGTAAAATTTCGCTGATATTATATATTTTTTAAATTTAAGTTTTGCGTATTTTGTTACACATGAAAATTTACTAGAAAATCTGGTAAAATGTTCTATCTGAAGAAGAAATTTTATTTCATTTTCGTGAAAATCTGTGTTTTACTCAGTAATAATAAGCGAAGTTTCAGGTTTGTCATCTGGTTACCGTTACTGCACGGTAATTTTTAACATTTAATTCTCTCCGTGTGTGACCACCGCCGTTGAATTTGGAAGTGTGACCACGAAGGGTTAAAACCTCGTTTAGTGCATCAAAAAAAAAAAACAAAGCCTCTTTTCTTCAATCGACAGAACATAGCGAAGTTCAATTTAAACGTTGCCACTGAAACGTCTATGCGACATTCAAAGATTTAATTTCGTTCCCTGAAAAATAATGTTCCGTAATAATAATTTGGATAATAACGTTAGATTCTGCTGAGCAGCCAAAAGCACATAGACAAAAGTCTGTTCTACGATTTCATCTATCCGTGGTTGAAGACCGGACTCTTGACGAGCACCGGTAAGCCACAATTGCCAGATATAAATATTACGTCGTCTCACAAGAAAGAAAGAAATTTCATTTTTATACCACTGTCTATCCGTGTGACGCTCGTTTCAGGAGAAAAATGGCGAATACGCAGGAAAATTCTGACCCCCGCATTTCATTTCAACATGCTTCAGGAATTTGTCGACGCGCTTGTCGATAATTCGCAACATATGGTCGATTCGTTGAAAGACGAAGGTGGCGAGATCGTCAAGGATCTCGCTCCATTCCTCAGCAAATTTACTCTCAACGCTATTTGTGGTTAGTCTGAACGAAAAAAAAAAAAAAAAAACACTTGCACCTTGTTTCCAAAAGACTGTGAAATTGAAAGAAAAAAAAATAAATGGCGAGCCAAGCCGATGCTTAACGATCGTCGGTGATCGATAAGAATCGTTACACAATCGTTACACAATTCGATTTGTCGAAAAACCACTTGACTCAAATTATGATGCTTGTTACATTTCTCCGAGTACTTTTTCTTCCGAAAACCTTTCGCGTATTGTTGCACAACTTTTTGACTTTGCAGAAACCGCGATGGGCACGAAATTGCGTAAAGAAGATTCTCTGCAGAACGAGTACAGAAAAGGTGTCAGATATATGGGCGACATGCTGTACCTCAGGTACACTATCAATCAATCAAATCGAGCTTTATTTGCATAACTTGCTTTACAAGTTTTTTTTTACAAAATGTTTACCAGTTTTTATTTACAATTTTTTCTTACAACTACCTTAACTCTATGTTCTACCCCGCATACTCCTTTCCTTCACACTATCTCACCCTTTTTCTCTCTTTTTCTTATTTTACTCCTCACCTCCATCGCTTTCTTCTCCCTCTTCCTCATTGAACATTTTTTTGCATACTTCCTCTATCTCTCTAAAATACTGACATATCCCTATATTTATCTTTCCACTCAACATGCTTATAATTTCTCCCTTTATCGCCACCTTATCAACTCCTTGCACCCACTCCTCTGCTTTCTTTCTTGCTTTCTCCGTTACGAGTTTCCATCCTTTTTCGCATATTATCAGGTGCTCCAATTTCTCGTTCTCTTTTTTACAAATTCTACATCTCCAGTCTTGTCCCCCCTTCTTCCCCGCCCTCCATATATTTCCGCATCTTAATCTCGCCCACATTTCTTTATTGGTACCCTTCATTCCCTCTTCCGACCAACACTTCCATGGCATTTCTTTATTTTCAACAATATATTTGTATTTGTCATTATACGATGATTTTCTTATTCTTTCCGCTTCTTCGTCTAATATTAGATGAAGTAAAAAGTTCTGAGCGTTTTTTCGCTTTATTGCGACGATGAAATGAACATAGGATTATCCGATTTAGATCAAATATGCGCCGTTTTGTTCGATAAATTTTGTCCATTTTGAAGGCAATTTCATAATTCTGCGATTGAAGAAGTCCTCGTCCCTATTGGTAAAAAACTTGACCAGCTCATTTTCACAAGCCTCTCATGAGGCCAGTTTTGTACCGTCAAGAAAATTTTGCAAATGCTTGAGAAAGGTGATAATCGCTTGGTGCCAGGTCTTGACTATACGGCGGGTGCGATAGAACCTCCCATCTAAGCTCTCGGAGCTTGTGGCGCGTCGTTAAAGATGTGCGCGGCCTGGCGTTGTCTTGATGGAACACAACACCCTTCCTATTGGCTAATTCTGGCCGCGTCTGGTCGATCGTCTGCTTCAATCTGGTCAGTTGTTGACAGTAGAGGTCCGAATTGAGTGTTTGGCCCGATGGGAGCAGCTCATAGTGGACGATTCCCTTCCAATCCCACCAAACACACAGCAAAACCTTCTTGGCCGTTAATCCGGGCTTGGCGATCGTTTGGGCCGGCTCACCGCGATTGGACCACGATCTTTTTCGGCTGTTGTTCTCGTATGTGACCCATTTTTCATCGCCAATCACCATCCGCTTCAAAAATGGGTCGATTTCGTTACGTTTCAGCAAAGAATCGCAGGCACCAATTCGGTCCAAAAGGTTCTTTTGCGTCAATTCGTGTGGCACCCATACATCGAGCTTCTCCTTGACATCAGCCTTATGCAAATGGTTCCAAACGGTTTTCTGGCTAATCTTCAGTTCCTGGGCAATGGAATAAGTGCTCACATGCCAGTCCGGCTCGACGATTTCCATGATTTTATCGACATTTTCGACGATTGACCTACCAGAGCGTGCCTCATCTTCGACGTCCATATTACCAGAACGGAATCGTTGGAACCACCGCTTTGCTGTTGCATTCGATACTGTATTGGGTCCATAGACAGCACAAATTTTTTTGGCCGCCTGCTTCGCCTTTTCACCTTGGCCGTAGTTGTACTGAAGAATGTATCGAATTTTCTCTTTTTTTACCTCCATTTTGGAACGCTGTAAGACACAACTGGCTTCACCAAACACAAAACTGTCAAAGAACTTTTTTTGAAGGGTCATGTCACCTTTAAATCGCCGTATAGTATGACCCGATGCGATGTATACATCGTGAGATATGGCTCACTAAAGACATCTAGCGGAAAACGCTCAGAACTTTTTACTTCACCCAATATTTTCTTTTTTAGGCTTTCTAATCCTTTTTTTTATCTTTTCAACTATTCTATCCATTTCCCTTCTTTCTCTTATCATTGTTATTATTTCTTCTATCCCCATATCCTTTAAAACTTTCTCCAAATTCTTTCCCCACTTCGAAGGAAATCCGTTAGCAATTGCCATTATCTCCTCCATCAAACAGATTTTTGGCCCTCTCGATTTCCCCATCCTCAATACCTGTCTTATGTACCTCAACGCTCTGTCTCTTATCGAATAGGCCATAGTTGGCACTCCCAGCTTCCTTCTCCAAAATATAGTTTGGTGTCTCAGGTACACTATTTTTCCCCACTGACTGCCGTGCCCCGCTAGAATCACGAATAATAATGAATTTTTCAACAATTGTCAATAATTTATTCGAGATGCCTGCAGAGCAGTGAGGCCATGGCTTAAGAATGAATGGATCTTCTCGTTGACCAAGCATGGTCGAGATCAAGCGAAAGCCCTCAAAGTACTGCATTACTTTACGAGCAAGGTTCGATTTATTGGATGAAAAAAAAAAAAAAATTAAAAATAAACCGTCAATATGCCGAATGTTTCGAAACGACGACTCTGCCAATTTGTCATTATCACAGATAATCCGGGAGCGAAAGGAATATCACGAGCAAACTGGAGGAGAACAACTTAAACAATTTTCATCACAAAATGCAGCGCCTTCCGAGTCGAAGACTCGTTCTCACTATACGACGCGTAATTAATATCAATAGAGATAAATCGTAAAAAAAAAATTGGAATCACTAATGATGCGGTGATTTTTACTTTTTATACTCAGGTGAAAAAAAGAGGCTGGCGATGCTCGATCTCTTGATCGCCGTCCAAAAACAACACGACAATATTGATGATCTTGGCATAAGAGAAGAGGTCGATACTTTCGTATTTGAGGTAACAAATACCAGAAATCCAAATATTTTCGTATTAAATTTTTTACGTCGTGTTACACATTTTTTTTTATTTATTTCTCTTTTTCTCGCTAATAAGAATAAAATCCATACGAAAATAAATGCTGCAAAAAAATATATAATTATTTATAACGAAACTGATATTTTTCGTAGTTCGCGTCTCTGCGGCGATAATTATAATTGGCCGATGTGTAACGAATTCGTCGAGATCGCCAATGCGATTCGATTGACAAAAAAAAAATCGCTCGAATCCCCGTGATTTAATATTTAACATTGGTGCATAACATTTAACTTTCACGCTGAAGCGTCATTTGCAAATTCATTTATCACCGACGTAAAATTATCTTTGACTTTAATTATCTTCGTTCGCCAGGGTCACGATACGACGAACATGGGCATGTGCTTCGCGATTCTTTTGCTCGCCGAACACAAAGAGATACAGGTATAGAAAATTTAAAAAAAAAAGTAATTATTCCAAAAAAAAAAAACATTCATTTCTGAAATAAAAAATAATTAATTTAAAAAATACAAAAATACAACAACAAGAAAAATGTGTCGATAAAAACTGAATGGAAAAATCGTAGCAAAGAGAAAATACAGTGAAACTTCAGTTATACGTTAATCAAGGGGTACAGCATGTATGACGTATAAATGAGAATAACGTAGAAGTGAAATACGGTCTGTATCGGAAACTAGCATTTGAAAATGGCGATGCATAATTAGCGATGTTTTTTTTTAATAACAGTACCTCTATTATGCTAATGTTTGGTTTTCCAATTGAAAATTTGATTGGTAGTAACGAAGTAATGAGCCAACTGAATCTTTTTTTTTAATTTTCGTCCACAATTTTTATTTGACGCGAGTTTGTAACATTAAGGCTTTGGCGTTTTACACTAGAAAATAACAGACATTTTCGTATAAATAAAAGATAGGTAATGACAGTTAAGGGGTTGTGTGGGTTTCGAAGCAAAAAAAGCATATTTTGTCGATTTTTTTTAAATATAATATATTAATTATTTTATTAAAAATGTTAAGCACATAAAAGAGCAATATTTCAACAATATTTTTAAAAATTTTCATCAAAAAATTTGGGAAATTCAGCCGGTGAGACCTGGTTTTCGGAGACCCCTCAAAAAAAAAAAAGTGTCCTCGTGGTGGTCAGGATAACTCATGATAGCTTTATCTGAAATTAAAAAACCAAATTTTTTTCTGTTAGTAGATAAGTATAGCTCGTGACTGAACGAAGGATTTTTTTTTTAATTGAAATTTGAATTTTTCGCAGAGTTGTATGCAAAATAGTTCAATTTTTCGTACAATTTACACTACGTATAGCCTTGTAAAATTAGTTGTAATCGAAAAAAAAAAAACTTTCGTCAATCACTAGTCAATGCTATTTTGAAGAAGTGTGCAAAATTTCAATAAGATCGGTGCATTAGTTTTTGAGAAATCGTGTCCACCGTCTTCAAGAATAGTGTTTTGAGATAAATGCGTATACCTGCGTCGCTTCCGGTTGGTCTTTCCAAATACGGGGGGAATTCCCAAAGGCTCTCTCTCTCCTAGACTTTTACTCCGATTGACTTAAAACTTTGGGAGAATATTTTAGACATATTGTACTATTAGATAATAAAATAAAAAAAATGGATTTTTTTTTAATTTTCAAACCCACGTAACCCTTTAAGTAAATGGTTTCTCAAAATGACCTGACATTTTTATTTATTAATAAAACGTATTATTTATTTGAAAAGTACGAATATTAAAGCACAATATCCGATAAATCGCCGCCTCGTCCCAGTATGCAAACGCTCACTCTTTTGACGAAATTTTCAATAACACTTTGGCATAACTGCGGACTAATTTCATTAATGGTGCGTCCAATTGCTTCCTTGAACTCCGGAATGGTCTGTGGATCATTGGCATACACGTTTCCTTCCGGAAAATCTCAAAGAAAGACGTCCAATAGCGTCAATTCGCACGATCTTGGTGGCCAATTCACATCGCCATGACGCGAGATAACACGACCATGAAACTTCGTCTGCAACAATTGCATTGTTTCATATTGCATTTTCACAATTTCTATGCGTTGCTCGATCGTGCAATTCTCCATGACTAAACCTCAATGCTTCCTGACGCCGGCTGTCAAAGATTAGTGCTCTGTGTTCGACACAAAAAAAATAGCGCGCAATTTGAAATGTCAGGTTATTTTTTAGACACCCTTTACACGTATACATAGTACGATCCTAAAATTTTACACTGGAAAAAATAAGCAACGGGTTGTTAATTAACCCGTTGTGGTCATATGGGGTCGAGCTGACCCCAGGCAAAGTTTGCGGCTAAGTGTCTGAAAACTGGCCGTTAAAAACTTCAAACCTATGGTGCCATCTGTTGTTGTTGAGAGGTACCTTAATAAGTTTCAAGGCTTTTTGATTTTACGAGTTTTTTCAAAATTGTATTCAATCTTAGCCCAAAATATAGTTTTTTTTTCATGGTCCGTTCTAAAACTTTTTTTTTTTCTTGAAAGTATACTTTCTTGAGAGTAAAAAAGTGAAATTTTTCCGCTGTATCTCAAAAATTGAATTTTTTATGGATTTTTTATTATGAAAAAAGTGAAATTTCTTGATTTTTTTTTCCTTTGCATTTTTTCAACGTGAAAAAAAAATTGAATAAGGAAAAATGACTATTGGATATCAAAGAAGAGATCTTAAACTAAAGTTCAGTTGAAGAATTAAGTCGATACATTAAATAGAAGGTAAATGGCAACTGTTTTTCTGCGTGGGGTCGACTAGACCCCGCATCACCATTGCGTTATTTTTTGATGGTATGACCACAACGGGTTAAAAAAAAAATTCTTCTCCGTTTTCTTTTTGTGTCACAGAACACTGATTTACGTACAACTGAGAAAAAACAGACCCCGTAACGGAAAAAACAGACCCCGTAGAAAATGAATAACGTATAAGCGCAAAAAACGTATAAGTGAAAATTGTAGAAATGAAACTTTATTGCATTCTTTATAAGCGGAATTTGCCGGGGGCCAAAGAAATATGACGTATAAATGATTAAAAAAAAAAACGTTTAAGTGCAAAACGTATAAGCGAGGTTGTCACTGTAATACACGGACAGAATTAAATGTTAAAAATTACCGTACAGTAACGGTAACCAGATGACAACCCTGAAACTTCGTTTATTATTACTGAGTAAAACACAGATTTTCACGAAAATAAAATAAAATTTCTTCTTCAGATAGAAAATTTTACCACATTTTCTAGTAAATTTTCATGTGTAACAAAATACGCAAAACTTAAATTTAAAAAATATATAATATCAGCGAAATTTTACTGTGCATTTTATTATTTTGTGCCTTTCAAAAATGTGTATAAAAAAGTATCGTCTTTATAACAATTATTTTAAGATTTATTATAAAATTTAATGAGTGTTATAGGAAAATGTATTGTGCTCTCGGTAAAAATTATCGTGCGCGCTACCCTTCTTGTATAGTAAAATTTTAGCTACGTATTTGAAATTTTCTGTAACGTGAGTTAAAAAAAAAACTTGTCGCATACGAATTATTATGCTTTTCTCACTTGTCACCACATTGAAATATATCACGGTAATTTTTACCGTGAAATTCACGACAAAAATTACTTTTTAATTCTCTCCGTGTAAAAAATCAGCGATGCATTTGAAGCAACTCGTGAATTTCGTAACAGGCGCGTGCCCGAGAAGAGGTCGAGGCTGTATTTCGCGGGACCGATGGAAAATTGAGAATGAACGAGCTGCAAAATATGCCGTACCTCGAGCGTTGCATCAAAGAATCGCTGAGACTATTCCCGGCTGTACCAGCGATCTCACGACGATTGAACGAGGACATACAATTGAGTAATCCCTCAAGACTCGCATAAACACTTTTCCCTTTTATCTTTCTCCGCACCGCGAATCATTATCACTCGTGTTTTTTTTTTCTTTTCTTCTTTTTCCCCCCTCAGCTGATTACTTGGTTCCACGCGGTAGCATAGTGAATTGCTACATATTCGACGTTCATCGAGATCCTAATTTTTGGCCCGAGCCTCTCGTCTACGATCCGGACCGTTTTTTGCCCGAACGCATCAGGAATCGACATCCGTTCTCATACGTACCGTTCAGCGGTGGACCGCGCAATTGTATCGGTACTTATACGAGCCATTCGTTGCATTCAATTTGTTCGGCATTGATTTAAAAATGAAAAAATCACACGCTATCCATTATCGTTGACAGGCCAAAAATTTGCAATGCTCGAGTTGAAAGCAGCTGTGGCCTACACGCTACAGAACTTCTACCTGGAACCAATGATCGAGTGCAGAAATATTCCGATGCTTCCCGATCTCGTACTGAAATCAGCCGTTCCACTCCATGTGAAATTCGTCCCGATACAACGATAAATTTTGGACATTTCATTTTTTTTTTTACATGAAACGGGCCTCCTTCGAAAGAAATATTTTACGTACTTAAGGCCTTAAGCCACTCCAGAGGCCAAAAAAAGAGCATATTTTGCGATTTTTTTTCTTCAGCGAAACCATAAAATAAATCGAAATTACAAAATAGAAGTTTTATTGTACACGTAATTGACTATAGAAAATTATTTTTTTCACAGCGATACATGTCAAAATTGGCAACTGTACAGCATTTTTTCGATGACGCCTTTATTTCTGGAAGGTCAACGGCCGGACCAACAGCTCCTACAATTTTTGAGTTATGATGAGACACTAAAGTTTTTTCGATTATATATAAGAATAGCTATAGAAGTACGTAGGATTTTTTTGATATATTGTTTTTTTGTCAAAATGGCGCATTTCTAAAACAAAAAGTATAAAAAGCCATGAAAAAATCGTCAGAAAATTGTTTATAAAAAAGAAACTATGCAATATAATTTTAAAAAATCCTACGTAGTGCCTCAGAAAATGTAATTCGAAATATACAATTAAAATTTCAAGCGAATTGGTTGAAATTTGTTTGAGTTACGAGTCCGGGCGACTTGAAAAATGTAGTTTTGAGATAAACGCGTTTAATCCTTTAACAGCTGAGTTTTTTTTCGAGCGTTTGGCAAAGTTGGTACATGGTGAATCTGAATTCATGAGTACCCAATGTGAGAAAAAAAATTATTCCAGAATTTTTCTACCCTCAGAAACTACCCCCAAATGAAAAAAACCATCCCAATCGCTTGAAAACATTTTTAATTTCATTTCCCATCGTTCATTTCTGCCAGAAATTAAGGAAAAGTCATTCCAGAACACGTAGTGGGATTCTGAAGAACTTACGGATCAATCAACCCTTACGAACTACCCCTCAATTGAGAGAAATTCACCCCCCGATGGATAAAATGTTATCATCTCATTTTCTGTTATTTTATCCTGATCTGAATCGAAATACGAGTGTTCCAGGACACATAAGTATATTCTGAAGGACTTACGGATAATTCGATGTTTTGTTACTGTTGGGGATAGTTTTCGAGACAGATTTTTTTGCTACAAATTTTTCATGTGTTTTCAAAAATTTTTATGAACTGAACATCAATAAAAGTGCATTTTTAGGCGCATCACCACTGCTAGGGGAGGTTTTTGATATTTTGTTACTGTTAGGGGTAGTTTTTGAATCGGATATTCTTGATACACATTTTCCATGCGTTTTCGAAAATACATATGAACTGAACATAAATAGAAGTGCACTTTTGGGCGTATCACCATTTCTAGGGGTGATTTTCGATGTTACGTTACTGTTAGGGATAATTTTCCATTCGGAGATTCTTGCCACAAATTTTTCATGTGTTTTCAAAAATATTTATGAACTGAACCTCAATGAAAGTGCATTATTAGGCGTATCACAATTGCTAGGGGTGGTTATCGATATTTTATTACTTTTGTGGGTGGTTTTTGGTCCGGACTTTGTTGCCACAAATTTTCAATGTTATTTCAAAGCACACACTTGAGTTCGCGACTCTGAAAAAAATTTTGCCTGAAAGTTATGCTCGTTTCTCATTTTTTTTCGCAATTTTCGCACTTTTTGACAGGGTGTGAAACCGCAAGGGTGCAAGCCTTGAGTTTGCCGAATTTTGCATCATTAGATGCATCCTTCATCTTCAAAATGCGACCTTAACGATGTCGATATGTTCACTTTTCTGGAAGTTACGATTTTTTCAAAGTAGGTGGGACGTATGTGTCCCACCAGTCGTTAAAGGATTAAAGTTAGTAGAAAGTCACGACATGAATCAAGAAGGGTTGCGCTAGAAATCGAAAATCGAGTACTTAGAGATTTTTCACACCCATAATCTTCTGGAATATAATTTTATAGGTACTAAGGTACATTTTTAACGAAAAAAAAATAGATTTTTCGAAAATCTTAGAATGGCCTAAGGCCTTAAGGCCTTATATACGCGATTGACAATATTTTTTTTTACAGATCATTTATGCACATGGTTAAGTATATATAAAAAAAAAATCAGAAATATTAACAAATGGCGGAGATATAACATGATAAAGCAATGTATTTTTTTTGCGCGTGCGTTGATGGTGAAAGTTCTCGGCATCGATGTGGGTGTCTGAAAAAAAAATGAACACATTTATAATTGCATAATGAATGTATCTTCAGTCTGAACCAACAATATTATTTTTTTTTAATTATTATAATAAAAATTCGAAACTTAAAATATTTTACTCAATTTTCTGTCGGTAGTTTATTTTTTATATTTTTTTGTGTCATTGAATTTTTTGTTTCTATGGTTCACACGATAGGTGATGATACTATCGTGGAAAACGTGGAAAAACGGTTTTGAAGTTTGCGGTCGGGCGCGCCGCGCGGTATCTACACGGAGAGAATTAAAAAGTAATTTTTGTCGTGAATTTCACGGTAAAAATTACCGTGATATATTTCAATGTGGTGACAAGTGAGAAAAGCATAATAATTCGTATGCGACAAGTTTTTTTTAACTGACGTTACAGAAAATTTCAAATACGTCGCTAAAATTTTACTATACAAGAAGGGTAGCGCGCACGATAATTTTTACCGAGAGCACAATACATTTTCCTATAACACTCATTAAATTTTATAATAAATCTTAAAATAACTGTTATAAAGACGATACTTTTTTATAGACATTTTTGAAAGGCATAAAATAATAAAATGCACAGTAAAATTTCGCTGATATTATATATTTTTTAAATTTAAGTTTTGCGTATTTTGTTACACATGAAAATTTACTAGAAAATCTGGTAAAATTTTCTATCTGAAGAAGAAATTTTATTTTATTTTCGTGAAAATCTCTGTTTTACTCACTAATAATAAGCGAAGTTTCAGGATTGTCATCTGGTTACCGTTACTGCACGGTAATTTTTAACATTTAATTCTCTCCGTGTATTACGCGCTCTAAATGCTGTAACTTTAACAATTTTTGGAATTTTTCAATTCTGTAAAGCTTAAAATATTCCTAACCGTTCAGGCTAATGGAATCAAAAATTTAAAAAAAAAATGAAAAATTTTGAAATTTTTCGCCTATATAAGGCCTTAAGAGAGCATTGGCAAATTCAACCTGTATTTCTTATTCTTTCGATGATTTTCGTTCACCTGAAATGTCGAAACGATTGGATGAGAAAAATATCAGCCATATCATAACGTCAACACGTCATTGTCTAGGAGAAAATGTCACGCTTATCGGCGATACATCGAGAAAAAAAATGTATTATTATCGGACATTTGCGTATTATCAAGAATAGAGCCAAACCGAGATAAAGTTGCAGTTTTTTTTTTTTTTTTTTGCAGCGTTTCCAATGCATCGCCAACAATGTTTGGGGTTGCGTGGTATCTTTGTTTTACGATTCAAATGACCGTCTCGTCCATTCGTGCCAGTGGAAAACTGGTTACTCAACCGAGAGCACAAACGTGTGAGAGAGTTGCTCGAATCACGCTCTAACGCGGCCACCCATCGCGAGACTTTTTTTTTTTTATTGCCTGTCAGGCCGCGTTTGTAGGGAGAAAATAGAAGGGCCGTGAAAACAAAAAAAAATTATTTGCAAAAAGCAAAAGGAATAGCGCCATGTTTGCAACATCCATTGTTTTGCTTTTCCTCGTCTTTGCCTTATTCCATCATCGTCTCTACACCTGCGCACGTCGATACTATCTGGCCAGCAAATTTCCCGGCCCTAAAGGACTTCCGTTCATCGGTAATATTCTGAGCTTTCTCGTTCCACCAGGTACGATCTTAATTTCCAATTGAATTCGATAG
>OZ010715.1:32417738-32452738 GCA_963932345.1 Ophion ventricosus | reverse complement strand
AAGAATAAATAATATGCTTGTGTATTTTTTTTTTTTTTTCACGCCGCTATAGGTTCTTTTAACGAGCACGCGACACATAACGAAGAGCGAGCTTTACAATTTCCTTCATCCTTGGTTCAAAACCGGTCTTCTCACGAGTACAGGTTCGCGGATTCCAATTCCAATTAAAAGCGATTAAATTACCGATCGTACTTGACACATCTGTACACCTCGTTTCGAGCGCACGCGTAAAGACACGTGCGAAAGATGGGGGGAAAAAAAAAAAGTTTTTACGCACGACGAGTGACCGGTTCGAACAGCAATGTCTCTTTTATTTCGTCACGCCTCGACAGGAAACAAGTGGCAAAAGCGACGCAAAATCCTCACGCCTGCGTTTCACTTCAACATATTGCGCGAATTTGTAAGTATTTTTGACAAGGAGGGTCGCCGCATCGTTCGAGATCTCAGAGATGGGAAAGAGAGAGCGGAATACGATCTAATACCGTTGGTCGCGAAATACACACTGAATACGATATGCGGCAAGTAAAAACGTCCATGGTAAAATCTACGATCAATCGTTGTACACAGAGAGAATTAAATGTTAGAAATAATCGTGCAGTAACGGTAACCAGATGACAACCCTGAAACTTCGCTTATTATTACTGAGTAAAACACAGATTTTCACGAAAATAAAATAAAATTTCTTCTTCAGATAGAAAATTTTACCAGATTTTCTAATAAATTTTGATGTGTAACAAAATACGCAAAACTTAAATTTAAAAAATATATAACATCAGCAAAATTTTACTGTGCATTTTATTATTTTATGCCTTTCAAAAATGTCTATAAAAAAGTATCGTCTTTATAACAGTTATTTTAAGATTTATTATAAAATTTAATGAAATTGAATTTTTCATTAAATTTCATTAAATTTTATAAAATTTAATTATAAAATTTAATGAAATTTAATTGAAATTGAATTTTTCAATTCGATTAATTTAAATTCATTCAAAATATAATTTTATTGGATATGAAAGTTAATTAAACTGGATATAAAAAGAAATTTAGTTGGATTAAAACAATTAATTCACATGGAATAATAAGTTCATTTCATTGGATTCGAAAAATAATTTAATTGAATTTAAACATTCATTCAATTGGATTCAAAAGTTAATTTAATATTATTTAAAAATTAATTACATCGCATTAAAAAAAACTACTGCTATAAGTGCCGGGCAATTCGGCTTTGACTCGTGTTGAATTGGAAAACCGCTTATCTGTACAAACACAATAATTTACTTGATTAAGATACGGTATATATAATTTACGCGCATTTATGAGTGTACGTTATTCAGAAACATCGATGGGCACGTCACTCGAGGCACTTACGTCATCCGAGACTCGATACCGTACCGCAGTTCACGAAATGGGCAATTATCTTTTGCACAGGCACGTTGCACATATCAATTTGATGTTTCGATTATCCAAAACAACAGAGATGATTCCGATAGTCGCATAGCAATCTTGGCAGTATCGTATCACCTCCACCTAAGGCCTAGAACGAAAAAGTCTAGATTGAAGATAGAGCCATTGTACCAATCATTCAACCGAAACTGATCAATCAAAACGAAATCATTTGGACATATCCGGAAAAATGCATATACCTGCGTCGCTCCCAGCCGGTCTTTCCTAACGGGGGTAATTCCCAAAGGCTCTCTCTCTCTCTCTCTCCTAGACTTTTGCTCCGATTGACTCAAAGCTTTGGGAGAATATTCTAGACATATTGTACGATTAGATAATGAAATTTAAAAAAAAAATGGATTTTTTGAAATGTTCAAACCCACGTAAACCCTTATCAGGAAGTAGGGACAATTATGGCAATCCAATTGGATCCCTGCGACAATTTCTGCACAGGCAGATTTCCAGCGTTCTCCAAGATGGCTGATATTACGGAAAAAAAAATAAAAGAAACACCCTTTTCTTCGTTTGTTCCGAAATATAATTCGTCTAGGAGAAAACTTGGCCGTAGGATTTTAATTTCCGTCATTGACGCCTCAACGAAAGCGCATTTTTCCAGATTGCTGAGACCGTGGATCCATTTGAGCTTGGTATTCAACCTCTCACCAACTGGTCGCAAGCAGAGAAAAGCTCTTGAAACGATTCACGCTTTTTCCAGCGAAGTAAGTGGGCCCAATAGGAATTCCCGACGCTACGCGATATCCTTGGCCAATAACTCGTTAGTTCTACGAAGATACCTGTATTTGCAGATCATTCGTGAACGTCTGCGCTATCACGGCGATTCCGGAGATGCGTTACCGAAGGTAGAGACGCGTTCGAAGAAACGACTGGCGATGCTCGATCTTCTTATAGCAGCGAAGAGACAAGGTCACATCGACGAGGCAGGAATCAGAGAAGAAGTCGACACGTTCATCTTCGAGGTACACGAACCCTCTGTCCCGTTAGCTTCTCATTCTGTCGCGGGGATCGCGTCTGCCTTGATAATGTTAAGTCTTCGCAAACTGAAGACTTTCTATCGGCCGATAGTTGAGTCGGATTGAGCTGCTAGCGCGCACACTGGGCCAACCAAACAGTCTGGTTGGTGGTGAGTGCGCGCAGACCAGCCAACAGTCGGCTGATTGCTCTCGAACAATTTGCTATGTAAGGTGAGGTTTGCCAGGTAAAAGCTGCTCTTGAAGCGAGTGGCCGCGTACTGAAAACCAATATTGTCCAGGAATGTTATTATTGCTTTTATACAATGGAGGAGAAGAATATCAGGAAGAGAAACCAATAGTATTGGTTACATCCCATCTACAGTGATAGATTATTGCAATGAAAGTTTTACACGATGCATACCAAATTACTAGATTTCCCGAAAAAAATGTTTCGCCTTTTATCGAATGAGCGTAATCAGCTTCAATGAACTTTTCAAATTTATAGGGCCAGCAATAGCAAAAGTGGATACAAATTTTGGGTGTACTTCCGAAAAGCCCACACCTCCGATTAATTTAAAACTTTGTATACTTATGCATTTCGACTCGCTGATCACGAATATGATAGTGAAAATACCCGCAAATTTTATTTTCAACGTCAAAAACTAAAAGAAAAAGTTTTTTTTAAGTTTTTCTATTTTATTTTAATAAATATTGATCTTGGAGAAAAATGTTTCCTACAAGAGTTGTAGCTTATGAATAGACTGATATTTTATCTTCTATACAGGTTTTGTCTAAAACCATTGTTTTTTTAGAAAAATGGGATAATGCTCCAATAAGTATATTTTGCTAAACTCTATTAGTGGATGCAAACAAACGTCGTGCGCAGCAGTGAAATTGAATACTTCGAATGTGAATAATCAGAATTCAAGATTTAGTTATTCCTAGTGGTAAGAAACAAAGGCTGCACTTTCGAATAGCGGGTGTATGTGCTGTTTGGGCATGTGCATTTTACGTTGTATAGGTATATGTATACGTGTATTGTTTGGAGGCAAGGTGCCCAACGAACATCCAAGGTGTCCAACAACCTCACCCCAGTGTTCTACGCACCTCACGATTCCACGCACCCAGCCGAGGTGCCTTCCATTAATTTTCAATAATCCTTTGTGAGCTGCTATCGACTTTCTTTTAAGGGGCCAGTCCACTTTGGAGCCACGAAAAAAAGGCTATTTTCGCGATTTTTTTTTTGAGGATTTTATAAAAGATATGAATATAAAAGTTTTTGGGCTTGATAAATAAAGTCTTGAAATACATTAAAAAAAAAAATTTTAATTCATTTTTATTCATTTTTAAGTACAAAAACTATAGTTTAACGTAACGCCTCAAAAATAGGTGGGCTAGGTAGCTCCATCACAACTCGGCAACGGCTTGTCTGAAACAAAAAAATCAAAGTCCATTAGATTCAGTATGACACCAGCTACAAAATGACCCTCGGATATAAAGTTTTATCAAAAAATAAAAAAATGGCAGATGAAAAACGAAAAAAGTAAAAAAAAAAACGCGTTTCTTTCGCAGTTTTTCGCAAAAAAAAAAGAGTAAAAATAAAAATTTTAAAACCATCAAGGGTCGTCTTGTTGCGAATCATGTTTACAATATGTGGTTCAAATTTCAAGAGAATCGGTTCATTAGTTTTAGAGATACGATGGAGCTAGATTTTGAAAACGTTGTTTCGAGAAAAACGCATTTGAAGTTTATATTATGAAAAACTCTTACCTAAACTCAATCGGCAATATTGACACAATATTGACACAATATTTCTGAATGTATGTACTTTCGAAAACAGTAAAAAAAAATCGATTTTCTGAAATTTTCAAAGTGGACTGGCCCCTTAAGCTTGACGAAACCTAATATGAATCGCGGTCCAACACATAAAATTTCAGAATTTACGAGCTAAAAACCTCCGAGAAACCGCACGTTGCTCATTGTGCCCCGTGACACATTGTGCCCCACTCTCCCCAAGAGGCGAGAGGGCGAAAAGACTAGCGAGAAGAAAAAACAAGAATACGACTGAGTAGAGCCAGGGAAAATGAAGAGATGTCGATAGCAGAATGGATGTTGTAAAAAAAAAAATATGATGTGAAAAGGGAACAATCGACGGGAGGTGTAAAAACCCCGCAAGGGGTTGTACGTGTGAAATAAAATCTATCCGTCTAACGCGCACTCCTAATAGATTTTGATTCTTCGACAGGGCCACGACACAACTGGTATGGCAATGGCCTTCACTCTCTTGCTCCTCGCTGAACACAAGGATATTCAGGTGTGCAAAAAGAAAAGCGATCGAAGAATCGTTAGGAACTCTCGATCCGCAAATGAAACACGTGAGAAAATATAGGGCAGGCAGAGCGGGGAAAAAATACAATGTTTTTTTTCTTCACGAGCTAGAATTTTTTCTCACTGCTTGATCTATCGGGGAAAACATTCAGGAGTTGGCCCGCGAAGAGATCGACGCTGTCCTGAAGGCAAGCAACGGTAGAATGGACGTAACGGAAGTTCAGCATTTCGCGTATCTCGATCGATGCATCAAAGAATCGTTACGGCTGTATCCGAGCGTCCCATTAATTTCTCGATCCATCGACGAAGACTTGCATCTCAGTACGTGACGAGGAGCTGGAAAAGAGAGCGAGGAAAACAATAATGCAATTTTTTAAAAGAACAACGATGGCTCATCTTCCATTGGTTTTGCAGAGGATTATACGATACCTGGAGGTGTGATCGCTCACGTGCACATCTACGATCTTCATCGGGATCCGCACTTTTGGCCGAATCCTCACATCTTCGATCCGGACAGATTTCTCCCCGAACGCTGCGTCGGACGTCATCCGTTCGCTTATATTCCTTTCAGCGCTGGACTGCGCAATTGCATCGGTAAAGCATCCCACCTGCAATAGTCAATTTCCCATTTAAAATGAATTCTCTCGCTATACGGGTGTACTTGACAAATGTACTTTTTCACTCGACAGGACAAAAGTTTGCGATGCTCGAACTGAAGATATTGATCGGTCATTTGATCCACGAGTTCTATGTCGAGCCGATCGACCTTGCCTCCAAAGTCCGATTGTTGCCGGATCTCGTACTGAGGCCCACACATCCCATACGCGTCAAGTTTGTACCGAGGAAACCGTGATCGTACACATTCGGAACAAGTACGACAGGACGGAAATGGTCGTGCGTTTTTTTTTTTTTTTTTTTTTTCGTCTCCGCGTACAGAAATAAAATGCTTTACTCTTTATTTTTTCAACAGAGCTTGTATTTTATTTCTCATTTACATCAACCGACTATAGTGTATTTTTTTCTGTGTGTATGTGTGTGTGTGTGTGTGTGTTTGAGTGTTATATTCGTCCCGTTTAATTGTAAACGAAGCTTCTACATATCCATAAAAACTTACAATGATTGGTAATTTTTTTTTTTTTCTTCCGGTTAGTAAAGCTTACAGACGTATACGAGCGTGCTATACATCGCCCGCTGTTCCACTCGTGGAAAACATTTTTGTCACTTCGGTCGCGCTTAACCTTCTATTTTCTAGCCCGTTCAATCGTATTGTAAATTTTTTTTCTTGTGCACCGCCAGCTGTCACGTATTTTTTTTATTTTATTTTTGTCCTACGGGACAGGAAGCTTTCGAATGAGAAACCGATCGAAACAGTGAGCTGGAATACCGAGAACAATCGATAGAAAAATTATCGCTCATCATTCGGAGTACTTTCTACTCGATGGATTTTTTTTTTTATTTTTATTTTTTTTTTAACAAATTTCGAAAACAACTTTTCGTCTATCATCCCGGTTTTGGGATTCACTCGCAAAGCTCATTGAAAAACGGTGAGGCGAGTACGAAAAGAAAAAAGAAAAAGCTTCCTCCGTGAAGCCAAAGGTTTCGATGAATTAGATTTTTTTTTCGAATAAATAATAAAGTAGAGGTACAAACTTGAGGACGAGGGTCACTAAAACACGGCCGTATAAAAAAATAGAGAGCAAACGTTCAAACAGTTTTGCGATCGTCTTAATATAGTTACTTCGTGGTTTTTTTTTTTTTTTTCTTCTCTTTTTTTCGTCGGGTCACTATACGCGTGACACGCGAAAATATTTTAGGAACAATATTTGGACACGACGTATAGAGACACGGGAGGGAAGTGGGGAAATATGCATCTTTGGCGATACTAGATTTTGGTATTCTTGCATATTTACGAGATACTCGGTTATCTCTTTCTCTCTCTCTCCCTCTCTCTCTCTCTCTCTCTCCCTCTCCCTCTCCCTCTCTCTCTCTCTCTCTCTCTCTCTCTCTCCCCTCTCTCTCTCTCTCTCTCTCCCCCTCTCTCTTCCTTACACACACATACACACACACGCACTCTCTCGAACCTCATTTCTTCCCTCAGTGGCACTCTCGTGTTTCGGGCAAAGCATCGCAGAGACAATGAAGCAAAATTCGCATACAGCAATTTCGATGTCGCGCGAGATAAATCGCACGCTCGCACCCGCGAACGTATACGCGGCGCAACACGCGTATCGAGATTTCGGATTCAATACAAGACTATCCAACAAACCATCACCTCGTACGCATTTTCTTTCTTTAATCTCCTTTCTCTTCCTACCGATCTTCAAAGATATATTTATCGATCTCGTCGATCGAACGCCGTTCACATCACAGAGATTGGTACGTTACTTTGCGAAAAAGCATGCAATCTTTATTATTTTTTATTGTGATGATCAGTCGTTGCAACATCGTAACCCTAAGACAACAAACGTAGCGAGGAAAATTATTACCAATTATTTTTGTTACAACGTTAAAAATTATTGGTAAATTGTTTTGTCGTTGAAAATATTGTGATAGTGACTCGATAGTTTATTTCAATGGCATCATCAGCCGTTTTTTCTTTCCCCAAGAGGGACGATAGCTCTTTCCATTGTATCGCGATTTTTTTTTTTCTATTGCACGGCGCAAAGAATGCAAAGGAAAAGTTGTCATCGACGTTCAAGCGCGACCCACGCAACAATAGAATCCAATAAACAAAGAATACTTTTCGTATAGTACGGCATAGTACCAATCTTCGTAATATCGGTGAAATTTTACATCCGAGACACGTATTTTGTTTCCGTATTTTTTTTTTTTCTTTTTTCATCTCAACTGCTGTTCCACTAAACTATACGGTACAATCACAATCCGAATATTAACGTTACAGCGTCGATAAAAAATAAGATCCCGCGTAGTTCCCTTGCCACGCGATACAGAACGCCGAAATTCGGCAATGCGTGAAATAACGAGCGGTTAGATCGTATTCCAACACGAGTACAAATAAATATGATTGATATATTAGGAGCCATTTGTGTGCTTTGTTTTATATTAGATATATATATATATATATATATATATATATATATATATATATCCATACGAATTTATGTATGTACGTGTATATGTATGCTACAATTGCATAGTAAAAATAGTAAAGATCAACACTTCGGTGTTTTCTGTAGATTCGACCAATTAACGTATCACCATTTTCGGCATTTTTTCTTCTGCATCATATTACGGTATAAAAAAACGGCAGGTCCGTACGTTAAATTCTCCCTGCACTTTTAAGATCTGCTTGTAGATAATAATCGAGAGATACAAATAGGCTAATGAAAAATTCAGAGAATGGCGTTTTCGATCCTATCGTTTTTTGTTTTTTTTTTTTTTCATCAGTCTCATAAGGAAGCAAAATGTACGAAATTTCGGTGTCGTTCCGAGAGATTTTTGCACTTAGGGGGGGGGGGGGGGCGCGTTTAGGCACTTTCTTCTTGAGATTGTAGTTTGTATCGTTGAAATGCAAAGACAATTATTTTTGTTCCTCAATACCTCAATCATTTTTTTTAAGTCGCTAATTTAGATATTAAAAATTTTTATGTGAAAAAAAATTCGTGAAATGAGGGAATAAGAATATACACGAAAAAGAAATTTCTTTGCATCGCAACGATGCAAACTTCAGGACCACCTTTCTTCTCATCTTTGAGGCACAATTATTTGATACGAAATTAAAGAATAGCTCTTTGTTTGTTCTTTCATCGACGAATTCGCTTGTGAGTTTCTACGAGCCACGTCGAAATACGATGAAGGATGAATCGTGAAAAATTTACTGAACCAAGAGTGAAAAGAGCGCATATTCGTATGTACATATACGTGTGTGTTGAAGGCACTGTTGCGAATTGTTTTTTTTTTTTTTTTTTTTTCATGTTTCGATAGGTGAAAATAGGGCATCAGTAACCAATAGTCGCGTCTCGTTGACCTAATTCGTTACCGGTCACGACTGAGAGCACGACGATATTCGAGCGAGGCTACGACAAAATATGAAGTAACGAAGATATCGAAATGCTGTGGCCTCGCTTAATGTTACTTTGGTAATGACTAGGTTTTACTAAGGATAAAACACTATCCGTCGTCCACACGTGCTCGTTATGGCGTGATAAAATTGGCTTGTGGCAAATGATTCGTAGGAAGGAAGGGGGGAAAAAAAAAACCCTTAACGCTACGGGGATGTACGCAATTCATAACGTGTTTGAAGAAACTAACTGTAGAGATTATTATGGCTTCGCGAGTGTTGCGAGAGCGATCAGAGCACTCTCCGTACGCGATTCGTACTTGGACACAAAAAAAAAAGTAAATTCATCGCGCATTCAGTCCAAATCGGACCATCCGAGACACGCGTCACCGTCGATCGGTAAGCACGAGACGTCGATTCTCCTCGACGTATCCGATATTACGAGATCGAACGAGCGGATGCGCACATCGTTATTATTTACAAACATTCGTTTCGAGAAGAACGTGATTCTTTTGAAAAGTTCAAGTAACGAAAAATCTCTTGTTAAACCTTTGGTCAAAAAATTCGTATTGAGTCTATCTCGCCGCGAACAAAAGCATTCGCGATGACGAATCATTTTTGTAAAGGAAACACGACTCGTTCGACCTTTCTCAAACCTCGTCGCAACGTTCACCGCCGATACGTTGTCTCTCTTCGTCCACTCGTGCTCACCGATTTTCCATATCACCGTTACGCTTGGACTTCCCTTGCGATCGTTTCGTCGATCGGAAGGCTCACGTCAGGCCGAGAAAAGCGGCATATAAAGATGCGTGGACGGATGCACGTAGCGTTTCAAAATTGTATGCGATAGTTGCTCGGACGTGGTATGGATCTTGCCTTGGTAGGTGGAAGCGACGAGGTAGATGCCTCGCTGCTCGCGGTCCCACCAGAATCCCGACCGCTCTTGCTGCTGAGCGTGCTACCCGTGCTCAAACCGCGACAATTGCCACTCGGCTTTCTCATGGTCGCTTTTGTCTCGCCGTCGCTCAGTCTACCGTATTCCCCGATACGACGCGTGGGCGGTGGTATCAACGATCGACCCTGTGTCTCCCGATGTTTCACGTCCCCTCCCACCTGTTTCTTCCGCTCGTTATCGCTCAGGCGCTCGTAATCGTGGCCGTGGCCGCTGCCACCGCCACCACCATTCGCGATTGACGTCGCTTTCTTCGGACTCGTCGGATTCGCCAAGGCAAACGAGGGCGTAGCGGTCTCGCCACTTGACTTTTTGCGACGTTGACTCTTGGCCAAGAGTCTCCCGTACTCGAGGCTACTGCAATTGCCCGAGTCCCGCGTCTTTATCGAGCCGTCGATCGACGGGCCCGGATCTGACTTTTTTCGCGTCTCCGTGTCGCTGCTCAAACGACAATAGCGCGAATTTAGCGACTTTATCGTTCTCGGTGGTCTCGGCAATGAGCTCGGTGGTAAACTGCCCGCTCTGCGGGGTTCACCCTCCTGCATACGCTGCCGCTGCGAGCTACGACCCTGCTTCTCCAGCAGCATCATGTCCTCGGGTTTGTCGTCCGACAAACGCGTGCCCTTGAGCCTTGCCGCCGCAGCGGCATATTCAATTACACCGGATCCACCGCCGCCAGCGCCACCGCCACCACTAACGCCGCCACCGCTGCCGCCGCCGCCGCCACCGCCGCCACCGACGCCGACACCCTTTCCGCCGCCAGTTTCCGCTTCGCCAACCGAATCGTCCAACAGACGACTCTTGCTCGATGCCGTGCTCGAACTACCTGCGCTATCTACACCCGCCAATAGTGGCTTGGATATTTTTCCTTTTCTCGTCGCAGTGCCTGGATTAGAGAATCCTGGAAAACAGCAAAGTGCCCGCTGAAAAAGAGAGAAAAAAACGCCCGTGTTGGAGAGATACGGAGGATGTGGAATTTGGGAAAAAAACGGTCGTTAGTTTCTCTCGATCACACACAACGGTGCATGCGCACACTGAGGATGTGTTTGGTTTTGGTTTTGGTTTTTTTTTTTTTTTTTTTTTGCAAGGATGGCAAGTTGTCGGGAAGATACGCGTGTGGGAATTAGTTGGATCACTCGAAAAATAAGATCAAAACAGAAAGAAAATGAGTAACACGGATTAATGATATTAAAAAAATCGAGTCTGCGTTATTTCTAGTCTAAGGTTTTGTATTTTTTTTTCTCTCTCTCTCTCCTGTCTTCTGCTCTGTAAAAAGATTGACATGACACAAAGTTCGTCGTCACCGTAAAATTCATAGATGTATACGCGACAAATAAAAAAAAAAAAAAATAAGAAAAAGAAAAAAAATATTTGTTTTCGTGTTAGAGCTATAACGACTATACATTATGTTAATTAAAACCACACAATAAGAGAGTGATCTTGAGAGTAGGTCACATTGAAGTTACTTGGTGTTACAGGCGCTCGAGTTGTGCGTTAAATTGTTTTCTTTTTTTTTTCCTTTCCTGTTCTTCAACCAAACGATTTGCTACTCTCAAGGCACTGGAAAAAAGTGAGTCACGCCTAGCGTCGTATGAATGACAAAAAAAAATACCTTGCGACGAGTGATTTGTAATACTTTGCTGGCCTGCAATGACTAATAAGTATTGGGACGAGAAACAAATTAAAGAGAAACGTCTAATCGTACCTCCGTGAAATAAATTTCAAAACCGAATCGGAGGTAGAGGAAAGAGACAAAAAATTGTAAACTATAGTATACGATAATTCAAGTGCTTTTTGTGATGAATGTTGGAAACGATTTGGATAGGAACTTATGCTTTCCGATATGCGTTTGTTGTTTTTTCTTTTTTTTTTTTTTCGCGTTCGTTGAGATTATTTTCTACTACACCGTGGAGATTCTGCCTACCTTGCTGAGTAGTTGGGAATCTAGTTCTTTCAGTTGATCGTCAAGACTCTTATTTGTTTGCTCAAAGCTACCCTGTTTTCTATATTTGTAATTGTCCGTTACTCCGTACGAGCCCGTACTGCCGTAGCCGCTTGCACCGCCCAAAACACTGCTGACTGTTGGCCACAAGGGAAAACAAAAACAAAAAAAAACGTGAAAATTATTCCGACTATTCCGGAAAATAATATTTTATGACAAAAACGTTGGGATCGTTACTAACCGAGTTCGGGGGTACCGGTGAGACCCGTGTGATCGGCAGATGTACTGGAGTGAGACGAGTGCGCGGCTGGATAACTGCCCACACCGCTGCTGCTACTGCTGTCTTTGTCGTACGTGTGCTTCTGTAAAACCCGAATCATCGCGTCTCTCTCGGCAAGCTTTGACTCGAGATCTTTCATCCTGTAAGGGTGCAATATTTCAACATGTTCAACTAAATTTTGTGCCGCGGCAACAGAGTGCCTTTTTTTTTTGTCAACTCCAACTCTCCCTACATCTTACCTAGATTCAAGGTCAGCCAACTTCTTTTGCGCAGCATGTACCTCGTCCATGTGACGCATTTTTTCGGAGCGGGCTTCCGCGATAAGTTTCTCCGAGTCCTGACTCGTCTTTTCCAACGCAGCGATTTTGGCATCCCTGGTGGTAAGTGTCGTTGTTAACAAAAGTAATTATTCTCTATGGAGTGATCATAGTGTGATCGTCGAGGGTTGACGGGGAGGCGCTTACTTGGGAAGACTCGCCGCGTCTATGGCAGCCTGTCGCAAAGCACTCTCCTCGAGATATCGCTGCTCCCACTTGGTTACGTCACCCTCGAGTGACATGATTTTTTCGTCGCGCTCGCGAAGCCTTCGCTTCAAATCGGACATCGTTTCCCCGTTGCTCGACGCTTCGTATCCACCCCGGGAACCACCGTTGCCGCCTTCGCGTAATTCTTTCTCAAGCTGACCCCTCAGCTGTCGTTCGGTTTCCTCGCGTCTGTCGCTCGATGCCTGAAGCGACGAGAGAGCTCGCTGCAGCTGTCCCACTCGCTCCACGTACACTTGCTTCTTGCGACACTGGGACGCCACCATTTGACAAAAAGTAAATATTATTTATCGCGTACACGTTTGAATCTACGATAGACGAAAAAAAAAAAAGGGTGACACGCGGTACCTCCTCTTCCAGGCGTACAACGTTTCCTTGGGCGTTTGTCAGCGCGGTGTCCAAAATATCGATATGCGTGCGTTGCTCTTGCAGAGTTGCTCGTTGCGCCGCGAGCTCGATTTCTTGTCTCTCCTTGGCCGCTGCTAATTCCTTGTCTAACGAGCCAAACGATTGTCGAACGATGTTATCGTCGTTCGTTCGAACGATATTCGGGAAAATGAAAAAAAAAAAAAAAAAACAAAGAAAAAACTGCTCACTCTGAGTTATGAGTTGACCAATGAGCAACTCCCGTTGCGTCAATTCTTTTCTCATGGACTCGACGATCGGCGGATTGTCCGATCGGGAGGACATCAAATCGATCTGATCGCGCAGCGCTCGATTGAGCTCGGTCAATCGTCGACAGTCGTTCTGTAGCCTCATTCGCGCGGCTCGTTCGAGCTTCTCGCGACGCTCGCACGACGCGGCTAGCTCCTCGTGAGCCCGATGCACCTTCGATATTTCGAGTTCCAATTTTTGCGACTTTGCAACTTTGTTGAAACAACGCTCCAATTCGAGTTTCAACGCGCTGTTCTCCTGTATGACGATCTGCACCATTTCGGACGCCGGCCACGTTTCACCAACCGTCGTCTCGATCTCCTCGCGACCCTTCGTTTGTGGTCTGACGCCAAAAACAAACGAAAAATCGATAAAAGCCAAGTGAAAAAAAAAAAAACATTCATTGCAAACAATCGTTACTTCCGGCTATACGAAATTTAAAACGATGAGAAAATAATAACCGCGGGGATGTGGCTCGCAGATCATAATTCTCCAGATCGAACTTTCCGATTCTCGATAAATCCGGCTGCGATCGCGAGAGCGTTAGCTTCTCGGTCGGTCCGAGCAGACGATGCTTGCTCTTCAGCGGCAACAGGGTCGACGCGTACGGCGGCGATTGTCTGTCGGTAAATTCGTTGGAATTCTGCTTGCCGCGTTCGCTATCTCGAATTCTCATCTCCAAGCTGGCGCCGTTGTTGGCTAATTTGCCGTAAGCCGGCACTTTGACTTCTTTCGCAAGATGCTTCAAAACCTGTCGACAAAGACAAAATATTTTCAAGATATTCTTTTTATTTTTACCGCGATCCCGTTTCCAGATCGTGTGCAAACGAGGGTGTTTGACGAAAAAATATTGCAACGAGTTTGAAGTTTTCTCACCTGAGATTGACTGAGATAATCGTCGGGAATATCAGTTATTTCCTGACAACCGCCGTTGCCGGATTGATCGTAGTAACGATCCTCGTGCTGTAGACTCGATAGTGACTGCATCGTCGGACTATTCGAGTGACCTTTGCCCCCGCCTTCGCAATACAAATAGCCCATATCTCCGTGTTCTCGTACTATACCCGACAATCTGCTCGATTCAAACGTCCAATTAAAGTATGTCAATGAAATTCGTCGCGTTATTCGCGAATGTACGAGGCGCCTTCCTTCCTGCCTCCTTCTTTACTCTTTGCTAAAAACTTTTTACGTAATCGATCGTACAAATTAGGGATAATAATTGTCTCACCGGCCGGACGGTGACCATGCATTCTCATCGTTGGCATTATGAATAATGAGAGTGTTGTACGAGCTCGTCGATACATCGAGGCTGCTTCTGTTGGAACCGACGCTCGTACGATTGCTCAAGCTGTCCTTCAGGCTATTTCTATTGGACCCGTTGATACTGTCTTTCAGGCTGTTTCTGTTAGATCCGTTCAGGCTTTCCTTCAGGCTGTTTCGATTCGAACTGTTGAGACTTTCCTTCAGACTGTTCCTGTTGTGTATGTTGCCCTGTAAGACGCGAAGAGGGCTAACGTCACTCGTATTCGACCTTCCGGACGGGTTGAATTTTTCAAAAAATTTCTCAGCTAAAAAGCCTCGAGCCCGCCACGAATTAGGACATTTTTGCGCGTATACAAATGTGTCATTTCGGTCAAACGAACGTTGCCAATTATTGCTCCGTTCTACGCTCCTCTTTTTATCCCAACTAAATATTAGGTGTAGTAAAAAGAAATCCATTATTTTTGCAATAGATGGCTTTAGGAATTTGTAACTCGCGTTGTATAAGTGCGATCGGATTGCGCTAGATGGCGTTAGAAAGATAAGATTTCGTACTAAAATGAACATTTCAGACAGTTTTGTGATTGCTTGACTCAATATTTTTTGAGCGCGCGTCAAAGATGGCCATCAGCAAAGTGAAAATACGCCATATTTTACAGTTTTTTCTTCGATAAAGGCGAAAACGCAAGCCAGGCGGCTGAAAATGTGAATAGTGTTTATGGTCCTGATACTGTAATAGCCAATCACGCGCAATTTTGGTTTCGTCGATTCCGTTCCGGTAATTTCGATGTCAAAGATGCACCACGCTCTGGCAGGCCAATTGTCGAAAATGTCGATAAAATAATGGAAATCGTCGAGTCCGACCGTCATGTAAGCACTGTTTGGATTACCCAAGAGCTAAACATTGCACAAAAAACCGTTTGGAACCACTTGAATAAGGCTGGATACAAAAAGAAGCTCGATGTATGGGTGCCACACGAGTTAACGCAAAAAAACCTCATGGACCGAATTTCCATCTGCTAATCGCTGCTGACTCGCAACAAAATCGACCCATTTCTGAAGCGGATGGTGACCGGTGATGAAAAGTGGGTCACTTATGACAACGTCAAGCGAAAACAGTCGTGGTCGAATCACGGTGAGCCGGTGCAAACAGTGGCCAAGCCAGGATTGACGGTCAGGAAGATTTTACTGTGTGTTTGGTGAGATTGGCAGGGAATCATCTACCATGAGCTGCTCCCCTACGGCCAAACTCTTAATTCGGACCTGTACTGTCAACAATTGGACCGTCTGAAGGAAGCAATCGTCCAGAAGCGGCCAGCTTTGGCCAATAGAAGAGGAATTGTGTTCCATCAGGACAACGCCAGGCCACACACATCGATAGTGACTCGCCAGAAGCACCGGGAGCTTGGTTGGGAGGTTCTTATGCATCCACCTTATAGTCTGGATCTGGCACCAAGTGATTACCACCTGTTCCTGTCTGTGGCGAATGATTTTGCTGGTGAAAAATTCGCCTCAAGAGAAGCTTGTGAAAATCGACTGTCCCAGTTTTTTGCCAATAGGGACGAGGGTTTCTATGAAAAAGGCATAATGAAATTACCTTCAAAGTGGCAACAAGTTATCGATCAATACGGTGCATATTAGACCTCAATCGGATCATTCTAACTATGCTAAATAAAGCCTTCAATTTCATGCAAAAATAATGGATTTCTTTTTACTACACCTTATATTACGAGAAATTTTATCCGAGGCTTTCGTCGAATCGCTCGTCGACGAAAATTCGATACATCGCATCCCAAAAAGTATACAAATATTAAAAGAAATATTGATACCTGAATATTTGGTATATTTTCTTTATGACTGGAAGATCTGGAAGGGCTTTGTTGCTGATTCTCTTGGCCCTGGGGCTCCTGACGAGCCGTGTGTCTTATAACGTAACGCTCTTCGTTGCTCAGATTTTCGTTGGAAGTAGAGACATCGGTGTCGCTTCCGCTCAAACTCTGGGGCAATCCGCCTGCAAACGTTCAGTATTTTCACCCATGAATAATTCTTTGCGACCGCTCTAACTAATAACACTTAAACTTTTGTCGTTAAGAAAAAAAAAAAGAAGAAAAAAAAAAAGAAACTGCACCTTGAGCGGATAATTGCTTTCTCTGAATATTGTTGGTCGAGAATGGCAAAAATCTACCGGTTTGCTGAAGCGAACTCATGTCGTTACTCGATCATTTAGGATATACTTTAGCGAGACTCTGTCCGTTATCTAAAAAAAAAAAAGAAACAACGATTCAGCGTCAAACACATATGAGTTTGGTGCGCCTCTTTTCTACGATTAAAAAAAAAAAACAATTTTTACGAAAATCATTTGGTCGATCAATCTCGCGGTTTCGTCGTTTTGAAGGATAATCAATTGTTAAAGTCCAAATGAATTTTGGCATTTATTCTCTCACGTAAGTGTGTATGCGTGATGTACCGTCATGGTGGCAGAGAGCGAGAGACACGAAAGACATAGCAATTACGATTGAACCGAAATGGGATAGATTGTGTGTCATGGAAAAACAGCATTGAAGCAGAGGTCTTGGCGGAGCGAGAGAGAGAGAGAGAGAGAGAGAGAGAGAGAGAGAGAGAGAGAGAGAGAGAGAGAGAGAGCGATAGGAGAGAGGGGGGAAGGGGAGGGGAAGAGACAGGGACAGCGCGAGAGAGTGAGGGAGAGGTGTCAACACTAAGGAATGTTTCAGATACCAGAGATATAGACGTATCAACGAGGATATTGCCGATCTTTCTCTATTTTAATTGCACAATTAAATCTCGCTTGAAGGAACAAAGTTATTCGTGGCTTCGCAGCAACGAGCCGAACCACACTAAAAAACACTTTTATTACACGTAAGCACTGTATTTTTTTCTACAAACGTATAGAAAGGCGAGTCTCGCGGATGCTGTGCACAAATAAACAAAAGGACATCGGAGAGTTGAGCATCTGCCAGAGCGAGAGAGAGAGAGAGAGGGAGAGAGAGAGAGAGAGAGAGAGAGAGAGAGAGAGAGAGAGAGAGAGAGAGAGAGAGAGAGAGAGAGAGAGAGAGAGAGAGAGCGAGAAAGAGAATGTGAAGAGCGATATAGAGGTAAAAGAGGAAAGACCAGGTGAACTTTCAACGATAATCGATATTCCGATCGAAGAAACGTCTCCTCACGACGAGTCAAACATTTATCAAATTACTCACGGTTTCGTAGGGGGAGAGGGTGGGGAGGGCGAGATACGCGAGACAAAATCCGCGACTATTTTCATAAATTAGTTACACTTTACTTCTTCGCTGAAGGAGAAATAAAAAAAAAAAATTTGCGTTTCGCGCATTCCTCGCTAGGCGGCGCCGCGCTTCGACTCGCGGGGCGAGGAGAGATATCGGGCAGGTGGCGCACTCTCTCTCTCTCTCGACAGATATCGTTTTTTTCTTCTTCCTCTCGACCAAAAGAAAAAGAAAATATCGTCTTCGTGTGATGCGTGCGCGCGAACTATGCAGAGCCGTGTACATCTAGATATTATTAAAGAGAGAAAAACATTCCGATTTTTATGCTATCGAGCTGGTGAAATTTTTCATTATAAAACATTATGGAACTTGCATAACTTTATTACACTCCTCGATCACACAATATACCCTCGATTATTTTGCACGATTGATATCGGGTGTTGTTTTTTTTTTCTTTTTTTTTCATGCCTATGAGGATAACAGGGGTGACTGACTGTTGATAAGATCCAAACACGTAAATGAGGCTGTTCGTCGGCTCAGTGATTCGTCCAGCGTGGAATTTGTACAATTTTTTTCGAAAAAAAAATTATGGGAATCGTATGTCGACGGCAAAAGGGTATAGGGACCGTGCGTGAGCTGCAGAGAGCGGCACCATCGCCGATTGGTGCGCTCTCTCGCGTCCAAATGTACAATTAGTGTGGTGAAATTTTGTCGGTAAACAGTATGGAAAAAAACAAATATTGCAAATACAAATGTTATGGAAATGCAAATACAAATGTTGGGAGTACAAATTAATTCGGTCCGTTATCAAGAGATGGCTCTGGCTGTTATGAATGTTTCATAGTGACAGCTGATTTCGGTGGTTTCAGAGAGGTTAGACATCTGTCAATAACATTCAGTTTATATCGCTTTGAGTTCCATTAAAAACCGCGTTTTTTACTGTGTTGAATATGTCAAATTTTGTGTTAACTAAGCAGCATTTGCGGGAAGTTTTACTTTTCTGCTTTAATTGAAAGCAAAGTGCAGCTGAAGCGCATCGAATGCTTGTTGAAGTTTATGGTGATGATGCTCCAACTGATAAATCATGTAGGGAATGGTTTCGACGTTTTAAGAACAGTGATTTCAGCGTTGAAGACAAGCCTCGCCCTGGACAGCCAAATGAGCCAATGAGCTGCTACAACCTGGCGATTCCATTACGGGCGATCGGTATAGACTACAATTGATTCGTTTGAGCCGTGCATTACGTGATAAACGGCCGGAATACGAGCAAAGACATGACAAAGTTATTCTTCTACATGACAACGCTCGGCCTCGTGTCGCAAAAGTCGTAAAAAAATATTTGGAAACGCTCAAATGGGATATTTTACCGCACCGGCCATATTCTCCGGACATTGCTCCTTTTGATTACTGGTTGTTCCGACGGATGCAGCAGGATTTAGCAGCTCACCGGTTCACTTCTTTCGCAGAAATCGAAAATTGGCTCAAAACTTGGATCGCCTCAAAAGACGAGACTTTTTTTCGAGATGGAATTCGAAAATTGCCTGAGAGGTGGGAAAAAGTAGTAGCCAGCGATGGACAATACTTTGATTAATGTATTCATACCTTTTATTTTTAAATAAATGGATTTATTACCACAAAAAAACGGACCGAATTAATTTGTATTCCCAATATTTTATGTTGTTTTCTGTTATTTTTTGTGACTTTAGTATTATATAAGAAAATATTGAAGGTTAAGCAATATAAAAACGAAAAACTTGTGTGGCTTTGTGCGTAGAACACTCCAGTGTTCTACGCACCCCACGATTCCACGCACCCATCCGAGGTGCCCTCCGCCCACTCCAGTGTCCCATGCACCCCACGATTCCACGCACCTATCCGAGGTGCCCTCCGCCCACCCCAGTGTTCTACGCACCCCACGATTCTACGCACCCATCCGGGGTGCCCTCTGCCCACCCCAATGAACTACACACCCCACGATTCAACATATCCGAGTTTGTTTGGCTTTTGGGTTAGTTTAGGTTTGTATTATTTGCATTTGTTTGGGCCCATATGCAGTAAAGTGCGTAAGTAGATAATATCGAAACTAATGGAGTTTAGCAAAATATACTTATTGGAGTATTATCCCATTTTTCTTGGAAAATAATGATTTTAGACGAAATTTGTATAGAACACAAATTATCGGTCTTTTGATGTGTTACAATTTTTGTAGAAGACATTTTCCTCTACGATCAACATTTATTAAAATAAAATAGAAAAACTAAAAAAACCGTTTTTTTTAGTTTTGACCTTGAAAATCAAATTTGCGAGTATTTTCACTATCATATTCGTGATCAGCGAGTCAAAATACATAAGTACACGAAGTTCTAAATATTTCGGAGGTGTGGGCTTTTCGGAAGTTTATCCGTCAGTTTTGCCATGGGGCATGTGCTGTGCTCTCGGGGAATGAGTAAAACTTCAACTGGCGAATGCAACAATATCGCCTTGATGCATACATTACGAAAAAAACATATTTGTTTTCCGTCAATTAATACAAAAAAAATTATAACTGCCATATACGCTCGTTATTATTGTCACCACATTAATGTTGGGATTGGCCGCATAGAGGCACTGTAAGGCGCCGCGCACGGTCCCTGTTGCGAAATGAGGAAAAAGATGAAGTAACAGCACGAGCAGGGAGCCCCGTTACCGACCGAAGGTACACCAAAACTATAAGCGTCAAGCTTAACGAGTTCCTCGCCGCGTTCGCTACAATCGTCTACTCATTTTTATACAAACCATACCGGTGTTTTTTTTTACCCTGCTCTATTGTTATTTTAGAATAAACAAGTACAATTTGTTGCGAAAAATCGATTTTTCGTAAGGAAAAACATAATGTCGTTGTACATGACGGACGGACCGGTTCCGAAAGGCGCCGTTCAATTGTCACGTCAGGAGGCTCTGAATCATCAATGGAAACGAATCCAAAATTGGCCCAAGCAGTCTCAAGTGTAATTGTTAATTTTTTTCTTTTTTTAAATTATTTTTTCATAGCACGCATCGTCAGGCACGAGGATGTGAACTGTTCTATGTCGAAGGTGGCCGTACCAGTGGGGAATCGGCTTTATGGGACTCCTGTCGTCGGCAACTGGGATGCACATTAACAATTTCTACAGGCGCAAGTTAAAGATCCGTCATCAGGGCTTTATATCATCGCTTCTGCCATTGTTTTTCGCCCCACCGATACTCTCCACTTTCTCTCACATTCACGTACGCGATTTTATTTTTATTACAAATCTCATAGCTCGAGATTCGCATAGTTACTCGATCGATGTTTCCACAGCTCGTGACGTCGGATATATTACTGCACACGGCGAAATGTCCTTTGTGCCTGAACACGAAAGCAGCAATCCTGCAAGTCACCACCGGTATCGCTTATCCCATCGTCATAGGCTCCGTCATAAACATTATGGTGCGTCGTTGTTGCCGTCGCTTCGAGATCTATCGATCGATATTTTCCATAATTTTCTTCTTCCAACAGATCGCCTTTCAATACGCCACTTACAGAATACCCTATTGGAAAGATGGTTCGGGGCATCTACGTCTATGCTTGGAACTGATGAGGCCGTTGGGTAAAAGGCTGCTACCTATCGCGTTCGCTCACATCCTCGTAGCAGGCTTCATAACGTACGCCGAGGTAGACAGTCTCTGCTCCATCGACGAAAAGACGAGACGACAGGAGAACGAGACGAAAGAAATACCGGCTTGTGATGAAATGTAAAAACAGTTTTTCATCGCGAATAGTTTTATGATATTCGGAGATCGCGGCGAACCAACGCATCTCGGTACGAAGAAGGAAACAAGCAAAATTGTACAAAGAGGGTCAGTAAAATTGTCAGTGAAATATAAAATGTTTTTATTCTCTCATTCGCACTGTGATGTACGTTGCTATACGTTAACTCGTTCGTTCATAATAATTGGAGGCGCAAAACATCCACAATCGTAGTCCGAAATACACATCATGTGTGTGCACGTTTATGGACACGCGCTTATATATATGTGATTAATTTTAATAAAATTTTGTTTACACTTCATTGCTAATTCAATGTTAATTAGTCATTTAGGCACATAACGTTTCGTCGTGTCGTTGATATTGTGACTAAGTCGGCTCATATATATATATGTATATATATATATATACAGTACTGGACAAAAAAAGTACGCACTAGTCGAAATTTCTTACCGCACTAAAATTTACATAGCGGACTCAAAAATAAAGGTAATTGAATTTCCCAAGTGGCGTTTTAAAGAGGACAAGTTTACCTTTATTTTTATTTTTTATAAAATTCTCTACGATTTTTTTTCGCCCCGGTGCGCACTTTTGAACGTGGCCATTTTTTGGCCGTCGAAAATTAACTGCAAAGTTTGTGGAAAATTTTTTCCTTGGTTTTTTCCATGGGAAACTTAAAAAGAATATCAAAACCGACATTTTTATTTTTTAGAAAGTCTCGTACGATTTTTCTTCGCCCTAGTATTGCATTTTAGCCAAAAAAAGACATGTTTTAGGAAAAAAGGCGTCATCGAAGAACTATAGGGTTTCAGGGGAAATGTCAGGAGGGTAAAAAGTTGCATGGGTTCACACTGGAGTGGCTAGAATTTTTTCAGAATTTTTCTTGGACTTTTTTTTTTACCATTTTTGGTTGGAACTTTGATGAGTGGAGAGGCTCCGCTTGGGAATTATGGGGTCTAGGACAATTAAGAAAGGAAATTTGTTTACATTTTCATTTTTAATTAACTACAATTTTTCTAGATGTTTTTTTTTTATTTTTGAAAATTAAAATAAAAAAATTAAAATGAAAACAAATGGTTGTCAATTAAAAATGAATATGTAAACAAATTTCCTTTCTTAATTGTCCTAGACCCCATAATTCCCAAGTGGAGCCTCTCCACTCAAAAAAGTTGCAACCAAAAATGGTAAAAAAAAAAAATGTCAAAAAAAAATTCTGAAAAAATTCTAGCCACTCCAGCGTGAACCCATGCAACTTTTTACCCTCTTGACATTTCCTCTGAAACCCTAAAGTTCTTCGATGACGCTTTTTTTTTCTGAAACATGTCTTTTTTTAGCTAAAAATGCAATACAGGAGTGAAAAAAAATCGTACGAGACTTTCTAAAAAAAAAAAACAAAAAATGTAGGTTTTGATATCCTTTTTAAGTTTACCATGGAAAAAAGCGAGGAAAAAATTTTCCACAAACTTTGCAGTTGATTTTCGAAGGCCAAAAAAACGCCGAAAAATGGCCACGTTCAAAAGTGCGCACCGGGGCGAAAAAAAAATCGTAGAGAATTTTCTAAAAAAGCAAAATAAAGGTCATCTTGTCCTCTTTAAAACGCCACTTGGGAAATTCAATTACCTTTATCTTTGAGTCCGCTATGTAAATTTTACTGCGATGAGAAATTTCGACTAGTGCGTACTTTTTTTTTGTCCAGTACTGTACGTATATTCGCGTACATCGCTGATGAGCGTAAACAATTGTTTCACGTTTCGTTTAACTAAAAAAAGGAAATCAAATGAGTAAACGATATGAAGTTTAACGAATCTAATTTGCACCTATCCGAAACAACGCAATAACTGATTCAACGTAAATTAACACTATATTATTGGCAGTTCAATGGATTCATTTTCAAGCTTCCACGTTACAAGCCTTTCTATACGGGTGGTAAAATCGGCGCAAGCGATGCAACGCAATCGCACGTATATATATATACGAATAGAGAAGTAACGTCAAGTTCCATTAGCAGAATTTTAACAACGCAATTCCTTTATTCTTATCGATGTTGCTTTTTATATATATATATATATATATATATATATATATATATATATATATATAGGTAAATATAATCGTTTACAACAATGGATAAATTGGCAGTGATCGAAACCGGCTACACGATCGAGCTGGAAAAAGAGAACGTTGCAACGAATATCAGGGCATCCGGTCAAAGCCAATAGAGTAACGGAGCACGAAAGTATAACACGCTTGTCACATTGAACCGAAGACACGACGCTCAAATTTCGAAGGAAAAAAGAAAATTTATTGAATCTTTATCGTGCCGATTATGCAATTGTATTGAAAATTTTAGTTGCAAGATTGTTGAAAATGTTTACGACCATGAGCTCTTTCAGCTATTTCTCGTCTCTTACTTTTCGATACGAATCCAATTTTTCAAGGCGCCGCGATCTTTTACGTATCATTGTAGAAGTGTTCTCACGATGACAGCCGGCATGAAAATCCAGATGCACCTGCCCCTCGATCGTGTTGCGGACTCTACCAAATTAAGCACAGAAGAAGAAGTACAAGTATCGATCGTGTTCACTCGAAATTTTCGATGTAATTTTTATTCAACTGTATTCAACGAAATCTTGAAGAATTTGTCCCGATCGCGTTGAAGCACCGAAAGGAAATTATTTCGTAAACAGTATCGATTTGGCTACCGCGTAAAGGGGCAGATAGTGTGGCTACTCTTAACGTCGATATTCCTTACAGACGATTTCCCTTGCCCCGCTGAATCCCCGTGCGGTCGTTTGTTACGGTATCGATACATTATTTATTTTATTTATTTGCCCGAATAATTTTTTTAATTCCGTAGTATGCGACCAAAATTTCGTTCAACTACCGCGATTCGATCCATTTCAAAGTCCTCCAAGTCATCGAATATAATTATTTTTAGCTACAACAGCGAACATTGTGCGCTCGACGCTTTGCCTTTTGTAAATTACACTTGCCATCCGTTCGACAGTGCGTCGACGGGTGTCACGGTTTTGGGATCGCCACGCTCATGCTGACAATGAACTATTTACACATGCGGGCGAATACGGTGCACAACCGTTGTCCCGAACCAAAATTGTGAAAATATCGCGAATCGCGCGCAACAATGAAAATCACATTGAGATCGTCGTTTGTTTCCTTTTTTTTTTTCTTTCTTTCTTCTCTTTCTCTTTTAGCTATCTTACAAACTATTATATTATCGCAAAGAATATACCTGAATAGTCGGGCAGCGTAACGTTGCTTTTTTTTTTTTTTTTAAATTTTATTTACAGCTAAACGCGTGAAGTCCGGAAAACTAGTAATTTTACTCTCCCAATTCCGCGTACCCCCCTGACTATCCGTGTAGAGTCACGAGAGCCCCGATGACAATAAAGCCCTTTTAGCAACGAATCGTAACCGCCCGAATGATTTTCCCCGTCATTAATTATAAATAGCGAATAATTTATTTCGCGGAGAAGAAGAAAACGGATGCTCGATTAAATTTTTTCTTCCAAAGCGATCTTAATAAAAAAATAGCGTGTAAAGCTTGTATTTTACATGCCATATTTACACTAGTCTTGTCATTTGTTTGACTCACGTCATTCGACTCGTTTTACGATTAATCTAGGATGCAACAATTGTTAGTTCGAAGAAAAGTTTCAACGTCTCAATTATTGGCCAATGAATTTCAACTGTTTGTTCTTTCTCTTCCCTTATATATATATATATCAATGTATAGCCGCGAAGAGTGCCAAGTTCTCGAACGAAATCCTTACCAACGTTAGTTTGGATAATTCGAAAAGTCTCGGAGAAACGAAAACGAGAGTGATCTCGAAGAGCGTGCGGGGGCGGGGAGGGTTATTCTTCATTGTGACTGTGTGCTCAAAGTTGAAAACTCGTGGCTTCGTACGAACTGCGCGTAGAGAAAAATCTTCGCAAAGCACAATCGGATGTCTTGTATTTCAGAGGGCAACGAATCGTTCGGTAACTGTAAAACTTGACGAGATCACGACTCTTCCTTTCCCCATAGTTTTGTTCGTTACTTTTTTTGTTTTCCATTTCACCATTCTCAGGAAGTTCCGTGAGTAAGATTAATTGGGAAAATATGTACGAGAGTACATAAAAAGTATACGAGGCACCAGTTGAGACAACGAAATATCGCGAGCAACAGCCACCGCCAGTGTCATTTCGGATAACGAGGTTCTGTGATCGTTCGTGTAGGAATTGGCTGCACTCGCGAATAATAATTCGGCACATCGATCTCGGTCCGATCCCACCGATTCGACGAATAATTTTCTATCGGCGCTACGACCGAACTTATCGGAGTTTGCACATTTCCCGGTCTCACGTAAAACGATGGATCACGACGTCGCTCGATCATAATCGAGGCACCGCGTTGCACGCCGCTCGTCGTTCCAATAGTTTGCTGCGCGTTTCCGTGCCGCGTGTACGACGATGTATCCTTCGTAAATGTGCTTGTGTTGTAACATATGGAAAACGGAGAAACACGAGGCGTGGGATCCCGCGAAGGATTCCAGGCCATTTGCTAGCATCTTCGATTCTGCCAGTGTGTCATGTACTCGTGATAGCTGACCGTTATTTTTTCGCTCTGATAACGCTTTAGTTTGAGACTCCGTCGTATGTCGGGCGTCACGTGGCCCTTGTAGCCGCCTTTGTGAAGTAACGAGTCGATGGTCTGTATCTGGTCCCAACCTGTGAAACCAACCAATTTTTTTTTTTTTTGTTGTCATTTCGTAGTCCTCTTGACTGCTTTTACCTGCAAAATTATCGACTTTTTGGGCAAAGGATCACTCGCGAATATCTCGTATTCGTACGAACCTTGCTCGGTCGCCACATCCGGAAGATAAGTAGCCGTTCTCTTATTGCCCTTCTCGTTGTGAAATTCTATGAGAATACCGTGCACGCCGAGCTCCCAATCGAGATAATCGGCGCCATCCTCGAAGTGTCGGAGCAACGAGACGGTGACGTGCAATCGCGGAAGTTCATCCCTCGTGATCGGATTGAATCGAGAATCCTTGAACGCGCTGTTAAACAAAAAGACCCGTAGCTTTGATAAATATTTCATTAGTTTGCCCGGGGAAGCGAAAAAAATTATGGCACGTTTACCTCGTCGCCGCGTACTCTCTCAGTCCCAGATGTAAATGCATAGCGTTGAAGGTACCGATGCAGCCCCTCAGTCGCATGTCCTTGCCAATCGTCCATGTTACGAACAGAGGGCTGCAAACCAGACACTTTCGATACTTCTAGAACTATGTTCTTTGTCTATGAAAAACAAATGATTCCGTGTAAATCGGAAATCCCGCTATACCGAATCGTTTACTATTAATTTTTCGTTGCCACCGACGCTTCGCGAGACCAACGTTCGTTCACTAATCTACGAAAGAATGTTTGGAAATCTTCGGCGCGCCGATGAAAAAAAAAAAAGCATACCGAAAGAAGGCCAGCCGAATCGGAGAATTTGCTTTATCAAAGAATAGGCTCGCGACTTCTTTAATGGAGTTTGAAAGAACAGAAGGAACGAACGATCGGAACGTCGCGATACTTTGGCGAGAGAAAATGTTTTGTTTATAAGATACGTGCAATCAGTTTTCCAACGGATCCAACCGATACGTGCATCCTGAATAACAAAAAGATTCTTCGAAAGCCTCTTATCGAAGTATGCCCAGGCTCTATTCGCGAAGAAAATGGCCTCGCCGATGATCGAGGCACGCGATAACCCCGTTCCGTCAAAATTGTCGGGACCAAAATTTGCATCGTTGGAACGCAACGAAGATTAATTTTTTTTTTCTTTCATCGATTCAATTTCTTTTGATCATTTTTATCTACAAAAATGAATTTCCGGAAATCCTAAAAATAATTGCTAGAAAAATAAAAATGTATAAAAAAGAAACTTCGATGCATTCCAAGGGTGCAAACTTGAACGTGATAAATTTTTTATTTGATGTAAAAAAAAGGGTTTGCTTCCGAAAAGCCCATACCGCCGATTAATTTAGAACTTCGTGTAGTTATGTATTTTGACTCGCTGATCACGAATATGATAAGAGAAATACCTGCAAATTTGACTTTCAAGATCAAAACTCACAAAAACTTTTTTTTTTGTTTTTCTATTTTATTTAAATAAATGTTGATCTCAAAGAAAAAGGTTTCCTACAACAGTTGTAACCCGTAAAAAGATTCATCCTTTATGTTCTATACAGTTTTTATCGAAAACCATTTTGTTTCGAGAAAAATGGGACAATGCTTCAATAAGTACATTTTTCTAAACTCGATTAGTTTCGATATTATCTACTTACGCACTTTACCACGGAAAGGTTTAGAGTTTAGTCTTTAAAGCGCATGTTTTTTTTTTGCTTTTTTGTATTTTATTTTATTTTAATTTTATTCAATTTTTTGCATTTTTTTGTAATTCACACAATTTTTTGTTTAGGATTTTTGTATTTCATACGGAAATATTGAAGGTTAAAGAATACAAAAACGAAAAACTTAGTTGCCTTTTCTGGGATAGCAAATTTTATTGGGAGTACAAATTAATTCGGTCCGTTTTCAAGAGATGGCTCTGGCTGTTATGAATGTTTCATAGTGACAGCTGATTTCGGTGGTTTCAGAGAGGTTAGACATCTGTCAATAACATTCAGTTTATATCGCTTTGTGTTCCATTAAAAACCTTGTTTTTTACTGTGTTGAATATGTCAAATTTTGTGTTAACTAAGCAGCATTTGCGGGAAGTTTTACTTTTCTGCTTTAATTGGAAGAAAAGTGCAGCTGAAGCGCATCGAATGCTTGTTGAAGTTTATGGTGATGATGCTCCAACTGATAAATCATTTAGGGAATGGTTTCGACGCTTTAAGAACGGTGATTTCAGCGTTGAAGACAAGCCTCGCCCTGGACAGCCAAAAGAGCCAATGAGCTGCTACAACCTGGCGATTCCATTACAGGCGATGGGTATAGACTACAATTGATTCGTTTGAGCCGTGCATTACGAGAAAAACAGCCGGAATACGAGCAAAGACATGACAAAATTATTCTTCTGCATGACAACGCTCGGCCTCGTGTCGCAAAAGTCGTAAAAAAATATTTGGAAACGCTCAAATGGGATATTTTACCGCACTCGCCGTATTCTCCGGACATTGCTCCTTCTGATTACTGGTTGTTCCGACGAATGCAGCAGGATTTAGCAGCTCACCGGTTCACTTCTTTCGCAGAAATCGAAAATTGGCTCAGAACTTGGATCGCCTCAAAAGACGAGACTTTTTTTCGAGATGAAATTCGAAAATTGCCTGAGAGATGGGAAAAAGTAGTAGCCAGCGATTGACAATACTTTGATTAATCTATTCATACCTTTTATTTCGAAATAAATGGATTTTTTACCACGAAAAACGCACCGAATGAATTTGTACTCCCAATAAGATCGGCGATGAATTGTGCGACAGGATCCGTGTTTAATTTTTTTACACGGCGACGCCAAAATTGAAATTTCCTGGACCAAATAAAAAAAAGCCAAAAAAAAATGTTTAAACCATATAATATCCCAATAATTAAAAATTGGCCAAAAACAAAAAAATGGAAAAAGTGCTCTGCAGACACCCCAGTGTTCTACGCACCCCATGATTCCACGCACCCATCCCGAGGTGCCCTCCGCCCACCCCAGTGTTCTACGCAACCCTCGATTCCACCCACCCATCCGAGGTGCTACCACCCCAGTGTGCTACACAACCCACGATTTCACATACCCATCCAAGGTGCTCTGCACCCATCCCAGTGTACCACGCACCCCACGATTCCACATATCCAAGTTTGTTTGGGTTTGCGTTTGTCTTGACCGACATTGGTGTTTGGGTTCGTTTGGGTTTGTTCGAGCCCACACGCAGTGAAGTGCGTAAATAGATAATATCGAAACTAATAGTGTTTAGCAAAATATACTTATTGGAGCATTTTCCCATTTTTCTCGAAACATAATGGTTTTAGACAAAACCTGTGAAGAACACAAGAGATCAGTCTTTTAAGGAGGGTGCTCAGGATCTTTGCGGGGTAGGCGGCAAGAGGAGAACGCGTATGCTTAAGTGCATGTACAAGGTCACCATAACCTCACAAATTTTCCAACCCAGTTTTCTCATAAATGGTTAAGGTTTTTGAGGAAAAACAAAGCATCAGGCTCTGGAGAATATCCTGACACAGAGCTTGACGATTTTATTTTGCCCTAAAAATGATTAATCTTTGAGAAATCTCAGCGAATGTAGCTTTTGTGTTCGACGAAAATCAGTAGATGAAAAGGAAAAATCCGAAGTGAAAAACAGTATAATCTACGGTTGAAGCGAGTACAAAATGGAAAACAGCGAAAAAAAAAGTAGTAGTTGAGCCGGAAAATGAATTCGCAGTCGAGGAACGACGCATAATTGATTTGAAGGTTATGTCAGCACACGTGCATTGCAGCTTCTCTCACGAGGAGTTATGGATGAAGAATATCAAACATGAAGAAAAACATGAAAAATAACTTTGTTGTTATCATAAGGAACAAAAATAACGAGAGTGATGAAAAAAATATTTAAATACTCTTTATGAAACCGTGGTAAGAAATTTGTAACGAGGAAGCAATACTTGATGCGTTTCAAATTGTCGCGCCTATTCAAGATGGCCGATTTGACAGCAACGTTGCAATGTGTCTCAGCGCGCTTTATCGTTTTACGCGGAAACAGCTACAATTTTTTGTTTCGTTTCGAAAATATCTTGAAAACTAAAAAAAAAACAGTTTTTATGAGTTTTGACCTTGAAAATCAAATTTGCGGGTATTTCTTCTATCGTATTCGTGATCAGCGAGTCAAAATACACAAGTACACGAAGTTTCTAAATTAATCGGCGGTATGGGCTTGTCGAAAGTTTATCCAAAAAAAAAAGCAGACGTATACTCGTACGGAGGTTTTCGCGCGTCGAGTTACGGCAAGGACAGTAGAGGGCCGTGGAGGGGAGCACGGAGGGATAGAGAAACTCAGCGGGAGGGAGCGAAAGAGGGGGAAAAAAGAGGACAGAGACGCCAGAGTAAGATGGCGAGGCAGCAACGCTTGATAAGGCAATCGTAACAAAGCCTGCTTCTCGCGAGTGAGAAGCGAGCGTGAATAAAAAGATTGAGCAAGAAAACAAGAGTAAACGAAAAAAAAAAAAAAAAACACGTGATTACTATGTTATCGATGTACAACTTACAACGCTTCGTTGCTAAAATTTGGCGATTTCGGTGGATCGATTTGATGCAACTGAGAGTACAAAACGTCAAAGCAGTAGAAAGCCATCTCCGGCTGTACAATCATAGGATTACGAGTGTGATGAATTCCGTTGTGCATTACGGACGTACCGTTGCACACGATGCTCGACGAATTGTTCAACTTTTGCTTCTTTGTACCGGATCCACTGGCGGACATCTTTTTCAGGCTTTTCTTTGTCTCTCTTTTCTTCTTCTTCTAACAAATAAACACAAAGGTCCGTGTGAGTCCGGAGGGAACAAAAAAAAAGCAAAACACAGCTGCGGGCGATTGGCACGGACACACGATAGCTGCCTTCTCTGGATGGAACGTCTGTCGGACTGTGGTAGCGGCGCGATCTCCCAGCAGCGTCGACGAGTTCGAGCGTGTCCCGCCAGGCGTCGCGCCACGCGGCTTGTAAACTTCTTCCGGGCCCCGATATAAGTTTGCATCACTTGAATCGCAGCAGGGTATCGATTTAATTCTTTGTGAACAAACATTCGATACTTGTAATTGAGCCTTCTCATTTTGAGGAAAAAAAATTGTACTTATTTTCTTGTTAAAATTCATCCCTCCTTCCGTCCTTGGTTTAATTTTTTTTAAATTATTTCAACAACCGATGCTTTTAATTGAATTAACAAAGAAATCGAGATTGTAAATATAAAACGACGCGCGTTTATTAGATTTACTCGTCTCCGCGATAACGACGTAGCGCAAACTCCACGGCCTAGCACAATTTCCCGAACGTTTTTTTCTACTCGGGTTCGATTGTTTGTAAAAAAAAAAAGAAATATGCCTATGAGGATACGCGCTCTAAACTAATCATGATCGTAGACGAGAAAATTATTGAAACTCCGTTTACGTTACCGACTGCTAGTAATCCAAATAAAGCGCATTAAAAAGAATTCGCAATGAACGCATCACCGGAGGATTAATGTATTTCCGCACCAACGCGCCTGATAAAATTTTTTAAATCGAAGTAATCGTAATTGAAAAAACGGCGCGCTGCGAATCGCCCCCCCCGCCGCGTTTGCAGCGCCATTGGAATGAGAACGACATTGCACATTCGTGGACTTTTGCGGGGGTGAACGCAGCGCGAACGGCTGATAGAGAAGAAACAGCGACGCGCGTACGTGTGTGTGTATGTCGCTGGATTTTTCTTCCTTCCCTCAAAACACACGATAATATAATAACCAGGTGTTTTTATATTCGTTTGAAACGATTTCTTCCAAACTCGGAGAGAGCCTCGTCATCATCGTCGCGACTCTCGTCTCACATTATACTCGAACGAATAATAAAGTTTAACCCTCGTAAATATGAATTACAATCATTCCGGAGCACGAAGAGGTGAGCAAACATTTTTCGCATATTTCTCCCCGTTTCTACGTCCTTCGAACAACAACAACACAACAATCCAAACTCTTTTTTTTTCAAACGACCATCAAAAAGGTTTTTCTTTCCTCCGGCTTCTCGTATCCTCGTCCTTATCGTAGTAGACAATTTTTAGGTTAGTGCTGCCCCATACTGTCTCCATATTTAAACGAGAGAAAATGAATGAATCGTTCATTTTGCTAGTCGAAAGAAGCTCGTTTATCGATGAAATCTTAGAATGAAAATAAAAGTTGCCACCCCTCTCGAGCAGGAAAGCCCAAGAGGATCCTGGATCCTTCGACGGGCCTTACGTCGCCGGCTTCGCAGACTCCCTACGTCTACAGCCAGCAGCAGGTGAGTGATAAACAAAGTCGCGGCGACGGATGTTCGCGTCGCGCTCTTCACCGTTTCGTTTCGACAGGTGCCTACGAACGCGGCGCCGGCGGCAGTCGGCCAGCCCGAATACAGCTTCGAGATTCCCCGGCAATCGCCGCAGCCTCCGCGGTTCGACGCGGGGATGTCTCCTTACGCGCGCCAAGAGCCGCTGCACCAGGAGGCGTACGGTAGTCCTCAATTCGCCGCTACTCTCCTGACCGAGCCGGCGGTCACGAACATGGCTCTGCAGTACGGCAACGCGCTTGTAGGTACGGGAAAGCAACAGCTGGAGAAGTACGTACCAGTTTCGGCGATCAAGTACTACTTCGCGGTCGACACGGATTACGTCTTTGTCAAACTGGTGACGCTGTTTCTGCCGTTTACGCACAAAGTGAGTATATCGCGCTTTCATTCGTGATTATCGCTTCGAAATCATCATTCTCGTTTTCTCGCAGGACTGGTCGGTAAAGTACGAGCAGGACGGACCGTTGCAGCCTCGCTACGAGAGAAACGCACCTGACATGTACATACCGACGATGGCATTTTTGACGTACGTCGTGCTCGCTGCGCTCTCACTCGGAACGCAGGAACGCTTCAGCCCCGAGCAACTCGGTATACTCGCGAGTACGGCTCTCGCTTGGGGCCTGATAGAACTACTCGTTCACTCGGTTATTCTCTATGTTATGAACATCGAGACGAGCCTTACGACCCTCGATCTCTTGGCATATTGCGGCTACAAGTACGTCGGCGTTAACGCCGCACTTCTCTTCTCTTTTGTGTTTCGAAGGATCGGCTACCACGCGGTACTCGCTTACTACGGCGTATCGCTCGCCACTTTTCTCACGCGTTCGTTGAAACTTCGGGTATTACCGGAGGCTCACACCTCGTACACCGCCACGGGCAACAGCAACAAGAGAAGACTCTATTTTATATTATTCGTTGCTCTCATTCAACCCGTCCTCATGTGGTGGTTGTCCTATCATCTCATATAAGCGTATCTCAGACGCTCGTGAACAAAATTACGCGAAATAATCTTTGTACCGACAAACGGAGCGAGGCACGATAAACTCTATTTCCCGTACCTATCTCCTCGAGAAACGTATGAACGAGAAAACGACCTCTTCTCCAACTCCGTACAAATAAAACAACAACAAAAACGAATAAAAACGCTTTCAGCCATTGGATCGATCGAAGTTTGGGTGGTAATTTTATACTCGAGTAAAAGACGGAAACAGCTCCTTAAGGGATTACGTGGGTTTCGAAGCCAAAAAAAAAGAATTTTCTCTATTTTTTTAAAATATAATATATAAATTAATTTATTCAAAATGTTAAGCACATAAAAGAGCAACATTTTAACAATATTAAAAAAAATTTCATCCAAAAATTTGGGTTTACTAACAGAAATCTACTGACAGAAATTTTTTTCTGGTAGTAAATAAGTATAGCTCGTGATTGAACAAAGGATTTTAAAAAAATTGAAATTTGAATTTTTGGCAGAGTTGTTTGCAAAATATTGGGGGTACAAATTAATTCGGTCCGTTTTTTTGTGGTGAAAAATCCATTTATTTCAAAATAAAAGGTATGAAGAGATTAATCAAAGTATTGTCCATCGCTGGCTACTACCTTTTCCCACCTCTCAGGCAATTTTCGAATTCCATCTCGAAAAAAAAGTCTCGTCTTTTGAGGCGATCCAAGTTTTGAGCCAATTTTCGATTTCTGCAAAAGAAGTGAACCGGTGAGCTGCTAAATCCTGCTGCATCCGTCGGAACAACCAGTAATCAGAAGAAGCAATGTCCGGACAATACGGCGAGTGCGGTAAAATATCCCATTTGAGCGTTTCCAAATATTTTTTTACGACTTTTGCGACACGAGGCCGAGCGTTGTCATGCAGAAGAATAATTTTGTCATGTCTTTGCTCGTATTCCGGCTGTTTTTCTCGTAATGCACGGCTCAAACGAATCAATTGTAGTCTATACCGATCGCCCGTGATGGAATCGCCAGGTTGTAACAGCTCATTTGACTGTCCAGGGCGACGCTTGTCTTCAAATACAAAAAGGCATCTTTTTGTACAACTAAAAAAGCTATCCATATCCGTTTCATGATATCTTTCGGATACAATATGGATAACATTTTGCTACCTGGGATTGCCTCAAAGCCGAGAATGACGAAGAAAAAGTAACTGACGGTCATCGTTCGAAAAAGCCCGTCGCCGTTGCCACAAAAGCGCTTGACAAGGATCACAGCGCCTCTGGGGAGAGAAGAAACAATGAAAAGGTTATCGATCGAGTACAGTGGCGCGCCAGTAGTGGCGACAGCCTCTCCTCCCACGCCCCTTTCCCAGTCGACAGTTTTCTCTCGGCAGTTGTCAGTTGCTCGCGAGACTCGCGAGAGCGAGCAAGCGAGTTTGACGCATCACTACCGGCGCGTTCGGCGGGAGGGCGGGGGCCGATAAGGCTAACATAAAAAAAAAAATGGCGGAACGTAACAAAGTGACGACGGCTCCGGTTAACCGGCCCGTGCCGATGAAGCTCTTTGCCACTTGGGAAGTCGACGGAACACCGCCCAATTGCATACCAAGGTAAATAAAGAAACTCTC
>OZ010715.1:32357100-32417538 GCA_963932345.1 Ophion ventricosus | reverse complement strand
CGAGGCTGAGGGAAGCGACAGCGAACCCACACTGCGACTTCACAGGCGGAAGAGTAGAGGAAAAATTCCGACAAATGCCAGAGTAGGTTACTCGTGCCCGTGTCAATTATTGTCCGCCTCGACGCGCATCTCTAATAATGGCCACTTCTCTCCTTTCAGCAAAGAAATTTGAAGCAAAAGTTCATCGCTCTTCTCAAGAGATTCAGAGTATCGGAGGAGCTCGAACACGATCAGGAGGAAATTGGACAAAAGCTGTCGGGTAAATAGCTGAGATACGCCAGGCTCGACTGGAGCGAGGCATTTTGTTTTAATTTCGCGTTCGTTTGGACGATCGCGCGTTGACAAGCAGGTGGCGACATGGAGATCGAGGAACTTTTCGACGAGCTTGAGGATCTCTCGGACAGCGGGCCCGAGTTGGACACGATGTCGGTCAGCAGCACCCCCAAGCCCTCGTTGCGCCCGTTTTTCAGCTCGAGCCGTTCACTCCTAGCGCCACCCAACACCGGTCAGTACATACGCTACGCCGCCGATCCTCCGTCGTCTCCCTCCCCCCCTCCCCTTTCTATCTCGGCTCCTCGTAGTACAGCAGCTCTATATATATACGTACGATTGCGTTCGTAGACGTTGAAGCACCTTCTCGCTCTCTTCGTTTCTTTTCGTACTCTCTCGTAATACGCGACGCGCAAAATCGTCGCGTATACGAGCGCACGGACGTGTTGCGACGAGCGGCCAGTCCTTTCTCGCTTTATCGTAGACTACGAAAAAAAAAAGCGGAAGAAAAAGAAGAAGAAGAAAAAAAAAGATTTTGCGAGATGTCGCAACTACTCGTGCTCGTCTCGCTCATCTTTTGCTTACTCTCTGCTCTTTCTCGTTTCTTACTTCCCGGCTCGCACCGTTGTTCGATCGACCGTCGTTCGCACCCTACGCACACACGCGCCTATCGATTCGCCGCGATCGAACGAGAATGAAAGAAAGAAAGAAAAAAAAAGAAAAAAAAGTACGGTAGATGTCGTTTCCGAAGATATTGCGAAAGAGATATCTCCGCGCGAAGAAGAGAGCGAAATAATTGTTTGAACTAAGTGAAAGTCTGGTGGGTTGGCTTTGCACTGTTGCATGGTACGATTCGATAGTAGTTCCCAGAGAGGAGAGCGGAGCCGCAACAACAACGATCGCGATGACTATTCCTGCGACGATCGCGACTACGACGACAGCAGCGGCGGCGGCGGCGGCAAGCGTGATCCCGGCGACGACCGTCGCGAGCCAATCGCCGATGAGTCAACCGAGCAAATCTCGAGTTGGACACACAACCCCAGGTACGTTCGGTATAACGATATGACCATTTTCCTATCATTTTTTTTTTCCCCTCCGCTTCTCGAAATTTTTCCCGCGCCATCGAAGAAGGAAGAAAAGGGACACCGAGTCTGTTTCCGTACGTCGATACGTGTCGTTATTTGGCTTCTCGTTACTTCGCGCGATAAATCGCGATTTAACGTCTCCTTCCTTCATTGTTCATGCGCGTAACGTTTGCTTTTCATTCGAGCGAACGAACCCGCTCTGCACGATACAACTTTTTTCCCTCTCCCCCCCCCCCCCCCCCCCCCTCCCCCAACTGCGCATACTCTTCCAACCGCGCGAAATCGAGACAAATTTACCGATCCATACTCGCGATCGTTCGTTATCAAGAGTCGTGTAACGTTTTTTTTTTAGATCGGAAGTGAGGCTGCTCGAGAGAGACCTCGAACGAAAAGACAAATTAAAAAAAAAAAGCCAAGACCGTACGTCGCGTGGCATCTACAGAGTTTATACGTACGCGATTGCTGCACTTTCGCATTTGGCAACACGCCGCGGCTTCTCTTTCTTTCCTTCTCTCAACCTCCCACTCTCTCTCTCTCTCTCTCTCTCTCTCTCCCTCCCTGCCTCTCTCTCTCTCTTTCGATTCTCCGCAGTGACAATGAAACTCGATTTATCGTCGAAACTGAGATTATTTTAAAATATGCGGCTATACGTATCGAGTCACGCTTGTTACTCCGCTCATCGCTGCCGAACAAAGCCCAATGAAAAGTTCTAGGCCATCGAAGCGATCGGCTTTCCGCATTAAAAATTTAATAAAAAATAAAAAACGAGCACTTTTCGATTGAATTTCCGCAGCGCATGGCACAATGTTCACTCTTGTAGAATAAAGATAAAGGAATAAGGAACTATTCAATAAATCGATGGTCCCGAGCGGCTCTATCTTATCTCGCTCAGACCTTCGAGCAGTAGCGTAATTGAAAGGATCCCATATGTACTAGCGTAACTCTCGCGCCCTGCGCGAAGTATCGTATCTCGGCAGACCCTGTTCATTCTAGCGCATCTCCGGGCGCGCGTGAGATCCATCGTATCTCCCGCAGCCTTAGAACGGAGTATCGTAACTCGTCGACTGCGATATGCTCTATCGTATCTCAGATGCACCAAAACGTTTCATCGTAAGTCCAAATTTGGTGATTTTTGAAAAACATCACTACTAGGTTCGTTGGAGCTTGAAGAATACCCAGACAAAATTTTAAATCATTCTGATAATTTTTTGTGCTATAATTAGTTAAAGTAAAACAAGGTATCGTATCCCCCCGCGCTCTGAAAGTTCCATTGTAGTTTCTACTCTATCGTAAGTCCCCGAAAATCTCGACAACTTACAATAAAACAATAAGTTATGTAACAATAACAGTTATAAGCATGTTATTAGTATGACGTGAATGGAAATGATATAATAATTCATTGATTTAAACAGATAATTAATTAATCATGAAATATAGAAAAATAATAATCGTAATGATATTATTAACACATTTTGAGGTTGGGCGACATAACAATTGTATTACGGTTATCACTATATCTATCACCTACACTGCCGGCCAAAAGTTTCAATACACCAGTCGAAATTTCTTGTCGCACTAAAAGTTAGATAGCGGACTCAAAAATAAAGATAATCAAAATTCCCAAGCGGCGTTTCAAAGAGGATAAATTTACCTTCATTTGCCTCTTTAGAAAAATTTTTACATTTTTTTTTGGGCTTGGTACGCCTTTTTGAAAATCGCTATTTTTCAGCTTTTTTTTGCACGTCTAAAACTGCCCGTATAACTTCCGGCGGATTTTTTCGCTTGTTCTTTCCATGAAAAACTTGAAGAGGGTATCAAAACCTACATTTTCGTTTTTCAGAAAGTTTCGAACGATTTTTTTTCGCCCCAGTATTGCATTTTTAGCTAAAAAAAAGACATGTTTTAGATAAATAGGTGTCGTCCAATAACTATGGGGTTTCAGAGAAAACATCAAGAGGATAAAAAGTTGCATAGGTTCACACTGAAGTAGCCAGAATTTTTTCAGAATTTTTTTTGAACATTTTTTTTTTCACAATTTTTTATCGTGATTCTGATGAGTGGAGCGGCTCCATTTGGGAATTATGGGGTCTAGCACAATCTGTCAAGAAAGAAAATTTGTTTACTTTGACATTTTTAATTAACTACAATTTCTTCAGATTTTTAAAAAATATTATTTTAACAATTTTTTCCGAATTTTTTAACATATTATTTTAACAATTTTTTCAGAATTTTTTAAAATATTATTTTAACAATTTTTTCGACTAGAACTCATTCATCTCGACATTCATTTTTTTCGCGATAATTCAATATGATATGCCTTGATTGCGTAAAGTAATAATCATGCCTCGTTTTTTAATACGAAGTTTTCAATATTCTGTCAATTTTACACATTAAAAACTTTTTGGAGCAGGAAAAATTCAAAAAAATTCTCAGATAAACTCAACCGAGGATGATTCTCCAAGTTCTTTTCGAAAAAATTGTTAAAATAATATTTTAAAACATTCAGAAAAAATTGTAGTTAATTAAAACGAAAAAGTAAACAAATTTTCTTTCTTGATAGATTGTCCTAGACCCCATAATTCCCAAATGGAGCCCCTCCACTCATCAGAGTACCGGCCCAAAATTGTAAAAAAAAAAATTTCAAAAAAAATTCTGAAAAAATTCTGGCTACTTCAGTGTGAACGTCTGCAACTTTTTACTCTCTTGACATTTTCTCTGAAACCCCATAGTTATTGGACTATGCCTATTTTTCTAAAACATGGCTTTTTTAGCTAAAAATGCAATACTGGGGCGAAAAAAAATCGTACGAAACTTTCTAAATAATTAAAATGTAGGTTTTGATACCCTCTTTAAGTTTGTCATGGAAAAAACGAGCGAAGAAATTCGCCAGAAGTTGTGCGGGCAGTTTCAGATGTGCAAAAAAAAGCTGAAAAATAGCCATTTTCAAAAAGGCGTACCGGGCCCAAAGAAAATTGTAAAAAATGTTCTAAAAAGGCAAAATGAAGGTAAATTTGTCCTCTTTAAAACGCCGGTTGGGAAATTTGATTATCTTTATTTTTGAGTCCGCTATCTAACTTTTAGTGCGGCAAGAAATTTCGACGGGTGTACTCAAACTTTTGGCCGGCAGTGTAGATAATATACTATATGTGCTATTCTCCCCTCCACGCTCATGCACGGAGCGAAAATTCGAAAATTTATTTCTGCTATCCACAAAAATCATCGAACAAAAAGCCGCGTGGGCTCGCGCGCGCCGCAAAACATGCGAAGCGCGTTCAAAGGTTGTCTTTTGTTTATCTCCTTGGCTGTAGCGTGAAAACAAAACATGCGTTTTATTGTTCAGTTTCGTTCCTAAATGTCGTTTCCTAATTGAGAAATGAGTGATTCAGTGAATAGCTACTATGTACAAGAAGATCATGTAGCAGACATTGCAGGTAAATTTCACAATGATTCTAATTTCTCAATTTCAGCTTTGAAATTTTTTATTCCATGATCTTCACATTCGTATTATGAAAAAATTGTCTTTTTTCTGTTTAGAGCGCGAATTTTACATCGGAACACAAGACAGGTGCGAGCCAACATTTAATGAAACCATAGAGGAAATTTCGTCAGGTATGTATTATAACTTGAGATACGTGCACGTGCGACTAGAATTAAAAAGACAACACAATAAAAAATTCTGAACGTGGTATCGGCTTTTAATAGTCCTCACATATAATTGCAATTTGAATTTATTATTGCAATCAAAAAATAACAAGTGAAACCTAAAAGCAAAAACTTGCACTGATAATTGCAAACATCGACATTGCTCAAGACCCAACTAAATTTCTTCCTCGAAACGCAACTGCGAAAAGATGTTCATTTGATTAAGAATCTTTTTTTTATCTTCAATAAAAACCGTTTTCAGTTTGTATGTCGAGGGGAAAATTAAATAAAATTTGGTCTAGACTGAGGCCGTGTTTTTTCTATTTTTACTTGAAAATTTTTATTTCAAGTTCCAGTTTTCAATTTTGGAACGTGTAAAATGTTTTTCCTTACGTAAAAAGGGCTTCTAAATCTAATGAAAACATTTTTGAGTTTGTACGTGGAGGGGGATATTAAGTTTGGTCTAGACTAAAGCAAAAAAAAATTTAGATGAATAAAGATACTTGGCTTTAGTGAAAAGTGTGACCGCATATATAAAATATTAAGTATTTAATTTTATAGATGGATCAGTTTTGAGAACTGTCCTCGTGCCTGACGCGTCAACTTCCGCGACATCTATTTTTGTGAAGGAGCCTCAAACTTCCGATCCGGCACTCGTAAAGGATGAAGACCCTTCGACCGATGACCTGCAGCCCGAACAACAAGCTGAGCTACAGCCCGAACAAGATGCTGGGCAACAAGAAATATCCGAGGGTGACCCCCTTACTACACGAACGTCACGCAAGCGTACTCGTAATGTCGGCAACTGGGCAAAGAATATCACGAAACGCGCCAGACAAGCCGGCGAGGCTTATGTCAGTGTACACAAAGGCAAAAGACATGAGGTTAAACTGATTGCGTCTCGTAGCATAAAACCTGGTTGCCACGAAAAATGTCGCAATAAGTGCAGGACCCATCTGACAGAGGAGGAGCGCATTTTACTCTTTAGGGAGTTTTGGGCTATAGCAACCCATAAAGAAAAGTGGGAATATCTCGCAAGGCGCGTTGATACGTGCCACGTTAAGAACAGAAAGACCCACTGGGAATCGCGACGTAACGAATCGCGATCGTACAGTTTTCGAGTCAATGGTCGTGTGGTCAAGGTGTGTAAGGTCATGTTTTTGGACACGCTTGACATCAACGAGCAATGGGTCAGAACGGCTTTACTCAAGCAAGGGATGGTTAGCGCACTCAAAAGCGATAATCGCGGCAAGAATTGTCTGCGCAGAACCTTGAATCCAGACTTGGTAGCGAATGTCAAAGAACACATACAACTGTTCCCAAAAGTTCCTTCGCACTATTGTTGGAAAGATAGCAACCGTGACTATTTGGATGAGAACCTGTCCATTACAAAAATGTATGCACTCTACCAAGCCTGGATGAAAGACAATTGGCCCGCTGAGGAAATTGAGCTCATTCTTGCTAGTTATAGGCAGTACAGAGAGATTTTTGATACCGAGTTTAATTTGCACTTCTTTAAACCAAAGAAAGATCAGTGCGATGTGTGCTATGCTTGGGAGCATGCAACGCCCGATGAAAACCTCGAAGCGCAAGCAGCTTACGATAAGCACATAGAGTTGAAAATTGAAGGACGAAAATAAGAAATTATGCAACAAAGACTCTTCATCGTGCGTTGCATGCTTCGACATGCAAAAAGTTTTGCCATGTCCTCGTGCAGAGTCTTCTGCATTTTATTACAAGCGACATCTTTCATTATACAACTTTACTGTGTATGATTGCACGAGACATGATGGGTTCTGCTACATGTGGAATGAAACGATCGGTTCAAAAGGCAGTAATGAAATTGCCAGGTTTCTTCTTGATTTCATTTTTACAAAAGTGGAGACAGGGGTAAAGAAATTTTTCCTCTACTCAGACAACTGCGCTGGTCAAAACAAGAACCAATTTGTCTTTTCCATGATGTATCTCGCAGCCGTGCGTCACAACATCGAAATCACATATAGATTCCTGGAGACTGGACACACTCAAAGCGAAGGGGACTCAATGCACGCTTTGATTGAAAAAAGAAGTAAAAATGGAACTATCCATGGTCCTGAAGATTGGATTGCCATAGTGAAAACAGCAAAAAAAGCGGGTTCAAAACAGTACGATGTAACTGAAGTTGTTCAAGACAACATTTATGATTTTAAAGATGTCGCGAAACATTTGCAATGGGAAAAATATGAGGATGGAAATAAAGTAGGGTTGTCCAGAATCCGGGAACTGTATGTATGTTCAAATCCTGATCATATTGTTCAGTTCAAGCATCATTTCAGCGAAGAATTCAAACGCTTAGTGGTAACATCAGGTACGCGAGGTCGGCCCGTAAATTTCAGTTTGTATTCTCTTAAAAAAGCGTACCGCGGTTTGCTGCCGATCGACAAAGCGAAATTGGCCGATTTGAAATCTCTTTGTGAGAAAAATCTGATTCCTTCTACGAATAATCTTTCCGTTGAATTAATAATTGTGAAATATTTTTTCATTGTAATAATATCAGCGTAATATAGTATTGTCAATTACAATATCTTTCCTTTAAATATTATAAAATTGATTGCGTGCGATAATACGACCGCGTATTATCATAATATTCATGATGGTGATAATAATAATTATAAGAATAATTGTAATGATTTAAATATACGAGCCGGAATACGAGCAAAGACATGACAAAATTATTCTTCTGCATGACAACGCTCGGCCTCGTGTCGCAAAAGTCGTACAAAAATATTTGGAAACGCTCAAATGGGATATTTTACCGCACCCGCCGTATTCTCCGGACATTGCTCCTTCTGATTACTGGTTGTTCCGACGGATGCCGCAGGATTTAGCAGGTCACCGGTTCACTTCTTTCGCAGAAATCGAAAATTGGCTCAAAACTTGGATCGCCTCAAAAGACGAGACTTTTTTTCGAGATGGAGTTCGAAAATTGCATGAGAGGTGGGAAAAAGTAGTAGCCAGCGATGGACAATATTTTGATTAATATATTCATACTTTTTATTTTGAAATAAATGGATTTTTACCACAAAAAAACGGACCGAATTAATTTGTACTCCCAACACTTTATTATCATAGTGTACAGTATTAAGATATTTTGAATGAGAATTGTTTAATATAATAATTTTGTTATTGTAATGTCAGTAATAGCTGCTTTCTACGCTGATGATAATAAATTCTCTCGTGAAACACAGAATAAAAAAAAAATTACAGTGATTAACCTGTATATTACACTCCAACTCCTAGATTCTTAGATAATGATTTTCTTAGATAGTGGTTTATAATTACTACCTTATACAAGACCGAAATTAAACTAAAAATCACGAATTGAACCTTAATAAAGAAAGTCAAACCTTCAATTACAGCCAAAACTTGAAAACAGGAGTATTTATTACAATCCGTAACAATTTTATAAATAATTATATAATTCGCAATTCAAGTCATGATAATATAATATGTTATCAGAATATAATTCTAATAATAATATTTCAGAAAATATCAACAATATTACGTATTATTTTATGAAATATTACTGTTATTGATCGTATTTTATACAATATACTATATTATTATGATATTATAATTATCATAACATTATGGAAAATACCTAGAGATAAAAATTTAAAATCATTCGTTTGAAAATTGACTGAGATTTCGCGATTTTATTTGAAAAAAAAATGATTACCAGTTACGAGATATTTTATTGTTTAAATTTTATTCCGAAAACTTTACATTGCATGAAATAATTTCATTAGAAAAAAATATGCATTAGATAAATCTCTACACGCAGCTATTTTTCATAGTCATATACGTGTGCTAATAATTTGAATGAAAGACCTTTCGTCGAAGCATGGCGGCTGTCGAAGGGAAGGCCTACCAAAGGCCTTTCGACCGAAAGATATGATGAATATTATGATAATAGTATATTATGTTTCTATTTTCATAACGCTTTTCATGTCTAAAAAATATTCTGCGTATAATGCGCAATATTTAGACATAAATGTTGTGATGATTCAGTGACATTTTATTTTTGAGAACGCGAAACTTTCAAACCGCGTTTACTGAAAACTTGCGATTCGTAGATACGATGAAACGTTTTGGTGCATCTGAGATACGATAGAGCATATCGCAGTCGACGAGTTACGATACTCCGTTCTAAGGCTGCGGGAGATACGATGGATCTCACGCGGGCCCGGAGATGCGTTAGAATGAACAGGGTCTGCCGAGATACGATACTTCTCGCAGGACGCGAGAGTTACGCTAGTACATATGGGATCCTTTCAATTACGCTACTGCGTAAAGGTCTGCGCGAGATAAGATAGAGCCGCTCGGGACCATCGAAATTCTGTCGGTGAAGAATTTGTCGTCTTTTTATTTTTATTTACACAATCGCTGAAATAAAATTAAAAAACGTAGGATAAATCAGTAGAGCCGCCGACGCATGTTTTTTTTTTTAACCGCGCGCGAGCCTGACCTCCCATTTAAATTATTTAACGCCTGCTTCGTCTCGTTATGCAAAAACACAATTGGACGTGTTATCCAGTGTGCGAATTCCCCTCCTTCCTCGGTCGCTGTATACCTAAACTCGTCACCGTACATACATGTCGTGTGTGTGTGTGTGTGCGCGTGCGTGCGTGCGTGTGTGTGTGTGTGTGTGTGCGCGCATACACGTTTGCTCCGTGAGATCGTTCCACCTTGTCCGACCGAGGTCTTCTCTGTCTATCTACTACTCGTAACGTACGTACATATTTTCTCTTTCGCTATATAAATTCTACTTTTCCTCCTTTTCTCATGTATATGCGTTGGAGTGCGTTACTACTTGGAACATGAACATAATTTCGTTTGCACACGTGTCCAGGTTAACGCGTGTACGCTCAAAAAGCGTCCAGTGTAAGTATACGCATTCTTTTCCGCTTCTCTCGAATACTTGGTCCGTCGCTTTCGCTCTCTATCTTTCTCTCTCTCTCTCTCTCTGTCTCTCTTGTTCTCGTTCTCTCTCTTTCTCTCTCTCTCTCTCTCTCTCTCTCTCTCTCTCTCTCTCTCTCTCTCTCTCTCTCTCTCTCTTTCTCCTTGTCTCTTCGAGCGAACGATTCGCAATCTTCGAAGGGTGAAAGGGGTGCGCGCGTGTCTGGGAAGCAGCGAACCCCGCGCGACTCGAGAAGAAACGCGTTCAAGGTTTAAATTGAAAAATTCGAAGGAAGATGGTGTTTTTGATCGATATTACAGAACGGGGAGCGGACAGGCAGAGCGACGACAGTTCGAGAAGAGCCGACAGCGACTCGCATCCGGAGAACTGGACCGATTACGAGGCAAACGACGCGCCGATCGCCGGATCACCACCAAAGTTTGAGCTACAGTACACCAGGCCAACGGAACAAAACACCGACCGGAGAAGCAAATTGTTCGCGAGAGACCGGCCTAGCCCCGCCGGTAGCAACAAGTCCAAGAAGCACAGTCTGAGCGTCGATCTCAAGCCATCGCCGGATCTCAACAATTCCGAGGTACGTGCGGATGAGAGAGAGAGGGGACGAATGTGTTTCGGCGAAGAAAACATTTGAACAAAAAAAAAATATGTATATATATCAAATTGTTCCGTGACTGACTGGCTGACCGAAAGACAACGCACAGTCTAAACTACTGAAGATAGAAACATGAAATTTGATGCATCGGTTCCTTGGAGAGTGTAGAGGTGCACTAAGAAAGGATTTTTCGAAATTCGATCCTTAAGACGGTGAAATCGGGTGTAAAAGTTTGTATGGGAATTTTTTTTTTGTCAAATTTACTTGAAACTTTGCATAAACACTGTACAATAAAATTAATGAAACAAGTATTTCAGTATTTCTAAAAAAATCCAATCCTTAAGGGGTTTGCAAGGGGGTAGAAAAGTTTGTATTGAAAAACTAATTTTTTTGGCTGGTTCGACTTGAAAAATGGAATAAATACTCTACAATACAATTAATGGAACACGTATTCCAATATTTTCAAAAATTTAACCCTTAAGGGATTGCAAGGGGGTGCAAAAGTTTGTGTAGAAAACAATATTTTTTTGGTCGATTATTTGGAATTGGATTATTAATAAATCTGGATTTGGGTTAATTATTTCATTTCAATATTATGTGTATATATATTATTTTCTATATACACTACTCCAAAGAATTAAAACAACAGAACATTTCTTCCCTATTTTTTAGTGTTTTTTTGAAGCGCTGTATCTCTGTGAAAAATGGTCGTATCGAAATGAAAAACAAAAGCATTTTAAAGCTTCAAGTCTCTAGTTTCAAGATCTTTTCGCAAATATTTTTTGTGAGCTACGGTTATCTCGCGATCATAAGACATAGCGCGAGACGAAAATTTTCAATTTTTTCTTGTTTTTTTTTTTCAAGGGTCCACAGGCTCGGGAAAACCTGTGGACCCTTTAAATTAAAGAAATTTTTTTTTCTTTAATTTAACAAGTAACTAGTGCAAAGTTGTGGAAAAAAGTCGAAAAAAAATATTCTTTTCATTTTGATGATGATGACACGATGTTTTGGAACACTTGTTCCTTTAATTGTTTTGTAAAACTTTGATCAATCGGTCCGGAAAAACGGTTCGATGGATCAATTTGAAAATTTACTTGGCCATTGGGGGTACATTAAGCTGAAAAAAAACCTGGCAACGTTAGACTTTCCATGAACATTTGTAAAGTAGTAGTAGATTTACTGAAACACCAGAAAAAGTCATGTTTTTTGCACTTTTTTCAAATTGATGTTGAGAGTAGAAAAAAATTGTTTCTCAAAAATCAATGAAAGGGTCTTGTAGGAAATGTATTCAAGTTTTCAAAACTGTCCCTTAATTCCCTGTGCGATTATTGGTTGCTGAGATATCGATGATCAAAGACAAAAGGATCCCTTTTCATTCAAAGTCGGATATCTCGGCAAAAATTGGACGTAGAGAGACTGGCAAAAAAACGAAATTGTAGCTGAATAAACAAGCTAACTGATGTATGCAATGGTTCAACTGAAAAAAAATTTCCCGAGCCCGTGGACCCTTCAAAAAAGAACAAGGAACAATTGAACATTTTTGTCTCACGCTATTTCTTATGATTGCGAGATAACCGTAGCTCACAAAAAATTTTTTCGAAAAGATCTCAAAACTAGAGAATTGAAGCTCCAAAATGCTTTTGTTTTTCATCTCGATACGACCATTTTTCACAGAGCTACAGCGCTTCAAAAAAACACTAAAAAATAGGGAAGAAATGTTCTGTTTCTTTAATTCTTGTATATAAAAGCGAAATACCACTGACTGACTGACTGATTAATCACGAAATCTCAGAAACTATAAAGCCTACAAACTTAAAATTTGGCAGGTAAGTTTTTTTTAGGGTGTAGACATCCGCTAATAAACATTTTGACGAAAGAGTCGAATTAAGGGGGTAAAATGGGGGGGGGGGTGAAAATTCGTATGGAAAATTGTATGAACTTGAAACTTTGTATATATATTCTTAAAAAAAAAACAATAAAACGCATATTTTAGGATTTTTTGCTACAACCCCTAATGCGGGGTGCTACTTCTAATGAAGTTTCTATGGGCCAAATTCTACGTGGGCGGAAGCCAGTATATATATATATTTATTTATTTATTTCAGCCGAGAAAGGCGCTGGTAGAACAGCTCGGGCGCGTTTTACCAGACGACAGTTTGCCAGAGTCGGTCGCGCTCGTTTCTCTCGCGGATCCGGGAGGAGCGGTGCTGGCCGCGAGGCTTCAGGAAAGAAATCTTCGAGTGCTGACGACCGCTTCACCGGCCGATATACGGGCCACCTTTACCTGTCTCGTTTCGCGGATACAAAAATTGTAATTTATTTGCGGCACTGGTTTGCGGTGGTCTCGTACGATGGAGTGGATCGACGATTGATCGGGTCATATTTTCCGCAGCTGCAACAGTTCGGCGAAACCGCCGGCTCCGATAAAGGTCGTTGTTGCCGGTGGCGACGGTTTCGTCAACGCGGTCCTGCGTCACTACGTCGATCTTCTGAGCTTCAGGCCTCCCGACTGGCAGAACTATCTCCGCTTTCTCATAGTACCCCTCGGCTCGAACAGCCTCTCCAAGTATCTCTGTTCCATCGACGCCAAGTACTCGATGCTCTTCGGTGACGAGTGGAGGGAACTTTTGGAGAGAGAGTCGGGTGGAGCGAGCGAGGGAGCTGCCAGAGTCGCCGAGTATCTCGCCACGGCAGGACCGACTCTACCGTTACCCATTGCCGAAGCCATGGTCACCTACAGGTTGGTAATGCTCTCCCCCACATCCTCTCCCCTCCCTCCCTCCCCCACAGCCTCCTTCCGCCCGCGAAGACACGAGGGATTTTTTATTTATTTATTACGCTTCTCGCGTTGCAGGGAAACGGACGACAGTAGCCAAATATTCATTCCTTTCGTCAACGACGTTCGCGTTGGGTGTCCTGACAGCAGTAGCTCGGCCTCGGTGGATCTCGAGGAGGGCGGCGCTAGCGCCGCAGCCGCTGCCGCGATAGCCATCTCTAGTGGCTCGCCGCCTTCTCTTCCGAATCCGCCGGTTCCACCACCGGGAAGATTGACACCACCGAGCAGTCCCAACGTCGGACAGCCCCGCGACGGTTGGGAGCCGGTCGAGCTTCAACTTGACTATTGGAGCAAACCGGCCCTCGGGGAAAAAGGCAAGAGCACCCTTCGTCAGGCCTTTCGGGCTCTTCACGTGCAGAGATTGCCCGGCTTCGGTGATACCACAAACTCTTGTCTCTCCATGACCTACACGACCAAGGAGAAGAAGCAAAAGAGTGAGTTTCCCCGTGAGTCTCGAACCTCCGCTATTAATTTCTCTCGCTCGTGATTTTTTTTCCGATTAATGACACGTTTGTTTTTCGGCGATTCGCGTCGCTGCCCCCGCCGTCGCCACCGCCGCATAGTCATGAGATTGGGAAAGAAGAAGGAAAAGGAGAGGGAGACCGAGGCCAAGAGTCAAACCGTCGACGGCGTCACGCGTCTCATTTGCTCAGCCAAGACACACAACATTCCATTGAGAGGTAATTTTTCGTTGGCGCGGCGCCCTCTCGAAAAGATACCTCTTCTTAATCTTATTGACGAACGCGCCTTTCCAGTGAGCATCGACGGAACCGAGTGGTACGGAGTGAAATTCTTCCAACTATCGGCACAATGGCAGACGCACATAAAAACGTTTCCGGTCGCCATGCTCCTGTACAATCCACCCCAGGTCGCGCCGAATTTGACGTAAAATCTGCGATATCGGCGCCGAACTGTTTCTCCTTCCCCGACCTATCGTTGAAGAGCTTGCTTGTCGTCCTCCGTATCGCGTAGACGCGACCTGTAGAAAAACAAATGTTAAACGCGCGTCTATCGTCGCTGACGGGTCCGGGATAAAGTCTCGAACCGCGCCATTCGCGTAAGGGAAAGGGAGAAAGCGACGCATCTCTCTCTCTCTCTCTCTCTCTCTCTTTCCCGAGCTGTACCTATTCTCGATCGACGCGATGAATCCATTTTTTTTCTTCTTTACTCGCCAATGCGATCAACGAAAATCCGTTCGATACTCATGGAGCGACCGAGATTACTTTTTATTTAATTTTTTTATCCGCGGTCCAACTTTGCTATCCGTTTCTTCCCGCAAGAGCGCGGCCTCTCCCGATAAAATTTCGGCTATCTCTCTTTGTTTTTCTTTATTTTTTTTTTTTGCTTTACCTATCTCCTTCGATTTGACACAAAGTGTACTCGGTTATTCGAAGAAAATCGTTGACATACGACTTTTCGGACTCTCGCGAAATAGGCGCGTTTGGAAAGAGAAACGAGCGAAAAACTAACGGTGGCGAAAGTTTAGACTGTTCTTCTCGAGCGACGTAGCCCCGAGTCGCTGTGACTGCCTAATGCCAAATTCAGAGAATACAATCCGTTCGTTTTATGCCATTTTTTTTTTTTTCATTATACATTTTTATATTGTTCAAGTTTGGAGACTCCCCCGCAAGCGCTAGCGATCTTCTCGCAGGGGAACGAATCGTTTCGTTACGCGATTCTTCATCGTGTGTGTTGTCTTTCAGCAATAATCCATCGAGTCAAGTGTTGCGAAAAGCTGTTGAATGTGTACTCCTTGACTCGAATTCGGTGTAGCGCTTTTTGTATTCCAAATGTTTTTCTATTCACGTTACGCGCATCCTCGCCACCTGTAGCCTCTTTCTCTCTCTCTCTCTCTCTCTCTCTCTCTTTCTTCGTCTCCGATTATGATTCATGTGCGAGCAATGCTGATCACGACTATCGCACGCAAGGACGCGTCATTGTTGTTACGACCGTTCGATGTCACGGACCATCGCTTTAGATGCGACTTGAGCCCTGTCATCGTTTCGTACAGACAAATATCGAGCAATGACGCATTTGCATATTTCGCGTGCATTCCGCTCTCCCGCGTGTGCCAGCTAATCGCTGTAATATTTCCAAACGAATATAAGCAAATGGCTTATTGTTAGTAAGGATTTTCTGTTTACTCGTGATAGATGGACAATCTCAAACTATACGTACACACATACACACACACACGCACGCGCATATTACTATACATGGGAATGAGAACAAAAGCTGCCTTTTATACGAATATTCGGTCACTGTAGATTAATATCTTCTTTTCGTTTTTCATACTCTAGTGCTGTATTTGTTATCGCCCTATTCCGACGATTATGAATCGTCTTTATTGACAAAAGACACGTATGCACAATTCGGACCCGAAGACGGAAAGAGAGAGAGAAAAAAAAGAGCGCACAAGATCAGACTTTTCTGTGTTTCATTCGCTGCTCGAGATTTTCAATGAATTTTGCAATATTATTTAATTCTATCGCAAAGCTTATATATGTATTTGTATATAGGGTGTTTGACGTTAATCGCTTCCGACCGGAAGTTGATAAAAAGAGAAAAAATCTCCCAATCTGACGCAAACTTCTCAATCCATTGTTTTTTTTTTTATCTTTGTTGATGCACAGTATTCGAGTTATATTTTTTACTGTATAGTATAACGTATAATTATTTGGAAATCAAGTTCCTTGTTCGGTTAGCGCGCACCTTGCAACATTGCTAATTCTCGCTTCTCACCGTTGTATATAGCCTCTCTGATTCTGAATATTTTCCTTGTCCCAAGACTCTCATAGTTTTCCATATTGCTGCTACATCCTTTATTGTGATAAATCGAAAAAAAAAACAATATAATTATCCAACAGTGAGCAATATTTATTTGTATGCTTTTACAGCAATTATTTGCTAAATCAACGCGCAAATGATTTTTATTCAAAATAATGTCCATTAGTCGCGCGTATGATCCGCAAAAGTGGACGAAACGTGTCTCGAAACATGGAAATGAAAAAAAAAAAAAAACATTTCGTTTCCGCGATATGGACACGGCGATTTTAATCGCAAGGGCTAGGCCCAAGCTCAAAGCTTAAACAATAATTTAACGCGTGTCGCCTACTCATTACGGTAAACCGGAAACGCAGAGGCGATCAAGCAAATCTTTATAAACAAAAAATGACTAAGAGAAATAGGAATTGGTAAATGTATGAAATTGTTTATAGGAACGAAACTGTACATGTACATACATCATCGCGATAAACGACACAAAACATTTCCGAATTTTATGCGTAAAAAAATGTTTAAGGCTGTAAAAGTAGTTTTGGTCGATTGGTTAGAGGAAACGAAAGAGCGAGAGCGAGCCGGAAGTGAAATTATTCGACAGATGAACCGACTTGTATAAACGATTGATATATATATATATATATATATACAGGGTGGACCATTCAACGTGACCACCCCAAATATCTCCGTTGCCTTTAGAGTGACGAAAAAAATGTCAGGAGGTAATTTGATTGATTTCGAAGGGCTGATACAGTGATGAAAAATTCATTTTTGTCAAGGTCATAGTTTTTGCGTTCTCAAGGTCATCAATGGTTTTTCAAATGGGAACATGTTTTTTTTTTCAACTATGATATGACCTTGAAATGATTTTTCACCAAAATACACATGTAAAAACGGGAAATCGTGATGGTATTGACAATAAGAATATCCGAATAATGTAATTGAATTTTTTGTGCAGAAAATTTATTGTAACAAATGTTCGAAGTGATGGCCATTAACCTCGACACATTTTTGAAGACGTCGGAAGGATGAATTCTGTCAGGATAACGTTGTGCATAAAGTTCCTGCGCTTGCACAGAGTTTCTACCGGTCTCACCACAAATCAGAATCATTTACACTTTCTCTGCTTGACTGTACAATACCATTTTCGATACGGTTATTACATGTTACTTTGGATGGATACACTTGTCTACCGATTCTAATATTGGTAGATGGTAAACATTCGTCACTCTACTACAGTTTTACTACGTTACAATGCCAGTATTAGCAAACATCAGAAACATCTCCGACTATTGACATTATTCTATCCGTTAGATAACCTGCACCGCTATCACACCAGAAACTATTCGAAGGTCAAGAGAATCATTCATCCGACGTCTTCAAAAATGTATCAAAGTTAATGGCCATCACTTTGAACATTTGTTACAATAAATTTTCTGCACAAAAAATTCAATTACATTATTCGGATATTCTTTTTGTCAATACCATCACGATTTGCCATTTTTACACGTATATTTTGGGGAAAAATCATTTCAAGGTCATATCATAGTTCGTTGGATTCGTCTGAATATCAGCAACGTCTTAATAAAAAAAAAAAACATGTTCCCATTTGAAAAACCATTGATGACCTTGAGAAGGCAAAAACTATGACCTTGACAAAAATGAATTTTTCACTGTATCAGCCCTTCGAAATCAATCAAATTACCTCCTGACATTTTTTTCGTCACTCTAAAGGCAACGGAGATATTTGGGGTGGTCACGTTAAATGGTCCACCCTGTATATACATATATATATATATATATGCGCGTATGTTAGGTAATGTGATCGAGGCTCAAACATGAATAAGCATATCGCACCGAATCGCCGAAATTCTTCGATTTAGCGATTGAAAAGAAAAAAAAAGCTCGCGGCGCGTGTCCCGTTAGCATCATTGGCAAGCGTCGGACGGAATATCTCGAAAGTGCCTGCAATAAATAAATTTCGCCTCAAAGTGAATGAATAAGAGAGCGGTGGCGGTGGACCGCGAATATGTAGTAATCGACGATGAAAAGTAAAAGAAAAAAAAAAGATTGACGTTAGCCGTACGGGAGCGGACCGTTTGCAAACTCATGAAATAAGTCTATTTTAATTGAACTCTTATTTATAACAAAAAACAATACCTCTATGTGATACACACACACACACACACACACATGCATACCTTCGTAAACGTAATCGTTGGTGGATATTATATATAATTGATCATTGAACAAGAAAAAAAAATACAAGAGATAGGAAATAAAATCTTTCGAGTGTCTCGTTGCGAGCTCGCAACGATACGTTTCTCTATTTTTCACGTTCGTTTGGCACCGGGCCAAATCCTTCAGACTCGCCAGCGGCGGCATTCTCTTGAGTCCAGTAGCAGGAGATACGTTGAAACGAAGAAAAAAAAATGAAACACCCCGATACAACGTACGTAACGATAATAAATAAAATATAATGTTGATGTTTGTAAGCTTGAAATATACGTACACATGTGTAAAGCATAATTCGATGGCGCGTGTGGACGTATCGCTGAGAAAAAAAAAACATAACAAATTCTTGCTACAATCGCAACGCGTATCCCTTTTATAATTGCATAAACAATACAATAGGAGAGCATTCGAGACGTATTCTCGGCACTAACGAACGTTGTCGCAGCTTTCCCAAAGACTGACTATTGTCAAAGGAACGAAGAATTATTCGAACACAAAGGTCGTCATTTTTCCTTTTTAATTCTTTCCTCTTCACGTACAACCCCTTAGACTTAACGTTACGAGATACTTTTTCGCCCCATCCGCTTATGATCTCTTCCCAAGTGGCGATCATTTTCTTTTTCCTATTCCTCGATTCGCGTATCGATATGCGAAACACGATTCGTCGCTGTCGGAGTGATGTATCTCCGAGACCGAGCGTTCCATTAAAAACGTTTGTGTGAACGCGCTTTAATCGCGACTCTTGGAAAATATATCGTTATACTACAATGTGTCAACAAAATTCGTCGCACCATGATTTGTTTCACGTTTGATGTCTATGAGAAAATAGAAAGAACGTCGTTACGCGCATTCGAGCGATTTGTTAAGTGCTGAATAAATGATGCGCAAAGAACCGCGCGATATTTCACGAACGTGAAATATTTCTGATTGCGCGTCCGTTTAGTGAATCGCGCGACAAACGACGTAAAAGGCGAAGCGCTTTTCACATTATTTACACGACGGTGCGTACGAGCGAAACGAATTTGTCGACAAGGACACGACTCGATAGGGAGTTTCTCGACAGAAAGAAAGAAAAAAAACAACAGGGGAAAATGACGAAGCTTCGAAACGCGCAACGACTCTCGTAAAATATAGAAAAGCGGATACGTGATGTTTACGAAAGATTTTGACGCTGCCGTTCGTCGATGGAGTAAAGGATTGAAATATCGAGCGACCAAAAGATCCACGGAGTCGGGCTTTTCCAATGTTTTTCCTTCTCTCGTTCAATCTTTCCGTTGCCGTTGATTTTTTTTTTTGCAGAATCTCGGGGTTATCGGTGAGTATCGTAGTACTCGTGGCGGCGTTCGCGAAACGAGGTACGTCATTGTCGTCGGAAACAAACAAATAGAGACGGATAAATAAACAAATAAATAAATAAATAGGAATCCTCATACGTAAGGATGAAGAGCGAGGGCTCTTCCTCGCAAGCCTCTCTGACCACCGACGCCGCCTTTCGGTATAACGTAACCACCGGCGTGCCTCGCTGTACCTTCCTCCTCGAGATTACCGTTGCTCTCTATGAGGTCTCGAAGCGGCCAACACGCCAAATGACGAGATTTTCCATGACGAGCGAGTACGTGGTAGCCTTGCCTGTAAACGTCGGGAGCAAAGCGTTCGAACGATTATTCCTCGAATAAAGTAACGGAGAAAAGACGTAGAAACGAACCTAGCGGATATGAGGCCAATGAGAAGTGCCCAGTGAGCCTTGTGGCCGCGTTTCAGGCACGGCGCGTGATTGAAATCCGAGTCGTATGGTATGAGTACAGTTGCACCCTCCGCGAGAGCGTCCGTCAGCGTATCCGGACACGTCTGAAGGTCCAAAATATCCGGTCTGTGCTCCGGCAGATATTCAGCCGCAAGTGTGCCCATAAAATCGACGCTGTAAACTTCTCCGTGTTGCGTGAATCCTCGCACTCTCGCCTCCGCGAGTAATTGACCGACCGATACGGGTTTCGTGTACTCTTGAGACGCCATGGCGAGAGCAACGAGGCCGCATCTGCGAACCGACAAATCCTTTTTTTTCTTTCTCTCTCTTCACCATCTCGATACAAGGCCTTAACGCATTCGTCGAGTCTCGTGTTTTTCGTGATCGCGAGACGAAAAATTGAAAAAAAACCACCGATGCGCGAGCTTCGTCGGCTTGAGCTACGAGACATCTCCGAGACTCGACGAATTTCCAGTACTTAGACTCACTGCGGTCCGTCCTGGAGTATCGGCTCGACGCGACAAAAGTAAGTCAATTCGGCATCTTTCAACTCGTTTCTGGCTATCAATTTTTCAATCTCGGCTTCCGAATCTTTCAGCTCGTTTCTGGCTATCAATTTTTCAATCTCCGCCTCGGAGGAGGCCAGTGTAATCTTGGCCCAGGGAGCCAGGGCGTCCGTGTCTCCGACCCGAGCGTCGTCGCTGCTCGGAATCTCCGGTGGGGTGGGTGCCGGCGGAGCAGGCATGTTCGATGGCGAATCGAGCTTTTACCGGAGAATCGCCGAGAGCGCGCCTCGACCGGTCACGCAGAGGAGTCTCTCGGCTCAAGAGCTGCCTCCGTCGCTGTGACTCTCCGCTTCCGTTCCTCTCGACTCGTTATTCTCAGATTCATCCGAGGATTCGTTCAAAGTTCTCGGCATCGGTCTGTAATATATATACATAATTATTGCTACGTCGAAACAGGTAGCGGTATGTTTGTAGAAATATCACGTCCGTAGTGTCGAAAAAAAAATGTTAAACACTCGTAACGCGGTGCAACGGCAGCGGCTGCGACACAGGACCATTGTTAAAAATTAAAAAACGGAGATTAAGACGAAGCACAAGAACAAAAGTATCGACTCGATCAACTCGTTGGATCGATGCAGACTCGGCTCTCGCGATGAAAACGTAATCGTAACAATCGACGTAATCCCGGACGGGACAAGAACGTACCACGATTCAACGACGAAAAAAAAAACACGCGTCTCTCAAAGGAAGTTATATTTGTGCGAACGGGAGACGTGGCCGTTCGTTGATTTCATTTTGACGTTTCCTCTCGCAGCACTCGAGGCAGAAAAGGGAGGCGTGCGCACCCCGCTGCCCTCCGCCCCCGGCCGCTCCCGTCCGATCGATCGCTGCACCGTCCCCGTCGTGACTCACGAGCCTATATATCGCGACCGCGCTTACGTAATAACTATATTTACATCGTATCTCACCACCAAGAGTGTTTCACCCGAAAACGCTGCCGAACAACCGGATTTTAATTTCACACGATGCTCGCGGAATCTCCGACGTTAGTGACGGCGGAGAGTCCTCTCCGCCCCATTGGCATTTCGCGATACTTTTCGAGATCCCGTCTCGCGGACGAGACGCTCCAGTCAACGGTGGTGGCGAATTTTCTCTTTCGTAGCAAAAAAAAAAAAAAATTGCTTCAGGCTGCGCTTCAAAGACGGCTGGGCCAGAAGTCGCAAGGAGGAAAAGCCTCCGCACCGTGAGACCGAGCGGAACACTCGCGGTATTCCGTCGGTCGAATCTGTCGAAGCCAGCAATCTCGTTCTCGCCTCCCTATATGTGGCAGGTGTAGGAGGGGGGGGGGGGGGCGTCAACGAGAGCGTGCGGGTTACGTCGCGCGCCGGTAGATTCGTCGCACCGAGGGGTGCGCAAAACAATCGTGCCATTCTCGATAACGAATCCCAAGATTCGCCCCACCATCGCGACGAGCATCGCGCTTTTAGCTTCGACTTTGTCGAGAGATTCAACGGCGCGTCGTTTAATGTTCGAGACGAATGTCGTCGAGCACACCTGGGACACGTTGCACACGAGCAATTAAAAAAAAACAATAATTTTTCAGCCAAACTGACCCGATCGAAGAAGACCGTCCCAACGACGAGTTCAAAGTTAAAAAGTTTCGCGCGCGCGTGCGCGCCGCCCCGAAGCGCACTCGTCGACCGAGAAGCGGAACGATGAAAGTTTGAAAAGTCGCGATATCAAAGCGCGCGAATATGCGCGTGAATTCAAAAAAAGTATTCGCACGTATCTCGAGACTACGCAAAATGTTAATCCGTCCAATTGTGACATTCTGAAGCGCGCGCCCGTTTAAACAATTTTTTTATTAAATTAAAGCGCATTAAAATTATATTTCAATGGGAATTACGCACGATGATCACTCGCTTTTGCGGTCTTTCGCTATACACGATAACTTATGATTTTTGACTCTCGCGAACAACGCTCCTGCGAGTCATTCGAAAATTTACAGAGTTTGAGAACGAGCGATGAATCATGCGCTTCTTTTGGTCGCGCAGAGACGCAACGAGGTCTCGTTCCACATCGCTTTTTCGACGCTATTGTACGTTTCTCACGCGACGATCCGCCTCATTAGTAGCGCAAGCATACAACGATGCCCTGTATTGTGTCGCCGAGCAAACGTTTCTATTCCCATTTTCATTTCATTCCTCCTCCCTCTCTTTCTCTCTCTCGCTTTTATTATCCCCTCGCGTAGAGCCGCACGGCTGAGCTCGTGCTTATGCTAATGAGACATATACGTCGCAGGGATGAACCGTCGAGGAACGGTGCCCCCCCCCCCCCCCCCCCCGCCCCCCGTCCTGTACGATCAGACATCGTGAAAAAAGTATTTAAAAAAATGTGCGCGTTCTACCTCTCTTGCTCTATCTTGCGAGAAGATCGTCCGCGAATCGAGCGAAAGATGACAAAAAAATTATCAATGCCGAGTGGAAACGCGGGCAGGGGCTCTCGGATGATCGATATCCGAACCTGTCGTCGTACATCATCGAGGTGTCGTATGGAAAAGAAAAAAAGAGAGACAAAGTAGCCCCGGGAGGGGGCAAAGAATAAGTCGCGTACGAGGCTCGAGACTGTTTGAGAGCCCCTGATCGAACACCTGAATACTTAATAAACGGATAAAATTAACATTAATAACTACAGACTCGTACGAGAGCACCGATCGACGAGGCATTGTACGCGACAGGGAGGAGATGCTTCCCTCGTGGCCTAGTCGCGTGTGACAATCCGAACGAAGAGGAGACACGCGCTCTTGGCCCTTAATCGTCACGCGTCTTAAACTTTCTTTACTCGTATCGTTTATCGTTAGGCGCGTGGGAGTCGCGGTACGCGGCTATTATTTCGAAAATTTCGCTGTTCTCTTTTCCTTCCTACTTCCTCATATTTTCGTCGATATGGAGAATAAGGAACGAGCGGAGCAGTACGTACGCAAGATGGTAAAGCGCGAGGTATCTAAAAATTCTTACGACAAATCGTATTTATTTATCGGCACGTCAGTCGTCTTTTTCTTTCTCGTCGATACATCGCGGGATAATTATTTATCCATTTTTCTCGCTCTCCGCGCTCTTAATCGCCAAAGTCCGAAAACGAGAGCAACAACGACGAGGTCGACGAGGAGATAGACGACAACGATCCGGTCGGCAGAGAAAACGAATATTCGCGACAACGCTCGCCGGTTCTTCTTGATCTCGACGAGAGCACGAAGAAGCGACGAGCGCGGATAACCGAAGAATACGGACGCGTTGAGAATTTCATTGGAAATATGGAGCACGAACGTTCGCGTTTCAACGACGAATCGCGGAGAATTCAACATGGTACGACGGAACGAACTTTTCATTTCTAGCCACGTGGCGTGTGACGCGTGGCTCTTTTTTTTTATCGGTCATCTTACGCGCGATTTGCGCTACGAAACGGTGTGTTGCCAGGTGAACAGCAGGCGGATACCGCCAGCGCTTCTCGGCGTCGATCGACTCGACGAAAATGGCAAGAGACCGGGCCCTACGGAGCCAATAAAACGACTGAGCAGAATGTACGCGTCATAAGGGTACCGGAGCCCGAGGTCCTCGAACCGCACTCCCATTCTGTGATGCTACATCGGACGAGTATAAAACCGATGCAGCGCGAACCGACGCAAACTGAAAAAGGTAATTTACTTTTTCAACATTTTATCGACACTGCCGGCTGCTTCCGCGTGTTAATTTTACTAGAAGGGTGACAAAAGAGAGAGCGAGAGAGAGAGAGAGAGAGTGAGAGAGAAAGCACGCACGGATGACGAGTCATCCGGCGCCGCCGCCGCCACCGCCACCCGCGCTCCGATCATCATAATTTTAATTCGTCTTATCGATATACTCGAACGCGTATCCCCTCTCCCGGTAGACGGTGTTTTTTTTCTTCTCGCAACCGTGTGGTAAAACGTACTCATTCCCGATATGTTCGAACACTACCCGCTCGTCGTTTTTTCTCCTCCGCCCCCTAACTCGATATGAGACTCGGCCGTTCTACAACGAAAAAAAAAAAAAAAACATAATTCTGACAACTTCGTATCCTTCTCTCGGTCTCAGACTACAAAAAATCGGCGTGCGATCGAGAGCGAACGAGAATGAGGGACATGAATCGCGCCTTCGAGCATCTCAGATCCAAGCTACCGATCTGCAAACCACCCGGAAAGAAACTCTCAAAGATCGAATCGCTGAGACACGCGATAACGTACATAAGGCACCTGCAGAGTCTTCTGGAGCCTCGATATCCCTACGCACCGAGCATACCCGAGAGGCCGACTTACTACGGGCCAAGCGTCCCCGGATCTTTCGACGTTCAACATCCGGCTCGTTGGGAATCTTTCGCTTACTATCGTTACGATTATCACGCCCCTTTCGCGCCTCCGCCACCGCCTCCTCTGCCGCCTCTCCTCACCGCTCGATTGTCCACCGAACAAGACGATCAACAACAATTACGCTACAATCTTCCGCAAACTTGACGTTCCGTGAGCCGACTCTTTCTACCGCGATTTTCCGTGAGAATGGGCAAACGTATTCGCGGTAATTCGAAACGGCGTAACGCGTCGAAAATTTGCTCGCTCGCGTCTGGCCTTCCTCGCGTTGTGTACAACGACGTGAAACAAGTGGCAACGAAAAATATTCGAATATATCGAAAGAATATACGAAATCGATTATCGAAAGTTTCACCGATTGTAAATATAGTTGATACGATAGGAATAAATAGAGTTTACGTGCCTCAGACGAGGGTGGCGTATCGAGTCTGGCTAGCCGAGTTGGGCGGTGTCGTTGTCGGATGTACCCGTAGCGGCAAGTCCCATATCATAGTTTCAACGTCGAGGGTGCCAGGAGCCTGCCAAGCGGTGCTACGGTCGTTCGGCATTTCGACGAGTTTAGGTGTCGTGACGAATTCAAAGTGCAGTCGCCACTTGAGTGTGACGAGGTCGCTCGTGAAATCGGGCGTAACGTGAAGCGGTATCGGGAGTACGAGTTGAGAATATCTGAGCCCCAGACAGACCTCGTGATGCTTGTTGTAGCTGACCAATGTGGGAGCAGCGGCGGCGTTAGCGGCAGCGACCCCGCCGCCACCTTTGGCTCGCCTGTAAACCTCCGCTACGCGCTCCTCCGACTGCAGGGCCACCGATACCTGAGCGCACGAGACAGTCGCGTTCGAAAAGTCAAACGTACCGACCACGTCCTCGCCCAGCTTGTACGAATTCTTGAAGAGGCAGAAGCGCACCACTCGTCCTCGTCCGTTGGTCACGTTGTAAAAGTTCGGACTGCGCCGAGCAGTCAAATTCTGTTTCGGGGCCGTTTCTTTTCAGCGATAACAATTCGTAGGGCAAGCTTTACGTTTTTTTTTCGACAAATTTCTGCCTCACCTGGAGTGTCTGCAGAGCCACGTCCAGCGGAGCGTCTCGATCCTGCGTCTCGGCGAACGGATTGTTGGGACTAAGATCGACGCTGTCGTTACACGCCGCCGTCTCCGGTAGTTCTGTAACGTAGTTTTATTCTTTTAGAGTCTTTTTTCACTCGCGTCTGTAGGTACTGAAATTCTTTACCGCTGAGCGAGAGAACCCTGAACGGAATTCTCAGAAGCTTTATCGCCGAATTGACTCGCTGCGCTCCGACCGTTATCTTGTACGAATATTTGACGGCTTGACCTCTGTAGGAAGGCGGCGCGTCCGCCGGAATTGTTTCTCTGTAGACGTCTGAAAGGAAGGAAAATTCAGCAAATTCGATAGATCGAGATGGCGACGCTTCGCTACTAGACTCACAAGTTTTGCTCTCGCCGGGAGAAAGCCTGAGATCGCAGAACAATATTTTTGGCTCTGTATTCAAAACGGCGTGACCGTTGTCCCGCTGCCACGGTGCGAAGGTCGTATCTGCGGGAATAGAAGTGCGTGCGTTGGGAATAAGGGTTGGAAAAAACAATGCGAGAGAAGACGCTGGGTGTAATTTTGAAACCTGCGTTTATGGCGGCGTGTCCGACGGCGTTCGAGCCCAGTCGATCGGTAAGCACGACCTTTCCATTGGTCGAGCACTGACAGTGCACCTGAGCGCTCGCCCATGCCAAACACTCGAACACGTCACTGTGACTCTGTGACTTTTGGTGTATCGGATTCGGAGGATTGCCAAACGTCACCAGACACTCTATAACCTCACCCGAAAAGTATACCGGACCCTTGCGCAGCTTCGCCACGATCTCGATCATATCGTTGTCGTCGTCGTTGCGCGCCAACTCGCGCTCGAACGTTTACGCGAAACAAACACACGACGGTGCGGAACTGCCACAGCTGTAATTCGATTACAATTCGCGTATACACGTCGGAGCGGCGTTGCGAGCGATCGTCGTGCCGATACACGCGCATGCCCGTAGTATCGCATCATCGATCGACGTTGCGAGTATTATTTCGATACCCACGAACGCGGGCGGTTCAAATATCCTACGAAAAAAATGAATTGAGTTGTGAAAAAACAAAATGTTCTTTTTCTTTTATAATCGATCTTTTGTGATAATAAAACAGAATGTCAAATTCAAGAATATGGCCTGGTTAATTGTTGAAAAAAAAAGAAAAATACTTTGCTTTAAGGCTTTATATACGCAAAAAATTTCAAAATTTTTCATTTTTTATTTATTTTTGATTCCATTAGCCTGAACGGTTAGGAATATTTTAAGCTTTACACAATTGAAAAATGCCAAAAATTGTTAAAGTTACAGCATTTAGAGCGTAAAAACATATAGCGCAGGATGCTATTAAATAAGGTAAGATTGCATTTATGATACCGCGCGGCACGCCCGACCGCCAACTTCAAAGCCGTTTTTCCACGATTCACTTTTTTGAACCTTGTGAAAGTTCGAACTCTTGAACGAAGGTTCAGATCGCTTTGAAATTTTTACAACACATTCTTAGTATCATCACCTATCGTGTGAACCACAGAAACAAAAATTTCAATGACACAAAAAAATATAAAAAATAAAATACCGACAGAAAATTGATTAAAAAGTTTTGTTGTTTCGAACTTTTATTATAATAATTTTTAAAAATAATATTGTTGGTTCACACTGAAGATACATTCATTATGCAATTATAAATATGTTCATTTTTTTTTCAGACACCCACATCGATGCCGAGAACTTTCACCATCAACGCGCGAGCAAAAAAAATACATTGCTTTATTATGTTATATCTCCGCCATTTGTTAATATTTCGGATTTATTTTTTTACATATACTCAACCATGTGCATAAATGATCTGTAAAAAAAATGTTGTCAATATATGCGTCTTTTTTAACCGCGTCTAGAAAAGTACCTTCGAAAATCGGCGAAATCGCGTATATAAGGCCTTCAAAACCGCACAATTTCTTTATAATGAAAAAAAAATCAATTCACAACTCAAATCTTTTATTTCCGGATCACGACGTCACCTCGACCTTCGGATTTATGAACCGTTTGAGTGGGGGGGGAGGGCAAAAAATACGACGCTGAAAAAACCCGAGATTTCGTTTGCAGCTTTTAATAAAAAATAAAGCTTTTAGAACAGCCAACGAGGCTCTCATTGGTCGTTATTGGAAGAAGAAACGAGCATATCGGGATCGTGTTCCGTCCCGTTCGGATGATCCGGAGGTGTATCCTCGAATTTAAGGACGATATCATCCTGCTCGCTCTCGGGCGAGCAAGAACGTTCCGATCGTGATTTCAACGGGCGGTTGTACGTCGTAAGAGCCGCGACGGAGCGTCGCTTCGGACGGATCACGAGATCGGGCTGACTCGGCGGAACTTGATCGCTCGAACTCTCATCGTCCGTTTCCCGGTTGTAAGGCTCGTCGCGGGCCGATCGTTCACCGCTGACCGCGTCTCGACTCTCGTTGCTCTTACTCAGCTTCTCCTCGAGTTGTCTGATTTTCTTTTTTTTCTCGTTCAAAAGCAAAAGAAACTTGGAATAGAGAGTTTGCTCCATTCTCTTTTTGGCTGCCTCCGCGGCGTGCAACTTTGCCGCGAGCTCAATATTGTTCTTCTTGAGAACAAGGCTTTCCTTCTCCTCATCCTGCTCCTCCTTCTCTTCCCGTCTTTCGTCTTGTTCGTTGCACGAAAATTTCCCTCGCTCGTTCAACCATCGCAGACTCATATCCGCGAGGGTCACGACATCCTCGACGGGACGCACATCCATGCCACCCTTCCACCAAGCCTTCGTCTTCCAAGAGAACCGCGTCCCTCTGAGGACGAATCGTGTTCCGTTTGCCTGCTGCTTTCCCGACAATTCTTTTCTCATTTCGATAACAGCTTTGTCGCGTGACACTTCCGGACGGGGGTACTCACGGAGCTGCTGATCGACGCTCGTCTGCAAACAGAACACTGTATATGTATGCACTAGCTCTTTTACCCGCGACTTCGTCCGCGTATATTTCGGACGTAAACTTTGATTTTAAGGCGGGCAACCACTTTAGAAGACCGAAAATTAGATGATGGATTTTTTTTTTATTGTGAAAAAAATACGGAAATTTTCGTAACTCTGACAATAATTTATTCATATTTTCATACATCTCTGGTAAGTTTTTCAAGTTAGTTCATGCATTAGTTAGCGTTAGTTTCGTGTGACATCTCGCTAAATCAGACCCCCTATATACCCTATATACCCTTATACAGGGTCGACCACGCAACGTGTGCACCTCTTTTACGACCAAAATATGCGTTGCACAAAAAAATGTTTTATACAAAAGTTACATGGTTTATAAGGCTACACTATGTAGTGCATTTATTTTTTTTTATAGGTGGAGGCGCTTCGAAGATTTGAAGGTCAACTTTATTTTTTCAAATGGAATGCTATATTTTTTATAGCGTAATATGATAGAGTATCGAATTCTGAGTAAAAAAGTATAGACCTTTATTAGCCCTAGAGTTAATAGCTAACGAGTAATTTCACTTTATTACTTTAAAATTTTCTTCACGTAATATCAAGTTGGAGATTCATTCATTCATTTTCACTTTTATCTTTCTGATAATAATCACGCACAATCACCGAAGGATACTTTAATACTGGATTACAATCATTGAGAAGATTGTGAATCATGATAAGTGTGTGTTATGTGGTAAATGTGTTCATATTGATAAACACTGTGATGTAAACACTGCCATTCAGAAATTTGTAGTAGATTTGAATCTCCAACTTGATATTACGTGAAGAAAATTTTAAAGTAATAAAGTGAAATTACTCGTTAGCTATTAACTCTAGGGCTAATAAAGGTCTATACTTTTTTACTCAGAATTCGATACTCTATCATATTACGCTATAAAAAATATAGCATTCCATTTGAAAAAATAAAGTTGACTTTCAAATCTTCGAAGCGCCTCCACCTATAAAAAAAATAAATGCACCGCATAGTGTAGCCTTATAAACCATGTAACTTTTGTATAAAACATTTTTTTGTGCAACGCATATTTTGGTCGTAAAAGAGGTGCACACGTTGCGTGGTCCACCCTGTATACCCTATTTCCAGCCTCTTACAACCCCTTAAGGGTTAAATTTTCAAAAATATTGTATTACGTGTTCAATTAATTGTATTGTAGAGTATTTATGCGATTTTTCAAGTCGATCCGACAAAAAAAAAACATGTTTTTCAACACAAACTCTATCCCCTTGCAACCCCTTAAGAGTTGAATTTTTGGGAAATGCTGAAATACGTGTTTCATTAATTTTATTGTAGAATGTTTATGCAAAGTTTCAAGTGAATCCGACCAAAAAAATACCCCATACCAAACGTTTACACCCCATTTTAACCCCTTAAGGATCGAATTTTAAAAAATCCTTTCTTAGTGCACCTCTGCACCCTCTAAGAAACATATGTACCGAATTTCATGTTTCTATCTTCAGTAGTTTAGGCTGTGCGTTGTCAGTCAGTCAGTTAGTCACGCAACAGTTTTATATATACAGGGTGGATCAATAACTATTAGCACCTTGGATATCTTCGAAACTGTAAGGTTCACAGAAATATTTGCTGAAATGAAATTGCACAGTACGAAAGGAGCCATTCGATAGCGATAATAGTTTTTTTGCAGGTGGAGGTACTTCGGACATTTGAAGGTCAACTCCATTTTTTAAAATGGATCGGTATGTTTTTCTTTCTGTATCATGAAAGACGAGCTTAAAACGAGTTCAACGACCTATAACACAAGGTCATTGAGGGTCATAGAAAGTACAGAAAGGCGATAATACTTACAGTTTCGGTAGTAAATAAAATTACTACGTTTTATAGTAAGTGTTCGAAATTACGACCATCAATATCAATGCGTACGTTATTATGTACGTTTACACATTTCTTAGACAGGTACAGAAAGTACAGAAAGGCGATAATACTTACGGTTTACTTCACTGAAAATAAACACTGTTTCAAGGACACTTTAATAAGTTTGCAGGATAAGATAAACATGATAAGATTAGTATCGATAAATCTGTCAATCGATTAGTATCGATGAAACGTAGTAATTTTATTTACTACCGAAACCTTAAGTATTATCGCCTTTCTGTACTTTCTATGACCTTCAATGACCTTATGTTATAGGTCGTTGAACTCGTTTTAAGATCCTCTTTCATGATACAGAAAAAAAACATACCAATCCATTTAATTTCGACATTTTCAAAATTCGATACTGAGGAAACTATTGCGATGCGCCAAAAATCCTTTTACACACTATCTTATATCGTCAAAAAGAAAGTCTGTACCAAATTTCAGCCTAATCGGAGGTAACAGCTATTCGGAAGTACAGCCTCGGATGGCCCCTTTCGTACTGTGCAATTTCATTTCAGCAAATATTTCTGTGAACCTTATAGTTTCGAAGATATCCAAGGTGCTAATAGTTATTGATCCACCCGGTATATAGATATATTTTGTAGAAGGGCGCGCGCGCGCGCGCGGCCGGAAGTTTCATACGTACCTGTCCGTAAAGAGGTACCGTTCCTTCTCTCAAAATCGTCACCGTTACCGTCTCGTCGTCCGGCCACTGTGCGACGATCGTCATCGTCGCGTTATCTTCGATATTCAACACCTGGCAAACGTCCATTTTCTATCGAAACAAAGATTGTCGCGTACAGTAAAAAAAAAAGGTTTGCCCGGCAAGTTTATTCCTTATCCGTCACACAGCCGCGTATTCGCGAGTAATTGTCAAAGATAGTCACGAATGACAAGTTGAAACGATCGCTCGATCGTCCATCGGGCTTTCGTGGGATTGAAAACAAAACAAAAACAACAGCTGATACTCTCCACTCGGCGTGATGCCGACCAATGCCGATCACCGTTTGGTTGAGTGGAGGGGGAAAACTCGTGTTGCCGGGACAACGATTTTCGAGCGTCGCGTCAAAACACGTACGCGCGAACGTCGTACGTGCCTTCTCGCGATCACACGTGATACGAGGGAATTGTCGAAAAATGAGCAATTTTTCACGAAACGTTCAGATCAGAGATGGAGAATACACAAAAACAATTTACACGATGGTAAGCTATACTCGGGGTCTCGTTTCTCCATTGCGTAAAATTTCGTCCGATACGCAAAATACATACGCGACACACTTTGCAGATGAAGGAACAACGTTACGCGGAAACAATCGAAATACTGACGGAGCTCTTGATCTCTCATCCAGACGTAGGTGTTGATTAATGAAAGAAGCGTATTTGATTAATTTTTTTTTTTATTTTTCATCGTTACAACGATTGTTGCAGTCGAGGCCGTGTCTGTCTCTGCTGGCTCACTCTTACTTCTATACGCAAGATTTCGTCGGTGCTGCCGATTGTTACGAAAAATTAGTTCACTTGTGCCCCGAGGAGACTATTTACAAGCTTCGTTACGCCCAATCGCTTCACCAGGCGTGCCTCTACCAGGAGGCCTGGTCCGTATGCTCCGGTATCCTCGATCATCGTAATCTCGAGACTCAAGTGCGCAAGCTTCAGGCCGCGGTTAAGTACGGACAGGAGGATTTTATCGCGGCCAAGAGTCTCATCGACCAGTGTCCCGAGGATGACGTTGATACCGAAATTAATTTGGGATGTTTGTCCTACAAGGTTGGAAGAAAATACCGTGATGACGTTGATTTTTCTCGCTATCGGTGGTTCTCGATAACATTGCCTCCTCGTTTCAGGAGGAAGATTACGAGCGTGCTTTGAAAAAATTTTCAAACGCTCTTCAAATTGTCGGCTTCAGGCCCCATCTGTCGTACAACGTTGCGCTCTGCTATTACAGATTGAAGGAATACGCCGCGTCGCTCAAACACATCGGTGAGTACAAGCGCTACAGTCATCGTCGTGTTAGGATTTTTTTTCAAGGTTGCGCTCGAACGTTTTTAGCGGACATCATAGAGCAGGGAATAAGAGAACATCCGGAGCTTAGCGTCGGTACGACCACCGAGGGTATCGAGGTACGAAGCGTCGGTAATACATTGACGCTTCACGAGACCGCTCTCACCGAGGCCTTCAATCTCAAGGCCGCCATAGAATATCAATTGCAGAATTGTGGGTGAAACGTTCGTACGTGTTGCCGTTTTGTTCGTCCGTTAGCAGGTTCCTTTTCTTCTTTCCTCTCTTTTTTTCCCGCCTCCGTCAGACGAAGCCGCGCGCGAAGCCCTCACGGACATGCCGCCTCGTTCCGAGGAAGAACTCGACGCCGTTACTCTTCACAATCAAGCTCTCGTTAACATGGACACCAAGCCCGCCGAAGGTTTCGAAAAATTACAATTTTTGTTGCAACAGAATCCCTTTCCTCCCGAGACATTCGCCAATCTTTTGCTGCTCTATTGCAAGTATCAGTACTACGACTTGGCGGCCGACGTACTCGCGGAAAATGTTCATCTCACGTACAAGTATCTCACCCCGGTACGTATTCTATTTTCTTTATTTTTCATCGCACCGCCCGCCTCTAATCCGAATGCTTGGATCTCGAATGCTTGCACTTTTTTGATTTTTTCTCGTTGCTCGCGCGTCGATCTTTGCTCTCGCGACGACAGCCGGGACTAGTCTCGCTCGAACTCTCGCCGCGTTTTCTCTTCTTTCCGCCGTCGCTCGTCTTCTCCCTCGAGCGCGATTCCTTCAATCTCTTCTTCTTCCTTCTCCTCTTTCGTTCTCGTCCCTCCGAACTCTGACGCTCGTCTTCGCCGTTTGCTCGATCGCTCTCCTCGCCGCTGCTGCCGTTCGATCGTCTTTTCGATTTTTTCGTTCTCTTCTTTCTCTTGGTCTTCTTCGTAATCGTACACGTCTTGTCGTCTTCCTCGCGCCGAGCGTCCTCCGCTCTCGGCGTCTCCTCCGGTTCCTCCGACAAGAGTCGATACTTTTTCCCATCCGGAGGGACGAAACAGTCGGCGGCCAAGTGTCCTCGTGTTCCGCACTTGGCGCACGTCGTATCCAGCACCGCTTCTAGCTCTATGACCTTTCGCTTGAGCGGCGCGAGCGTCTTTCTCCTTCGTTCGTCCGTCTCTCGCTGTATCCCGTTGGGATCGAGGTCCCTACCGTCGCCCTGATTCACGTGTTTCATCGACAGAGCCACCTTGCCGTCTTGATCGATGCTTATGACTTTGCACCATATTCTCTCGCCTCTGTGCAGTATATCCGCCGCATCGTCAACTCTGGCGGCGCTCACCTCGAAAGAGAGAATAACAAAGTTTTGGCGTTCCGCGAAACTCCCGAAATATTTTCACAGATTGTATTATATTTACCTGCGACTTGTGTATCAAGCCTTGTTGTTTACATCCGGGAATTCTCACGAAAGCTCCGTAATTTTGTACGGAAGCGATCTCACCGATGAATATTTGATTCAATTCGCAGCTAGTCATTGTTTCTTCTCTCTTGTTCGATCGAAAACGCATTCACGAAACGTCGCGGCTCCGACGTCGATCGAAGCGAAATTCTCGTGGTGCACATCCACGAGAGTATAACGGATCGATGAAAAGCGCGAGGAAAAACGTTTCGCGTAGGTTAGGTTGTGCTTATGCGCGCGCCGCGTAAAACACTCTCTTGTTTCGCACAGACGCCGTCGCTCGTAAACTCGTTTCCGCTTGAAAATTATTCCCTCCGGCTTGTAATGTTTTTAATGGGATTACGCGGGTTTCGAAGCCAAAAAAAAAGCATATTTTCTCTATTTTTTTTAAGAATATAAATTATTTTATTCAAAATGTTAAGCACATAAAAGAGCAACATTAAAAAAAAATTCCATCCAAAACTGAGAAATTCAGCCCGTGGGACCTGGTTTCCGAAGAGCCCTCAAAAAAAAAAGTGTCCTCGTGGTGGTCAGGATAACTCATGATAGCTTTGTCTGAAATTAAAAAACCAAATTTTTTCTGTTACTAGATAAGTATAGCTCGTGATTGAACCAAGGATTTAAAAAAAAATTGAAATTTGAATTTTTGGCAGAGTTGTATGCAAAATAGTTCAATTTTTGGTACAATTTACACTACGTATAGCCTTGTATAATTAGTTGTAATCGAAAAAAAAAAACCTTCGTTCAATCACTAGTCAATGCTATTATGAAGAAGCATGCAAAATTTTAATAAGATCGGTGCATTAGTTTTTGAGAAATCGTGTCCACCGACTTAAAAAATAGTGTTTTGAGAAAAATGCGTATACCTGCGTCGCTCCCGGCCGCTCTTTCCCAACGGGGGTAATTCCCAAAGGCTCTCTCTCTCCTAGACTTTCACTCCGATTGACTTAAAACTATGGGAGAATATTCTAGACATATTGTACTGTTAGATGATAAAATTTTAAAAAAATTGATTTTTTGAAATGTTCAAACCCACGTAGCCCCTTATCGCACGGATGCAACAACAAAGCCCTATTATCTCGCTCGTTTGTTCCAGTATCTGTACGACTTCCTGGATGCACTGATAACCCAGCAAACCGCACCGGAGGAAGCCTACCGAAAACTCGACGATCTGGCCAACAAGCACACTGAGGCACTTCGCAAAGCGACGAAACAGGTCCAAGAGGCTCGTTTGAATCATGACGAGGTGGCGGTAAAAAAAGCGGTCAACGATTACGAGGATGCTCTCGAACGTTACGTACCGGTGCTGATGGCTCAAGCAAAGATTTACTGGGAAATTGGGAATTACGGCCAAGTGGAGAAAATTTTTCGAAAAAGCGCCGACTTTTGTAACGAGCACGACGTCTGGAAACTAAACGTCGCGCACACGCTTTTCATGCAGGAGAACAAATTTAATCAAGCATCGGGTTTTTACAAGCCCATTGTCATAAAAAAATTTGACAACGTGAGACTATATGGCTGACTTCTGTATAGCTGTTACCGACGATTTAGCTGAAATCATTTTTGGATAGATTTTTTTTCTTTTCTTTTTATTTTAATAATCAAAATGCCTAAATGGATTTTTGGCTCATCCCAATAGTTTTCGAACTATATGAAAATTAATAAACTGACGCGCGTGTTTACCTATATCTCTTATGACGTGCCATCCCTACTTAATCGACATGTAGCTTTTGTGGAATTGGGTTGGGTTTGTTTGGGTTTTGTAAGGTTTTTTTTGGACTTGGCTGTGTTTGTTCGGATTTTGTGGGTTTGTATGGGTCGAGCGTGTCGATAAAGTAGGCATAGCAGTAGAGCGTTATAATAGATGCATTTAATAATTTTTTACTATTTTTTTTACGACTAATACCCTTTTTCGAAAACGACCATTTTTCGCCTTTTTTTTTGTTTCTTTTCTGGTGGACCCCGTTTACAGGCAACATTTTTTTAATGCATTTCTTTGATCGGTATAAAGGGGGAAGCTCAAGCTTCAATTTTGTTTTGTTTTAAAGATTCGTACGATTTTTTTTTTCTAAAGATATTTTGATTTAAAAAAAGAGACCATTTGAAGAATAACGTGTAACGCGAAAACGACAAGGATTCAAGGAAAATCTCAATATAGTAAAAAGTTGAATCGGTTTTCGTTGAGTTCGCGAGAATTTTTGCAGATTTTTTTCCGAAATTTTTTTTACCTTTTTTCGTTGAAAGATCAGATGATTTAATTACCGTAACTCGAGAATAAAATGTCGAAAAAAAATCTGAAAGAATTCTATTGCGTTGAAAATAAAAATATAAAATTTTGCCCTCTCTTGAAATTTTACCACAAACCCCTTAGTTCTCGAGTTACGGTAATTAAATCATCTGATTTTGTACCGAAAATAGGTGAAAAAAAAAATTCGAAAAAAAATCTGAAACTATTCTCGCGAACTCAACGAAAACCGATTCAACTTTTTACTATCTTGAGGTTTTCCTTGAATCCTTGTCGTTTTCGCGTAAAAAATTGTCTCTTTTTTTTTAATCAAAATATCTTTTAAAAACATCGTACGATGCTTAAAAAAAAACAAAATCGAAGCTTGAGCTTCCCCCTTTATGATTCCGGTCAAAGAAATGCATTAAAAAAAATTTGTCTGTAAACGGGGTCCACCAGAAAAGGAACAAAAAAAAAGCGAACAATTGTCGTTTTAAAAAAAGGGTACTAGTCGTAAAAAAATAGTAAAAATAAAAAAAACGGGATGAAGATGAATGCCTCCGCTTCAGAATGCCGTTTATTAAATTAATTTATGTCAACTATCAGCGAAATGGCATAAAAAAACGTTCGGGAACTTAAAATTTTTGTCCGGAAACTTTTCGCCAATAGTGTATATACGCGGGTTAATTTATCAATTTTGAAAACTATCGCGCTCTGGAAAAAATTGTTCCAGTAGGCAAAGACTCGTATGTATTGTCAAAAAGTGGGTATGTGAAAAAATGTTAGCTAAATCGGAGGTAACAACTATTCGGAAGTATATCCAAATATATCATACGAGTAGCGAGTCAATAAAATATTTTTTTTTAACGATCATTTCATTCGCGACCTCGCAGATTCTCGAGGTGAGCGCGATCGTCCTCGCCAATTTGTGCGTGAGCTACATAATGGACACACGAAATACCGAGGCGGAAGAACTGATGAAGAAAATTGAGAAAGAGGAGGAATCGTTATCGTTCAAAGAGCCCGAACAGAAGCTCTTCCATCTCTGCATAGTGAATCTCGTCATAGGAACTCTCTATTGCTCAAAGGGACACTACGAATTCGGGATATCCCGAGTGATGAAGAGCCTCGAACCATACAACAAGAAGTTGGGCACGGATACGTGGTTTTACGCGAAGCGTTGCTTTCTCTCGTTACTCGAGCAACTCGCCAAGCAATTGATCGTCCTCAAAGATTCCACCCTGCAGGATTGCATACAATTCTTCGATCACTGCGAGGGTTCGTATATTCGTCAAATTCAACAATCCAACTCCCATTCGCGTCTTACAGTTTCTCATTTCCTCGCCCCTCCATCCTCTCTTTTCAGTTTACGGTCGAGACGTACCAACGGTCATTGAGCAACCATTCGATATTCACGACTTTCCCGCCCCGAGTGTACCTCAGGGAAAGCGTACGGTTACTTACGAAGCCAGATATTTGAAAGCATTGTTCATGAAGTTGCAGATGTCGTAAGGAATATATTGCGCGTATCCTCATCGTTGTATCGTTCTACCGTATCCTATTCCTCTGCAAATTGTAGTCCGAGATTTTTTTCTTTTTCGGAATGTCCCGCCCAGCACGAATATCACGCCGAGTTTTTCTCAAAAGCTCTAAGGGCGGTATTCATAGTCAGGTCTCAAGTCGACACTTGAGACTATCTTCACAAAGACGATCTTATTGGTCAAGAATTATCTTAAGATCGCATACATTTCATAGTCCTCAAATAAGATGGTTTTTATAAAGACGAGTCTGCCCAAGATTGTCTTATTATCTTCAAGACGGTCTTGATACAACACTGGCGTTTGGGTGTTTCCGGATGATTTTTGGTAACTCGCCATTATATCCACCAATCAGAGCTCTGTATGTGAGCCCCTACCCAGGTAGCAAAATGTTATCTATATGGTATCCGAAAGATATCCCGAAACGGATATGGATAACTTTTTGGTTGTCCAAAAAGATGCCTTTTTGTATTACAAATAGTATCACTAATGACCGCTTCGCGGATAACTTATTTGTACCCAATTAGTTAACTATACGGCAACTTTGAATGGTTGACAAATTGACAACCAGAGGTTAACTTTTATCGGTCGTCGGTACGTTAGCGTAAAGTTATCAAATAGATATATCCGAATGATATCTTCTTGAAGGCATCAGAATGCCAAGATGCCACAGACATCTAAAAGTTGTCCAAAAGGCGTCCATAAAGTTGACAAAACGATATCCAAATGGTCTCAAAAAGTGATATCGGATATCTATTGGCGATATATATATATATATATATATATCCTTTTCTTTATTAAAATCAACTTATTAATAGTCTAAAATATTTAATATAGCTCGATATTAACTATTTTTAATTTTTACATGGTAACCATCGTTAACAGACGTTTTTACCTGAGCGCGTATTTATAGATACGTAAATCCGTGTTCAAATATAACCTTTTTATTAACGATGTTTATGATGTTATATCCGAAAATAGGCAATATTGGGCTATATTAAATACTCTAGACTATTAATAAGTTGATTTTATAAGATAGATAAGATAGAGTTATGTCGGTTTGAAAGTGGGTTGTAAATTAAATACAAGTATTACCTAGTTAATTAAAAGTAAAATATAATTTACTATTACAAAAAAATACATTAATGGTTTTTTGTTGTCGTTACGGGGACATCTTTTGTCGACCGCGATTTTCTCAGCCTTCAGCCGGTCGGCCCCACGACGAACGATCCCTTGAATAACCTAAAAAGTAAACATGCGCTCTTAGAATATAAAAAAGGTACATTAAATATACATATATCTACTCATAGGCAATTAGGAAAATATATTAGGTGCATACTCTCGTATGCCTTGAACACCTTTTTTTTAATTGATTTTATTATTTCGCACTTTATTGCCCGTCGGTCATCGGAATAATGGCGCACTATGTACGTACGCGAGCCGGTATGAGAGTATAATAGTCATCCGTTAAGTGTCATCTTTCGGACAACATTTGGATGCCTTATCACTATCTCCCGCCAATTCCAAATACGTCAAACGACAACATATTACCGATGTCCAAAAGATATCATGAAAAAGACATCTTATGTGATTAGTCTTTAGGATATCCTTCGGGCAACGTTTAATTAGATACAATAGATAACAGCAGACAGATAACTTTCTGATATCGGAAAATAGTCATCAATTGGATAACAGTTTGTGATATCTAACAGACATCCGTTTTCACCGCCAAAAGATATCATAAAAAAGATAACTTCGCGACAACATTAAACCGGATGTCGTTTGAAAGATGTCGAATAGTTATCTTACGGTAATGTCTTAAAGATAACCTGAAAACGGTAACTTATAGGCGTCAATTGGACATTTATGCTGCCTGGGATATTGACAGTTTCGAATGAGCGAATACAAATTCGTACAGCGTACGGTGCGATTCGACACGTGCGCCGCTTCGGCGAAAGCTCAGTCTCACTTTTACGAACGAGTCGAGAGAGACGTACGCACGTCTTACATTTTTTTCCCACCCGCGTATACGCAACGATATGTGTATAGATATAGAGCGAGTTGAAGAGGTATCGCGGGGCTCGCGATCCATGCGGTGGCGGTCCTGTGGCGCCGTCGCTTCTGCACTGCGCGTCATCCGCGATTGAGCGATTCCGTGGAACAAAAAAAAACAACATAGCGGATAAACATGGTGGTCGACACGGAATTGGAGGCTGCCAAGTCAGCGGTTTTGTTATTGATGAAGGAAAAAGAAGGGATCGAGGGCGAATTGGCGATTTTAAACGCGGTTCTCGCCTCCGTGAGTAAATTCGAGCCTTATTGGTGCGAGGATTTTTTTTTTGTTTTTTTTTTTTTTTAATTTTTTAATTTTACCCCCGTCGATACGATGTTATTGTTGAACGGCGATTTTAGAACGGCGTCGGAATGGATGAACCTCTGGTCGACTCCGAGGGTTATCCGAGAAACGACATTGACGTCTATCGCGTGAGGCACGCACGCCACAAAATCATTTGTAAGCCTCTCGAAGCACTCGAATATCGTTTGTGATCTCGCGCGCGAGCTTTCCACTCAACGTATTTGTTTCCGTAACGTTAGGCTTGCGAAACGATCACAAAGAACTCATGAAGAAGATAGAGCGCGGTCTAGCCGAGATACACAAATGCTCGACGCCTTTGGACGCCAAGCCGAGCGCTCCGAGGGATACTCCAGAAAAAATAGACATTCCGCTGACGGAACCCTTTTTGAGAGTGGACCTGGTGTCGCCCGGATCCCCCGCCGAAATAGCCGTACGTCGAAGTATTTCGTCGTTCAGCGCTTGGAATGTACTCTAACGAGAACGTTGTTTCGCAGGGCATCAGAGAGAACGACAAAATAATGGAATTTGGTTCGATTAATTATCGCAACTACAAATCCTTGAAGGACGTAGCTTCGTTGGTCGAGCACAGCCGTTACAAGCCGATAATCGTCAGAGTTAAACGCGACACGGATACGCCGCTGTCCCTGACATTAATTCCACGTCCTTGGAGCGGCAAGGGCTTGCTAGGCTGCAACGTCGTACCGTCCGAGACAGTGGAGAGATAAAAGCTCGGTGCGTTTTACGAGAGAAAAAAAAAAAAAAAAAAAAACGACGCTTGTCACGTTCTTAGCGTGATACCGTAGCGGCAGCCGCTCGATCGATCTAAATATTAATAAATTATTCTTGCAACGACGACAGAACGGTTGGCTCGTTCACCTTTCCTATCCGCGAACGCGGGCAGTATAGGGATATTTTAATCCCACGGGATGGTAAGAAGATCCGCGAAGCTGCAATGCGATATCCGAGCGCGCTGCCCGATGGCAAAGCGGTCATTCGATAACGCTTATTTTCTTTATCCGTATACGTATAATCCTGGCAAACATTCCGCGTTTCTTCTATAATCCTCGCTATAAAACAGCCAGAGTTCCGTTCTTTCCACGTCAGTCTCTCTCGATACCGAGCTAGCACCATGTTCTCGTCCTTTCTCGTGAGTTGGATCTCTCTCTCTCTCTCTCTTCGTTCTTTCTCTCTCTTCGTTCTTTCTCTCTTTTCGTTCTTTCTCTCTCTTCGTTCTTTCTCTCTCTTCGTTCTTTCTCTCTCTTCGTTCTTTCTCTCTCTTCGTTCTTTCTCTCTCTTCGTTCTTTCTCTCTCGGCGTTCTCTCTCTCTCTTCGTTTTTTCTCAATCGGTAAACACAATTTTTCGCTCTTTTTGACGAGCCTTTTTTTTCTTTCGCTTTGACCGGCCAACAGGGTATAATGGGTACGTGGGTGGTACTCGCGGGTATGTGCGAGGCCGGGAACTTGGAACGTTCGGACTTGTCGCCCCTCTCTATCGTTTACACGCTTTATCCGTATTACAACTCCGAAACGCTCTTGGGAGTTTTAAAAGCCGAGCAGGAGCACATTCGGGTCATCGGGAACGTTGAGACGGCTTCTGGCCGTGGAGCCGAGAGCGACGTCGCCACGAGAAACGGCATCGACAGCGAGGCATCTGAAATCCCTGCTCGTCAAGATTCGAACGATCGCCGCTCTTCTCGCAACGATTCCAACGGTTCGACCTCTCAGCGCAACCAACAGCTTACCGAGATAACTTACTGGCCACCGGTTCAAAGGTATACCCGCGTAACTTTCATCGCGCGGATCGACAAATTGTCATTTTTATTAGATTCCGTTTTTTTTTTCGACTAAATACTATGCAGTCTATATTCTATACGCGTTTAAAATCATTAAATGGATTTTTACGATAAAATTGACGTTCGATTACAGATTGGTCGCGGTTCGGTTGCGGCTTATTCCTCTATGTAGATATTTGTATCAGGATGATTGACAACTATCGAGGTTCCCTTATTGAGCATGTAGGGCGTGCGCTCGAAATTGAGTTGTTAAAAAAAAAATGTTCGATTTTTTAAATTTAGAATTGATCTTTTGTGATAAACAGAATGTCAAAAGCCTTTTTCTTGGAAGTAATTCTAAAGATAATTATTAATTTTGTTTGTCACGATAATTCAAATTGTAGATGGCGCGAAATGCCACGCTATCTGGCGCTTGTGACGTCATCGAACGCGACCGAATAGGCGATGTATACGGCTTACACGCGAGTGTACACAAATGGGAAATTCCGTGTCATTTTACATCTGAAAACAACTCGAGCATTCTGAAAAAGTTGAAAACTAGTTCAATTCACGTGCAACTATGTGTGAAAGTGGATTTGTGACAGCAAATTCGAGTAATTTACCGACCGTGGATAACTGAACATTTTTAGGTTAGAAGAGACTTGATAAATTGTCAGTACTGTCGCTACGTATCATGAGCATTTTGATAAAGACGTATTAAAAATATATATTTCAATACAGTTTATGTTTTAACCACGGTCTTGCATACAGGTCTAGAAGCGCCAGTGGTGGGGGTACGTTCGCTCAACGTGATTTTTTCGTTTCGATCTACGGCCACGAGGTGCGTGACGATAGATCGGTACGATGTGCAACGAAGACAGAGCACGGGACAGAGTAGCATTCTGTATTTTTTTCTAACACATGTAACGCATGCGCTGTGAAGCGTAACTCCATTACTCACATTTATTCCGTGTTTCGTAAACAATATTTAATTTACGGACGAAGAAAGTACAATTACACGTTCTACACGATCAAAGATAACTAACTAATTAACGCTTCATCGGATTTACGTGAAAAAGTAAACTGAACACTTGCAAAATTTAGGTGATTCTGATGAGAATTAATGACACGTTATCGCTGTCACAAAGGTGATTTGGCCAAGTGGATTCGTTTCGCGCTTACACTTATAGTATTTTGAGTTCAATTCCCTAATCGGCGTTTGTATTGTTCAATATTGTTCAATGTTTTTTCACACTGTGAAAAGCAAGCACTTTTCTTTCATCGATTTATATCCTGTTTTATATCCTGTTTTGCATTTCGGCACATACTCTACCCATGCTGACGATAATCTATGATTAAAATGGGACAAAAATAATATTTAACACCTTTTCTTCGCATAATAAACAAAATGCATAAAAAATATTATTAAAAGTGTAGGAGAAAAGTACGAGCAAACATGTAAATATTTTTTCGATGTAGTACCGAGGTTATGTCACGCACCGGGTCTCATCGTACCGATCTATAGCAGCGCCGCGCAGTGGCGTTGAGGCGAATGAAAAACTTGCTCAATAAGGGTACGAATTCCTCACCACTGAAATTCGCCTTCGTTTCCAGACCTGTATATAAAACCGTGGTTTTAACACATTTACACTGAACATCAAAGTGGTTTTCGAATAAAAAATAAGTGGACGATGATTTCGGGATGACAGGTCGTGCTGCATCGAACCACAGATTTCGATGTTTTATGTCTTGTGGCACATTCAGAACTACCTATTAGGGTCCACTTTTCGTCGTATTGATACAAAAAGGAACGAAACAAGGCTTATACGATTTTTTCGTTGCCATCGTTGACAGAATACTCGTATTACACGAGTAGTTCGTATACCGGCTTTCGAACGGTGACGTCACAGAGCGCTCGGGTAACTTCGGACGCTCTCGGCGCGTTTTTGCCAAACCGAACAGAACACAACAATTGCAATGTGCTATATCGTTAATTGTTGAAAAAATACTGTCCTTTCAAAACCGCACATGAACTTTACAATGAAAAAATTATAAAAAAAAAATCATCTAATGACCCAATTGCGCTGTAAGTGCTCAAAGCGCAATTAGAAGTGTCTGCGGGAGAAAAAGGCTTTTTTCAAATGTCTTGCGACAAAAATTGCCCGAGACAGTTGCCGGGTCCATTAATTTTTAACGAAGAACAAAAATTATAGGAATAAAAATTCACCTGTCTCATGATTCTAGCATTTCTGGCATCGACAAATAGTGCTCAATAATTGTGAATCACCCTGTATAACGACATTAACGTGAGGCATTCGCCTCAGAACGAAACTTTTAACAGATGCATTTGTTAAACGGCGGTGTACGTTACAGGGGTGCTGCTCCGCAGCTTCGTCTCGGGAGAGCCAGCGATCTGCTTCGACAAACGGATATTTAAATGCGAAAAACGATCCGTTTGTTTCCAGGTAGCGCGAAATATGAGCGCGACCCGTACACCACGGATTCATTCTCAACCGGCAACTATACACGCGTATTATACTCATGCTTATTATATAATAATGTATGCTGTGTGCATACGCACACACCGCTACGAGATCTTTAAATGTTTTATCGAAAATAGTAGAACGCGAGCAAATAAATAAAATGTAACTATACGTAGTTTTATTTATTTTATTTCACTCTGTACGATGAAGGACGTTTTACGGACGCTTGGCGTGCGTAAAACCCCCATTTTCACACCGCGTACAATAAAATTTCGTATAATACTCGACGAAAAAATTCACACTCGGTAGAAAAAAGTTTTTTCGTCCTCGTGTCATAATGTACTGTTATCGGCCGCATCGCAATTCCTGATGCGAGCTCTACACGATGGCCCGCTCAACACGATGGTCGTGCGGATCGTCGAAAAACTGACAACAAAGCCATTTTAGGCCAATGCGATTACTTCCAGGGAGGTGCATCTGCATCTACACTATTGGGAGTACAAATTAATTCGGTCCGTTTTTTTTTGTGGTAAAAATTTCATTTATTTCAAAATAAAAGGTATGAATAGATTAATCAAAGTATTGTCCATCGCTGGCTACTACTTTTTCTCACCTCTCAGGCAATTTTCGAATTCCATCTCGAAAAAAAAGTCTCGTCTTTTGAGGCGATCCAAGTTTTGAGCCAATTTTCGATTTCTGCGAAAGAAGTGAACCGGCGAGCTGCTAAATCCTGCTGCATCCGTCGGAACAACCAGTAATCAGAAGGAGCAATGTCCGGAGAATACGGCGGGTGCGGTAAAATATCCCATTTGAGCGTTTCCAAATACTTTTTTTACGACTTTTGCGACATGAGGCCGAGCGTTGTCATGCAGAAGAATAATTTTGTCGTGTCTTTGCTCGTATTCCGGCCGTTTTTCTCGTAATGCACGGCTCAAACGAATCAATTGTAGTCTATACCGATCGCCCGTAATGGAATCGCCAGGTTGTAGCAGCTCATTGGCCCATTTGGCTGTCCAGGGGGAGGCTTGTCTTCAACGCTGAAATCACCGTTCTTAAAGCGTCGAAACCATTCCCTACATGATTTATCAGTTGGAGCATCATCACCATAAACTTCAACAAGCATTCGATGCGCTTCAGCTGCACTTTTCTTCCAATTAAAGCAGAAAAGTAAAACTTCCCGCAAATGCTGCTTAGTTAACACAAAATTTGACATATTCAACACAGTAAGAAACAAGGTTTTTAATGGAACTCAAAGCGATATAAACTCAATGTTATTGACAGATGTCTAACCTCTCTGAAACCATCGAAATCAGCTGCTACTATGAAACATTCATAACAGCCAGAGCCATCTATTGAAAAGGAGCCGAATTAATTTGTACTCCCAATACTATTAACTAATAAGATATCATTTATAACGGTGCATCCTTATAATTATAGGTAGGTATATAAAATTAGGGCATTTACGTCATATCAATTAAATTAATGTCAAATTCAAATTAAGCGGCGATGCAGAAGAATTCTTCAGAATATCTATCTTCATCCTATATTTAGACTCAATCATTTTTTCTCTGATATTTCTTAATCTTTTTATGTGTATTTTCTTTCATGGCAGGGGGTGTGCAAGTGCACCCCCTTGCACCCTCCTGCCGACGACAATGACTACGCACAAACCTGCTCTCTACATGGTGATTGGCCATTGCAATGGGCTAGCGTGAGATTCAATTTGCCGGGGATTAGCGCGGTCACTATAGTCGTCACCTTCGTCACGACCAGAGGGTTGGCACGGATTGATATTTATGATATGCAAAATGACCGCTTTTTTTAGTGTCCTACTCTGCCACTTGCAGCGCTAGTTATACCCTTACAAAGCTAATGCGCGCGCAAGAGCTATGCATATATACACACGCGACACATGTAATCCAGCAATACCCATATAACACCATCATATACATTGATGGTGTTATGTGGTATAAATATATACACACACCATTTATTATGCTACCATCATTGTTTTATTAATTTATCTATTATTCATTAATTCTCGATTGACTATTAGTCTATTGACTAATGATCGTGACAACAAACAATCATGAAGATAAATATGATAACGAAACTATTTGGGGGTGTAGTTCCGAAAAGCCCATACCGCTTTTTTCTTTGAAATTTTGTACACTTATGTATTTTGACTCGCTGAACACGAATATGATAATTAAAATTGGCGCAAATTTGATTTTCAAGGTCAAAACTCGAAAAAACTGCATATTGATCTTAGAGGAAAATGTTTCCTACAAAAGTTGTAGATTATAGAAAAAAACACATTATATGTTCTATACATTTTTTGGCTAAAACTTTTTTTTTCCGAGAAAAACGGGATAATACTAAATTTCGTCACGACCGATCTGCTGCACCGATCAGCACGAGGTCGTAAATCGTACGCCCGCGTTGCATACGGTCCTGAAAAATAGAGCACAAAGCAAAAAAATTGTATGTTCGGTCCATTGAAGCGGAGAGCAAAGGCTGCGCTTCCGAATAGCGGGTACGTGTACTGTATGGGTGTTTGTTTGTTTTTTCAGTATGCCTGTTGTGTGTTTTCCGGTTGTACGTGTTGTATGTTTTCTGAATATGAGTATTTAATGTGTTTGTGTATGACTGTTGTGTATTGTTTAGATATGCTGTTTGTGTATGTCTGTTGTGCGCTGCTGAAATATGTGAATGATGTGTCGTTTGGGTATGTCTGGTGTACAATGTCCGAAAATGGATATTTGTGTGTTGTTCGTGTATGTCTGTTGTGCGCTGCTGAAATATGTGGATGATGTGTCGTTTGGGTATGTTTGGTGTGCAATGTCTGAAAATGGATATTTGTTTGTTTGTGTATGTCTGTTGTGCGCTGCTAAAATATGTGGGTGATGTGTCATTTGGGTATGTCTGGTGTACAATGTCTGAAAATGGATCTTTGTGTGTTGTTCGGGTGTGTCTATTTTTGTTTTGTTTGGGTGTTTTTGTTTTGTTTGTTTGGGGTTTGTTATTCGTATGGGTTTTGGGTTTTTGTGGGGGTTTTATTTATTTATTTGTTTGGGTGTTTTGTTTTGTTTGTTTGGGGTTTTTTATTGGTATGGGTTTGGGGTTTTTTGTAGGGGTTTTGTTTGTTCGGGTTTTATTTATTTATTTGTTTGGGTGTTTTGTTTGGGTTTGCTTGGGTTTTTATTGGTTTGTTTGTTTGGGGTTTTTTTATTGGTATGTGTTTGGGGTTTTAATGGACTTGGACAAAGCTAATTCGGTCGTAACAAAATTTAGTTTCATCCCGTTTTTCTCAAAATAAAAAAAATTGTTTTAGACAAAAAATGTATAGAACATAAAATGTGTATTTTTCTATAATCTACAACTTTTGTAGGAAACATTTTTCTCTAAGATCAATATACAATTTTTTCAAGTTTTGACCTTGAAACTCAAATTTGCGCCAATTTTAATTATTACATTCGTGTTCAGCGCGTCAAAATACATAAGTATACAAAATTTCAAGGAAAAAAGCGGTATGGGCTTTTCGGAACTTTATCCCTATTTGGTACCAAATTATAAATTTTTCAAAAGGTCATTACTCAATTTAAAAATAAAGCTTCAGCTTTCATCATATGCTCATATAACGAGAACTGAAACACGTTTGAAAACTTATTCACTAATAATATTTTCAAGAACCGATTATTTGGCGATAAATAATTATATTGTCCATACGTACCTTCATGGTTGTGTACTGACATACTCATGTTTGTATACTCATCCAGCTTTCACATTGTCATTATTTATAGCCTCTTTCCATAGTCTTTGAATGCCAGTATCGGCTGGTACGTTGAAAAAATGCACCTTTTCAATATTTTGCGGGTACCCTGAGGTACAACCGGGCACAATACACGGCATTAGTGCACGGTTACGAACAATTTCATCAATTCCGCACCGCGGTTTAACCTCCAAAAGTCAAAATGGTGGTTTTGTACGTTGCGGGCCTCGCGCCCGCGCAATAGGAATACTATAAGGTAACTACTAGCGCCACAGGTAGAACTAAAATAAGCCGTCCAAAAAGCATAGCATTTTTATACACAGTTGGGAATAGGCCGTGTCAGCCCTCTGGTCACTACGCGCGCTCTTGCATGCTCCGTCGAGCAAAACTTTTTTCTCGGTTATGTTTACAATTTCTATAGAACGATTACGGTTAATGTTGACGTTTTTTTGTCAATTTTTCTTATTTTTTTCGAATTCCCAATGTTCTATTAATAACAACGAATCGATGAAAATTACGAAGAAAAAGGAGTAGCTATGCTGGGTCCGTTGCAAACTACTATGTTTGCTGCTGTGTTGATGAAAAGATTGACGAACAGCTCGCTATCACGTGCGGCAAAGATCTCAACGAGATTTAAAAATGAGGTAAAAACTATGTTTCTTTTTTTCGCATTGTTATAAATAAGTAAAATTGGCAAAGTTGAAGATCGCGAGTAGATATAAAAATTTTAACTCCAGGACGACGCGCAATTTTATAGAACGAGCCGCAGCCGCGGTTCGCCGCTATCGAAAGGTTTTTGTCCAACGACGCGAGCGTCGAGACGAAAGGAATGAAATTCGCGAGCAGTTATACCAAAGACGAGGAAGTTCTTATTCTACAAACTGTCAACTCTTGCACCGTAGACGAGTTGAAGAGGCAAGCGCGCGAGTGACTAAGACATTGTCACGGTATTTTATCATTCTTGCGCACTAACGTCGTCTTTAAGTCTACAGATTGAAAATTACGGATAGCGCAATAAAAAAGTTGATAACTCATCGGGAGGAGAAGGAACGTTTCGAAACGTTGGATCAAGTTCTGCTGTTGCAAGGTATAAAGGTCGGAGCGTTTGACAAATTTTGTAGATCTATTTTGAAAAAGCCGACGGAGCCCAAGCAGCGTCATATCAAAGTCAAAGATGGTATAATGTCACCTCCGTTGGATAATGCCTCGAGAATTGTACGTAACGTTTCTTATCTCGTGCATCCCGTCGTATCGTCAAATTCGAGCGAGAGAGCATAGTGAAATTTGCCGCTTACGACGACAGAGAATTGATCCTTCGAGACGAAAAATTTTTCACAATTCAAGGCGATCGAAACAGCCACGGCTATATGGATTTGCGGTACGGCGATAAGCTGGGCTCGATTGGACAGGAATTGTAATTTGTTGCAATGGAATTTTCAAAATCTTGACGAAACGGCTATGAAGAATAGCCTCGTCGGTGTCGTCGACTCGGTACGTGTCATGATCGTGCTTCGTTCTACGCTTAACGTACACTATCGGCGAAAAGTTTCTGGACAATAATTCAAAAAAGAATTTCACCTTCATTCTGTTTTTTTTTTTTCAACAATTTTTACTATTTTTTTTACGACTAGTACCATTTTTTCGAAAACGACCATTTTTCGCCTTTTTTTTTTGTTCCTTTTCTGGTGGACCCCGTTTACAGACAACATTTATTTATGCATTTCTTCGACCGGAATCGTAAAGGGGGAAGCTCAAGCTTCAATTTTGTTTTTTTTTTTAAAGCTTCGTACGATTTTTTTTTCTTAAGATATTTTTATTTTTTTTTGGAAAAAGAGATAATTTGAAAAATAACGTGTAACGCGAAAACGACAAGGATTCAAGGAAAACCTCAAGATAGTAAAAAGTTGAATCGATTTTCGTTGAGTTCGCAAGAATTTTTTCAGATTTTTTTTTCACCTATTTTCGGTAAAAAATCAGATTTAATTACCGTAACTCGAGAAAAAATGTGGAAAAAATTTCAGAAATAATTCTATTGCGTTGAAAATAGAAAAATAAAATTTTTTCCTCTCTTAAAATTTTACCACAAACCTCTTAGTTCTCGAGTTACGGTAATTAAATCATCTGATTTTTAACCGAAAATACGTGAAAGAAAGAAAATCTGAAAAAATTCTCGCGAACTCAACGAAAACCGATTCAACTTTTAACTATCTTGAGGTTTTCCTTGAATCCTTGTGGTTTTCGCGTTACACGTTATTTTTCAAATTCTCTTTTTTTTTAAATCAAAATATCTTTAGAAAAAAAATCGTACGAAGCTTTAAAAAAAAAACAAAATTGAGGCTTGAGCTTCCCCCTTTATGATTCCGGTCAAAGAAATGCATGAAAAAAATTTTGTCTGTAAACGGGATCCACCAGAAAAGGAACAAAAAAAAGGCGAAAAATGGTCGTTTTCGAAAAAGAGTACTAGTCGTAAAAAAAATAGTAAAAAATTAAAAAAATAAACGGAACGAAGATGAATTCCTCCCCTTCAAAATGCCGTTCATTAAATTCATTTATGTCAACTATCGGCGAAATGGCGTGAACAATAGTTCCGGAACTTTATTGAATTTTTGTCCGGAAACTTTTCACCGGTAGTGTACATCCCCGACATCCCGCGAGAGACGTGACTCGTTTCGAAACAAACGCGCAGGTAGCGAGGGTCCTTTCCGAGGTGGAACCATCGGACGCTTACGTGCTGGAGAGTGACGGTATCGTTCCCTTCTCGAGAATAAACAGTACCGCCTACTATCTGCAACTGCAGAGACAACAAATAACCGCGACAATCGCGACTCTTCTGAGAACGAGGCCGTGTCGTGAGATCGGTAAGTTTTTTTTTTTCTTCTTTCTTTTCAACTGATTGAATTTGATCGTTGCTCGAGCCTGACGAGACGAGCACTTGTCATATTTTCCCAACCATCAGACAAAGAAAAGGAGCGTGATCCTCCGATCAAGAACGTATACATGCTGCGTGCCCGTACGTCGGCCCGTTTGTTCGATTTGTTGATCGGGTCGGAAAACGTTTCGGCTCATCACGTCGTCGAGAACATGATGAGAGGGGGCTGCGAGAACGAGAACGACCTCAAGGCCAAAATTGATCCCTGTGTAACGGAGCGATGGAAATCAGTCGAAAATTATCAGCGCGAACAGATGAATTGGGCCCTCCTGCTTGCCATCGCGTTCGTACACCTCTCCATACTACAAACTACCAATCTCAAAACCCGGCAAACACGCCGACAATAACGAGTCTTGGGAAAGACATTGTATCATCGCTGATATGACCAAATAAACGGGGATTTCATCCAAGAGAAAGGGAGAAGAAAAAAAAGCCACCTCTACGTGTTCAGGTCCATTCATTTATTATACATACTATTTTTGTGTGTGTATGTATGTATATATATATATAGAGTTTGATTACACTATCTACTTTTTTCTCATGTATTATTGCTCGCTTCTCGAATAAGCTCTATGGGATATTCGTGTGAATCGCGTCGATCGTCTTGACGGTGAACGAATGGATGCTTTTTATTCTCGGATTTAGCGTATCTCTGTGTGTGTGGCGTTGGATGCGCGTGTGGTGCGTAGAAATTTGTGCATTCGCGTAGAAAATCTTTTGGAGCATATTCGAGCCGCGATACAGCGTTTTTCCGTTTTCTTACGTGCTAGCATCCATTATTGGCTATATATAAATATATGGCATTCCACGCCATTTCACCTAGCCCGTGACGCCGACCATTTTTTATTTTCCTGATTTTGTTTTGTAGAATTGTACCCCATAAAAGGAATATTCACATGAATTTTTAGATTTTTATCTCTTCTCTTTTAGGAGTTACAATTTTCCGAAAAATGTTGATTTTGGAACTTTAGCAAACGTTTAAACGCTGATAACTCCTGAACTAATTGAGATTTCGACAAATGTCAGTATATATATATATTTCATTTTGAAGCATACTTTCACGAGAAAATATGAAAAAAATGCTCATTTATTCTGGAACACGTGTTTTTTTCGCTTCGAAAGTGGAAAGTATTTTTTTTTTTAATGATTGTCATTTTTTATTTTTTTCAAGAAAATTCTCTAAAATAGAGTGACCCATTTTATGATTTTTAAGACTAGTCTCATCATGGGCCCATTTTTCCTTCCATTTTTTTGCGCATTAACCATTTTTTTTAAGAAGATTTTTATCATTTTAATCTTGAATAATGCTAATAATGAAACGGTTTAGTTTTCATTTGTGCTGAAATTAACGAAAAAGAACATTTTTTGTGCAAAATGAATTTTTTTTACTAATAATAATATTGATCAATACAAGTATGATAATTTTCAATCGGATCTCATAGTCATAACTATTCTAGTTTCGATCCTTTACGTAAATAAAGTGAACTAAATTGAGAATTATATGGGAATATGTAAATTTAAAAAAGAGTGAAATTTTTTCCTTTTATTTTTTTTTTTAATTCACGTATTCCCATATAATTCTTTATTTAGTTCATTTTATTTATGAAAAGGATAGAAACTGGAATAGTTATGAATATTAGATCCGATTGAGAATTGTCGTAATAATATTGGTCAATATTATTATTGACAAAAAAATTATTTTGCACAAAAAATCTTTTTCGTTAATTTCAGCACAAATGAAAACTAAACCGTTTCATTATTAGAATTATTCAAGATTAAAATAGAAATATATAGCATTATTGAAGATTAAAATGATAAAAATCTTCGCAAAAAAATAGAAGGAAAAATGGGCCCATAATGAGACTAGTCTTAAAAATCATAAAATGGGTCATTCTATTTTAGAGAATTTTTTGAAAAAAAATAAAAACGGCAATCATCTTTGAAAAAAAAATACTTTCCACTTTCGAAGCAAAAAAACACGTGTTCCGGTATAAATGATATTTTTCTTCATATTTTTTCGTGAAAGTATGCTTCAAAATGAAATATATAAATATATATATACTGACATTTGTCGATATCTCAATTAGCTCAGGAGTTATCATCGTTTAAACGTGTCCAAAACTTCCGAAATCAACATTTTTTTGGAAAATTATAACTCCTAAAAGAAAAGAAATAAAAATCTAAAAATTGGTGTGGATATTCCTTTCATGCGGTACAATTTTATATAAAAAAAGAATCAGAAAAATCGAAAATAAAAATCTAAAACTTGGCGTGGATATTCCCTTCATGCGGTACAATTTTATAAGAAAAAAATCAGAAGAAACCATTTTCGGATTTTCTGATTTTTTTTTTTAATAAAATTGTACCGCATGAAAGGAATATCCACACCAAGTTTTAGATTTTTATTTTCGACTTTTAGATAGGTGAACTGGCGTGGAATGCCCCATATACAGGGTGAGGCACGTAAAGTGTTACAGAGCAATAGCACTCAAACTATTGATCATATCCAAAAATGTTTCAGACAAAAGTTTCAGTGTTCGAGAAGGCCGTCATACTGGACCACCCTATTTTTTTTATCGGTGGAGGCGCTGAAGCTACGTCAAGGTCAACTCCACTTTTTTAAATGGAAACATGTATTTTTTTTCGCCTGACATTATTACCGAATTTAAGACGAATTCAGCGACCTACAACACAAGGTCATTCTAGTCACGGAAAGTATGAAAATAGTCGAAAAATCGAAAAATATCGGAATAATCACTTTCAAAGGATCCACTAACCTTGGTTTGGGTCTACCTACAGAAGATGCTCGAAGTGATGACCCTCGACTTGTAAGCACTTGTTAATTCGCTGATGAAAAGACCGTCTAACTTCAGTCAACATTTGTGGTGTAATTTCGGTACATGCTCGGCGTTTTCTTTCTTCGAGCATCTTCTGTAGGTAGACCCAAACCAAGGTTAGTGGATCCTTTGAAAGTGATTATTCCGATATTTTTCGATTATTTTCATACTTTGCGTGACTAGAATGACCTTGTGTTGTAGGTCGCTGAATTCGTCTTAAAATCGGTAATAATGTCAGGCGAAAAAAAAATACATGGTTCCATTTAAAAAAGTGGAGTTGACCTTGACGTAGCTTCAGCGCCTCCAGCGATAAAAAAAATAGGGTGGTCCAGTATGACGGCCTTCTCGAACACTGAAACTTTTGTCTGAAACATTTTTGGATATGATCAATAGCTTGAGTCCTATTGCTCTGTAACACTTTATGTGCCTCACCCTGTATATGAATATACATATAGCCTGTCTTGTTACGAGTAGACGGAAAACTCAATGGCAAACTTAAAGACTAGAATAAAACTAAAAAATAAAGTCGGATATTGCGCTCTCAATCGCTCTTCTCTCTCTCGTTTCTTTTAAATATCTATATATTTATATATGTATACATACATATAATATGAAATAGCAATCGAAGAGGTAATAAATATGGCTGTTTAGCGGAGATGATATGGTTATACTCGGTCGGACCAGCCGCATTCGAGTTATAGCTATATCTCGTGCAGCACCTCGTATCATCGCTCCCTGCGCATCCAATCTCTCACCGACGTTTCTTCTTTTATTTCTCTCTCTCTCTCTCTCTCTCTCTCTCTCTCTCTTCTCTCGCATTCTTTACCCACTATCCGTTTTACAACGTAATAATGTTTATACCAAAAAAAAAATCAAGGTACGCAAACCCTTTGACCGTTATAACTGCTCGAGAGCACGATCGCGCAAATTCCTCTTTCGTATAGAAAGATAATCGTTACGCGCGGTGTGCGAGGAACGGCGTGTTACTTCTTACGAATATCGAAAGAACACGTTCGCGTACGATATACACGAGTACACACGATCAACGAGGACGACACGAAACGAGAAAGCGTGTTAACATTCAATTGCAATAACGCACGTAGTTGCCTTCGAGACTATCAATTCACTCTTGGCGTATATCCATTTGTACACGAATGTTTCCGCGCTCGATACATTACTTTTGGACGTATACATTTATGTACGATAAAATCCCTACGCCACAGTCAAAGGGTTAAGTACGCTGTAGAGTAACGCGCGTACTCGGGACGAGATTCACATTTAATAATACAATAATACCTATATTTTTTTTTTTTTTTTTTTTTTATAGTAATAACAAACTTTTAACCGCTTTTGTATTTTCCCCCCTCGCAATTGCCTCGCACCTTAGAGGCGCTGTTGCAAACAAATTCAGTCGCGATTTCACGAATAGTCTCTGATTTTTTGTCACTCTCGCGTACAACGCGCATACGAAAACCCAAGTGTCGTTCGATCGTATTTTTCCGGGGTACTTGTGTGCGTGGGCTTTAATTATTTATTTATTTTTTTTCATCGGCTTCAATACCGTTCAAGGAAGCGCTCTCTTTTATTCCCTATTGTTCGAAAAATACGTACTACAATCGCACACACACACTCGCGAATCAAATGAATTTGCTCGTTTCTCTTCGAATATCGAAGAAATAATATTTGTTTTTCCATCCTTTCATAACCAAATACGATTGAAAAAAGAAAAAGAAAACTGAACATACAAAGGTTGAACACGCACAGGCTCACACAAAAAAACACACACAGACACACACACAGGTATCGAATAGACGGACAGTAATATCGTCCTCTGAAGCGAAACACAGCACCTTCCGAGAACAATTACGTTGGGATTAATTTTTTTTTTTGCCATTGTCTCTTTTCACTCTGCGACACAAATACCAACAGCGAGTGGACAGTAATATGATATACGATATACACTATCGGAGAATATTCATACAAATGTTTTAACACCTTGTGGCAAAAGAAATGTCCCTTATTTTCGTATATACTGTAAAATTGTTGGCTTTTGACTCTCATGTGTGCGTGCACCCGTGCTTTTTTGTTTCTTTTCTTTTCAACTTATTGTATAAGATTACTTTCATGTACTTGGTTACGCGGGACCGTTGGAAATTGCGAATCGAGGAAGCAACGAAAAGTGTTTCGGAGGAACGAGTCTAATCGCAGTGGGGAGCACCGAGTGGCGAGAAAGAAAATGGAAAGCAAGAAAAGCAACGAACTCGTTCCGATTCTAAAAATGCGAGGTTGCGGCCCTTGCATCGTCGTCGTTTTTCGCGTATTGGCCGCGTTGGAATACGTAACAGCACACGTTACAAGGTCTCGTTTTCCAAAAGTGACAAAGATTGCTATGAAACGACGGGATTTTGAAAATGATGCAGAGTAGCGAGGAAAAAGTTTTTATCGCGTAGGATGACGACGGATGATGATCGAGAAAATAACGACGCAATTCGTATTGGTCACGAAAATTTGAGGAATCGACCGTCCAGCGCTCAAAGTTATCGCTCTCTCTCTCTCTCTCTCGCGCGCATAAATAATATTTTTCGCAATTATGCGATACTTGCAGCGGCATATTTTAATATCCTTTAGATCCAAAGTTTAAATTATCTTTGGGATGATTCTCTGAGAAGATTACAGCGGTTTATTTTTCGTATCGCAAACCTCGACGACCGCCGGATCATCCTTGGTTCGACGGTGTCGCGTTCGTACAATCGAAAACTCTGCTGTTGCTTCTGAATCTGCGGCTCTCTATCTCTCTTTCTTCTTGTCATCGTTAGATACACATAAGTGAAAAAGGACTAGTCTGTACACGGAACGTATAATTAGATTTTTCGAAATGACGCCGAACAAACCCGAGTTTCGTTCAACATGCAATTTCTCGTCCTAAAAAATTCTTCGACACGCTTTTTTTTTCTCGTTTGCTTTGCAACGAGAGGTTTTTCTTTTTTTTTTTTCTTCCTTCCGATTCGTCTGATTCGTCACTCTTTCTTAGATCGCACCCTTTCCTCATTCACGACATCTCACAACTCGTGCTTTTCAATGTACCTCCAAGACGTACAATATTTGTATAAAAATTGTAATACGCGTCTCGTTTGCGGCAAATGCCGGGGACGTACGACATTTTCATGATTTTTATTTTCTTTGCTATTTCGCGTGCCCGAGAAGCGAGAGCCCGCGTGAGAAAACGGTAGTCGTGGGACGAAAGGGGGAGGGGGGCGGCCCAGTTGATTCAGGACCGTAAAATGTTGAACGGGTTTTTTTTACTTTCAGTCCTTGAGTGTTAAACGAATGGGCGCGTATTTTTTTTCTTCAAATGTTGATCGAAGTGGCCTCGGTTGGTTTTTCTTTTTGTCTAGTCTCTGCGTGACGCGAAAATAGTAATTTGCCATTTTTCGCGTTTCGACAAATTGGCGCGGCCGGCAGGTTTGAGGGCATACGACGTTATTCACGAATACCTTCAAATCGTAAATGCGACGACTGTGCGTTTGATTTTCCAATTACAATCGGGCAAACTGTAATTTCTGCCGATTGAACGTTGAGGTTTCGTGATAAATCTAAATCGGCGAGTCTCTCCGTCTCTCTCTCTCTCGCTTCTCCTCGGATATGGAGTACAGTGGAATTTGAAAATACAGCGATCGGCCGAAAATGTGGGATGCAAGTTTACGAGTGTAATTGGAAAATATCGATATTCGGCCACCCCGCGGGTCCGATTGACCCCCCCCCCCCTCTCCCTTCCTTTCCCACGTTTCACACGGACAAGATTCTTACTGCATAAAATAAAGTAGGTGACGCGTTAGCGCTATACTTTGGAACGAGTGACAGTCTTGGGCATCGACACTTACCGAGAAATTAGCACTGAAGAAGTAGTACGTTCGTTAATCTTGATCTAACAGTTATAAGATTTGACGGTAGTCGAAGGGATTATTCTCCGGTGTACTCTTGACGCGGGAGCGGAGGAGGGGGGGGGGGGACAAAGAGCGTCTGTCGGATCACGCAGACGACGTAAGAGAGTCCGTGGCTTCTGTGTCCGTGCGCGATTTTTTTTCGAGTACAGCGCTACGGAGATTCGAGTCGCGTCATTGATTCATCGAATATCGGAAATATCGGTTTTACTCCCAAATATTTTTATCAGCTGATCCTCGTAATCGTCTATGTTGCGCTTCATAAGTACCATGCAAGGCCCGAGCAGGCGCTCGAAAGCCTCGACGTCCAGGACTGAAACGACAAATTTGAGCGGTTCACAGCAGGCCTTTTTTTTTTACCTCTCGCGATACTATTCGCAAAAGCGCGCTCGATCGAGCATGCCGTACGAACAGACGAGATTCGATAATCCGCCCGAGCCTCTCACTCTCTTGGATTGTTTCCGGTCCGCTTGATATCGACAACGGCAGAGAGTGAGAGAGTGTGTGTGAGAGAGAGAGAGAGAGAGAGAGAGAGAGAGAGAGAGAGAGAGAGAGAGAGAGAGAGAGAGAGAGAGAGAGAGAGAGAGAGAGAGTGTGAGAGAAAGAGAGAGAGAGAGAAAGTAGAGACAGAGATACGCGGTAAAGAATAAAAGATGGTGTACTTACAGGCGAGTTTGACGTTGCCTACCGCGTAGGCCGAAGCGGCCCGTGGTTTGTGCGTAACCAGAGCCAGCTCGCCCAGATATCCACCAGCGGGAACGCGGTTTATCTGTGAGCGTGTAAAAAACGGCAAAAAAAAAAATGTTTAGTAAAAGAAAAGAGACGGGAGAAAAAAAGGCGCGATTCGAAAAGAGGTTGGACCCACCTCGACTTCGCGGCCGTTCTCACCGAGAATCGTGATTCTCACTAGTCCGTCTTCGACAAAGTACATGCCGTCGGCCATATCGCCCTGTCTGATGATTCTCTCGTTATCGGCGAAATGCTTGGGCACGAGGGCATCGGCAAGATTCATACGCTCGTACGCCTGTGAACACGCGCTAACGATTATTATCCATTCGAGTTGTTTCGTCTCGCGGCGGCGAGGGATACCAGCTCTCACCTCGAGTGACTTGAGCATCGGCACTTTGTTGATAAGATCCTCATACATTTTGCGCTTCTTGTAAGCCGATTTGAGCAATATACGACGAAAGGTCTGTCTGTCCATCGCCCAGAGGGTACCCCTCGTGATAGCCTTGATGCTGGCCGCCCTCGGCATATTGTACAGAAGGGCCAATTCTCCAAAAGCACCGCTGTTCTCGTACGCGTGTATCATCACATCAACGCCCGTCTGATCTCTCACGTAAACCTCGAATTTTCCCCTTTGAAAATAAATCGTAAGAGGGGGGAATAATGTCGTTGATTCGCCGACTCCGTTCGCCGCTTCCCGCCCCCCTCCGACCCTCCCCCGCGTTCAATTACCTCTCGATAACGTAAAAGTTGTCACCGTCGTCGCCCTGTCGAATGATAAAATCACCCGGTTCGACCGTCTTCTCGAACATCGCGTCGAGAACATCGGCCATTTGTTCCTAAAACGAGAGTCATATCGAAAGAGAGCGATTAAGAATCGCGCCGCCTGCTCGACCGATCGCCCAACGATCTTGTTTACCTTGTCGAGGGCGCGAAAGAGCAATATAGTCTTGACACTCTCGCTGAGCCTCTGGCGCTGCTCGTCGCTCTTCGGATACACCATCTACGCCCACGGAGATACGACGTTAAAACGTACATTTGAGAAAAGCAAGCCTATCTATCAATCTTTTCTCTTGGTCACTCTCTCGTTCGCTCGAGATTCCATGACATTGTTAATTTGAGCCGCTAAATAATCGCGCCGCGCATGTGTCTCGCCTTGCATATCGATCTCAACTCGAGCCCTTCCGAGTTTAATCGAGTGTAGCGCGAAATTACGAGCGATAGGAAGAAAAAAAATTTGGTTAATCCGCTGGCACACTCGGTACCTCCGATATATTTTCATTCGCGTTGTGACCATTTTCGCGAGGCATCTCGTACCACGAGTCAAAAATAATGGCTCGCGGAGAACGAAAAATCCCAAGATAGAAAAGAAAAACCTTTACTCGCCCGTTAAGGCCATGTGTCACACGTCCAGTCGGTAAAAATCC
>OZ010715.1:32163764-32356900 GCA_963932345.1 Ophion ventricosus | reverse complement strand
CATTTTCTTTCCTCCCATTGTCATTGTGCCCATCGCGCCGCGTATTTTTCAACGCAGCGCCACCGCCGCTGGAATACTAATTTTTTATCGCGCGCGGTACGCGCTCCCTCTTCGGTCTTTCTCACTCTAATCGAGTTAACGTTCATCGTTAAAAAAAAAAAAAAAACATGATATACATCGCTCGTGATCCAAAAGTAGCGGACGAATAATTTCGAGCAATTTTTTTTATGCGCTTGAGGATAATGATTTTCGATAATTGTTAGAGAAAAAAAAAAATATTCGTTCGTACGTTACCTTCTTCGACGGATTCGTCGGGGGTTGAGGAGCAGGTTTGAGCGTTCGAGCGTACCAGCAGGCTCTGACGATTTTCCCGTAAACGAGTAAAAAACTCAACCGCGTAATCGACTATATCGCCGGGCTGTTCGAGGAGATAACTTATCGTGAATTCGAGCAAAATGTCACGGAGATCGTCCGGAACGGTGATCCTGCCCGTGTTTCTTTGGCAACTCATATTTGCGTTTTCTTTGGCTATTTTGTTTTCGTCGAAGCTCGAGAAAAAAAAAAGAAAAAAAGAAAAAAAAAGTGTCGGCCGGTACGACGCCTCGCGAGATCAAACGGAAGTAAGAAAAAGCGGCAACGAGGGCAAGCCGCGTTCGCTTTTTTTTTTTTTTGTTCGCTCGACACGTTTTTTTCACTCGGGGTCGCGGGAGCGCGGGCGGGCGCGCGCGCCTTTTGTCGCCAACGTCGTAGCCCCCCCCGTGACTTCCTACCAGAGCATCCTTCGGACAACGACTATGTCCTCTTCGAAGAATCTCACACCAGCTTTCCCGAATGACTCGTGGCTCTTTTCGATCTTACGCGCGGCTCGGCATTCTTCTCTGCCTTTTTTTTTATCTCCCGAGCGCACCGACTACTCCCAAGCCGTACACCCATTCGCTTGACACCTGACAGAAAAATAAAAGAAAAGAAAAAAAAACAACACAACAACGCGTCCCTACGAAAACATCAGATTCTTCGATTCACGAGGGCGCGGATCTCGTCTCACAAATCGCCGATCCTCTCTCTGCTGTTGCGTACGCGAGAGGACAGCGATGTCACTTGCGCTGCTCGCACTCGCGAATTCCAGCCGAATTCCGCCTGTCGCCCCCGTGAAAAGATGGCGGCTATACGTACGTCAGCCGTGGGTCTCGAAAACTCGCGGCACTTTTTTTATTTATTTAAATTTTCATTCAATTAGCATTTTTGAAAATAATAGTTAATGACTACGTCGCCCGCCCCCACAACCGCCCCCGCCCCCGCACCTGTGACCCGAAAACGTTGCAATTTCCCGTGTAAATTGAGGCGCTCGCGCGTGTCTCAATATTTCAAACAAAAGAACTCGTTGCGACAAGATAATGTACGACACAAAGGGGTTGATGGAGCATTACACAATTTCGGACGTCAATGAAGAGGGGAAGCCACACGCGCGCGCACACGCACGCGCGCCCCACACACACACACACACACACACACAGACGCGCCCGCACACCTTGTGACACAGTTTTAACAAAATTTCACCATTCGCTCGTTTCTTCCCGTCCTCGATACTCTACGATCGCGACACACAAGTTCGTTGTCGAGGATCGAAAACAAAACAAAAAGTTCGTCGTCCAATTTCGGAGCTCCGTTCGTTAACGCGATGAGAAAATAAAGCCGCGCTTTCTTTACGAGAAACACGAAGCGAAGGACGAACGTATGGACCGATCCCCAGGGCCCTCGTAACGAAGCTCACTGCTTCTCGCTCGCTCCGACGAAATCTTCGAGTCGGAAAAGATGTATGTATATGATACGATGTACGTAAAACGAACGACTACTCGTTCGCGCATCCCTCCGACTGCCTGCGACTACCTGAAAATACACACCAATCGATGAAATCGGAACCCACTCTAGAGATTATTGCAACTGCGAGTAAAGAAAATATCTAGACGAAAAAACCTAGACACTGCGGAGCGATTTTTTTTTTTACCTCGTTGGCATATCCGACCATTGTCTACCGCCGTAAAGTACGTTCAACTCTTTCATCGTATCGATTGATGGTAATTTCTATGCGTTTGTCGGTCAAACGTCTATTTATTTCTCTTCCAAATGAAAGAAGAAAAAAAAAACATTTTTTCGCGTAATCGCGTTTCGATGAAGAACCCGATCGATTGGAAATTGTTCGGTGACGACAAACATTCTTCGTCGAACCAAGCGGTAAACGTTGATTTGAAAAATGGAAGATAAAATAGGGATCGTGCGCGGCGCTTACAGTGTCGCCAAGCGGCCAATCTCAACATTAATGTGGTGACAATAACAACGCGCATATATATCTATTGCGCCGGTGTGTGGTGAAGATGGGTCAGCGAATGGAAAGCGGGCTGTGATTGGTCACTCGTGTGTTCCAGCGGGAAAGCCAAACCTTGTGTTTTGAGTTTTCTGAAAACAGACGGTGAAAGAGGGTGACGAATTGGCCGAAAAGATACGTATATCCATGAACGATGGATAAGGAACAATTCGACGAGTTTCTCGGTGGTACAGTGGAATTACCGCGCGATGTACAAATTATTAGGCTCGCTACGGCGCGTGCTACCGAAATCGCGGCCATGACCTATTCCATAGGTAGGTTAAACGTTACATAACCTCCGAAACATTCCTTCGACGTTCGTTTGCGTGAAAAGTCGGCGCAAAAAAAAATTTTTTTTTTTAAATGTCATTTTTCCAGAGAATCCGCAGCAGTCCAAGTTGGTATTTCAAAAATTGCCGGTTCACATGCGCCGCAGAGTCATGTCGCACAATGCCAAACGAATGCCTAGACGACTGCGGGAGGCTCACTCGCGACAAATGACAAAGTCGGGATTGCCGCCCGAGAGGAAAAGGCCATCGAGAAAATATCGACGAAGACCTTGCAATCTGTCGGAGGAGTACAATCGTAGGAAGCGCAAGTGCGCGTGGTTGGAAACGCATATGTGGCACGCCAAGCGTTTTCGCACCGTCGAAAAGTGGGGCTACAAGATAGCCGAGTCTCCCAACGACAGAAGCTCGCGCGCCTGTTACAGAGCCGCCGCCGAACATTGTCTCATACGCGACCTGTCCTATTACTCTTGCTTCGAGATAAGAGGTCCGCGAGATCATCTCGTAAAAACTCTGAGAGCGCACTGCGATCCTGCCAATTTGACTTTCGCCGCTAAAATATATCGCGACGGTAGCCGAGAGGGTAGACTCGTATTTTTCGAGAAAAACGGCTATCCCCGTTCTCCGATCGGAACTGTGAGTTTCTCGTGGGCTTCCGAAGAGAGGCCGGAATACGGCGCTATACGCATTTGGGTTCATCCCCTCGTTTACGAGCATTTCCTTAGTGAGATCGTTCGCAGCTTCGACTTTCGCGTGATCCGTGAGTCCGGGGAAAAGGAGAGCGGCCTGAAATATCCGCTAGAATACGAGAACGACGAGAATTGCGCCATGACGAATTTGCGAGACGCGCTCAATCGTTTCAGTCTAACGGGCCCGTTGTCTCTGGCCGTTGCGACGGACGCTCTGCGTCTGCCGAACTCGTGTACCGGTCTCCCGCGAAACGACGAAGTAACCGATTCGAAACGGATGAGCCGGTGGTACGAGAATTTTTACCAGGATCCGCGAAACTTGGAACGCCTTCGCGTTCAGAGAGAACGCATGGATGACTTGAGAAGTTTGAAATCTCCCGATCAATTGCCACCGAATTGCGTGATGGCGATGACGGTGCTCGATCCGCGATTCTTCTTTCCCAAGAAGAGAACGAAGAAACGCGGTAACGGCGAGTACTACGCGAAAATAGAATATCCCGGGAATTCGGTTGATCAAAGTCCGTTGTGGGATCCGGAAGTGAGAAGATGCGTCAAGGAAGAACGAAAGACTGGCCGAGATATCGATAAATTGAGAAGCGAAAATCTGATTCCCGGTGTGTACGACGATGAGCAATTCGACGAGAAGATTATTTCGAAGATTCCTGTGATACTGATACAAAATCCAGGATGCAACGGGGGAAGGAAGCGTCTCGGTTGGTAAAGCGACGCGGCTCGCGCGAGCAAACCGTTTCCCTAATCTTTGGCTCCCCCGTATCGTTGCAGGATTCACATCGGGCGTCGATATCGTCGTACCGGCCGGTTGGTCGATGCCGTTCTGGCAAGCTTTCGTACTGAGATGCGCCCGAGCCGGTGGACTCGCGCAATCGCGTTTGATCGCCTTCGAGACACTCGATACGGATTCACCGGACATGATCCCACAACCGGACGTCCCTTCCCACATCAAGGAGGCTCTCGTCGTCTCCTCCGAATTACGCGCCAAATATTTTCGTTATCCTCCCAACAGGAGAGTGAATTTTACCAAATTCGGCATTTCCAGTCCGTTCTATTGCGAATGGAGCATACTCGTGAGAGAATGGACGAACGTCGAAGGATATTACGTAATGCGTGATCGTCGCGCGCTCGAGATACTCGGACGAGCCTTGTCGTGTCCTCGCGGCAAGAACAAGAACGCGTACGGACGGAAAATCTCGAGCGAGAGAGCACTCGACGAGAGCGTCTTTTCGAATCTCAATTGTCTCGTACCCGTTAAGATATCTCTCGAAGGAAAGGGACGTGCCCGAAATTTCGCCATTATCTGTATACCGACGGAGGAAGATTTGAAAAATCGCGCGACGAGAAAAAAGTGGTCCGGACCGGTGCAAAAACTCGTGGCGGATCCGAACGAGCGCGAACGCAGAGAATTGCGAAAGAATCACAAAATAATTCTAGCACGTTCCAACAGACGTTCTCGTCGTTCTGGAAAATTGGCTCGCGAGGCGGCCAACGCGTTCAAACTGGAAAAACGTACGAAAGCGCAATTGCGCAAAGACTCGAACGACAGAAATTTCCCTATGAAAAAGGAGTATCGTGAGAAAATGGAGGAACTCTATTTGCCCAAGTGCCAGAGGGTCAGAGACTCTTGCGATCGTCCAGTTATGGGATACGTCGTACGGGGTGACTTTTCGTTCAGCGAAGCGCGCGGCATAGGTATCGGATACGTGACTCTCGCTTCCCTGCGGTCTATCGTTAATTCTCGTATCGATTCGATACTCGTTCGCAATACCCAAACACGACAGTACAGATTCGCGCGAATCGAGATTATCAATTATCGTGGCTGATTCACCGTTGCGCGTTTTCGTAACGCGCGCACACACGTTTGTAAAGATGAATATATTTTGTGAATTTGTACACTGTTGAAAACATGTATTACATTTTAAAATTTTATCCGACTCTGGGATTACCCGTTGCAACCTCCAATTTTTTTTTTCTTTTCCTATACACTACCGGCGAAAAGTTTCCGGACAAAAATTCAAAAAAGTTCCGGAACGATTTTTTTTATGCCATTTCGCCGATAGTTGACATAAATGAATTTAATAAACGGCATTTTGATGGCAAGGAATTCACCTTCATACCGTTTTTTTTCAATTATTTACTGTTTTTTTCACGACTAGTACCCTTTTTCGAAAACGACCATTGTTCGCCTTTTTTTTTTGTTCCTTTTATAGTGGGCCCCGTTTACAAACCAAATTTTAAGCATTTCTTTGACCGGAATCATAAAGGGGGAAGCTCAAGCTTCAATTTTTTTTTTTTAAGCTTCCTACGATTTTTTTTCTGAAGATATTTTAATTTTTTTGAAAAAAAGAGACAATTTGAAAAATAACGTGTAACGTGGAAACGACAAGGATTCAAGGAAAACCTCAAGATAGTAAAAAGTTGAATCGGTTTTCGTTGAGTTCGCGAGAATTTTTTCAGATTTTTTTTCACTTATTTTCGGTAAAAAATCAGATTTAATTACCGTAACTCGAGAAAAAAATTTTGAAAAAAATCTGAAATAATTCTATTGCGTTGAAAATAGAAAAATAAAATGTTTTCCTCTTTTTAAATTTTACCACAAACTCCTTAGTTCTCGAGTTACAGTAATTAAATCATGATTTTTTACCGAAAATAAGTGAAAAAAAAATCTGAAAAAATTCTCGCGAACTCAACGAAAACCGATTCAACTTTTTGCTATCTCGAGGTTTTCCTTGAATCCTTGTCGTTTTCGCGTTACAAGGTATTTTTCAAATTGTCTCTTTTTTTTTTTCAAAAAAATCAGAATATCTTTAGAAAAAAAATCGTACGAAGCTTAAAAAAAAACAAAATTGAAGCTTGAGCTTCCCCCTTTATGATTCCGATCAAAGAAATGCATTAAAAAAAATTTGTAAGCGGGATTCACCAGAAAAGAAACAAAAAAAAGCGAAAAATGGTCGTTTTCGAAAAAGGGTACTAGTCGTAAAAAAAATAGTACAAAATTTTCAAAGAAAAAACGGAATGAAGGTGAATTACTCCCCTTCAAAAAGCCGTTTATTAAATTCATTTATGTCAACTATCGGTGAAATGACATAAAAAATCGTTCCGGAACTTTTTTGAATTTTTGTCCGGAAACTTTTCGCCGGAAGTGTATATATATTATCGTGTTTTATCGCTGCCTGGTGATCGACCTGGTGATTGACATAGCGTAATATGTCAATTTTATTGTCTACGCGGTTCAATTTTATTTACGCCATTCAAATGTTTTATCCAATTTGCCATTAGAAAATCCAATTCGAATTTGAAAGTGCGGTCGCGGCGGCGCACATCATACATATATATATATTGGGAGTACAAATTAATTCGGTCCGTTTTATTGTGGTAAAAAATCCATTTATTTCAAAATAAAAGGTATGAATAGATTAATCAAAGTATTGTTCATCGCTGGCTACTACTTTTTCCCACCTCTCAGGCAATTTTCGATTTCCATCTCGAAAAAAAGTCTCGTCTATTGAGGCGATCCAAGTTTTGAGCCAATTTTCGATTTCTGCGAAAGAAGTGAACCGGTGAGCTGCTAAATCCTGCTGCATCCGTCGGAACAACCAGTAATCAGAAGGAGCAATGTCCGGAGAATACGGCGGGTGCGGTAAAATATCCCATTTGAGCGTTTCCAAATATGTTTTTACGACTTTTGCGACATGAGGCCGAGCGTTGTCATGCAGAAGAATAACTTTGTCATGGTCTTTGCTCGTATTCCGGCCGTTTTTCTCGTAATGCACGGCTCAAACGAATCAGTTGTAGTCTATACCGATCGCCCGTAATGGAATCGCCAGGTTGTAGCAGCTCATTGGCTCATTTGGCTGTCCAGGGTGAGGCTTGTCTTCAACGCTGAAATCACCGTTCTTAAAGCGTCGAAACCATTCCCTACATGATTTATCAGTTGGAGCATCATCACCATAAACTTCAACAAGCATTCGATGCGCTTCAGCTGCACTTTTCTTCCAATTAAAGCAGAAAAGTAAAACTTCCCGCAAATGCTGCTTAGTTAACACAAAATTTTTAATGGAACTCAAAGCGATATAAACTGAATGTTATTGACAGATGTCTAACCTCTCTGAAACCACCGAAATCAGCTGTCACTATGAAACATTCATAACAGCCAGAGCCATCTCTTAAAAAGGGACCGAATTAATTTGTACTCCCAATATATATATATTATATCCGACTCTGGTAGTACTAAATTTAGTCGCTGGAGTCACGAGGGCGATCGGCGACTCGACGCAGGCGCATTCGTTATTATTTCCGAATGCGCCTGGGAGAAAATCGGCCCCGGAGCACCCCAGTGGGAAACTTCTTTCCCCTCCTGCGCCAGCACTGTATATTTACGAATTCGACTGTAATTTGTTGGCATTTTTTTTTTATCTCAAAGTAAAATTCGCTCACGTAGGAACGTCGAAAAATGACGACACCGGTGGTTATCGCAGCGACCGCTCGACACACGGCTACGGTGAGTTTACCAGTTTTTCTCACAAGCGCGAATGGAATTGTCGGAATGTCGAAGAGCGCGTTATTGCGTTAAGATACTTTGGTTATTGCCCGCCAAGTTATTGTTTTTCTTCTTGTCGTCGTATTTTCGCGAAAGTGTAACACCGCGATTACATAATGCAAGAAGACTGTTGGAATGACTTGCCGAGGATCGATAAGTCTCGTGAATTTTTTTTTTTTCCACACCCATAGGCGTATCGAAGTATTGACAGCTACAATTTTTTGTTCGCAGCTCATATTTTTCCATGGCTTGGGTGACACCGGGTGAGTATCGTCGGACCGTAAGATTACGGAAAAAATAGTCGCCCCGTATATTTTTATCCCCCCCCCCCCCCCTCAGCCGTTGGACCGTCAATTACGAAAAAAATTTGAATGATGGCAAAATTGACGCTGCTTTCAGACACGGATGGGCGACCCCCATGGGATCCGTTCGGTCTTCTCACATCAAAGTTATCTGTCCTACGGCGTAAGTGTCGATCGTCGTATAGCGAAAATTTAACTTAGCCGTGAGAGGAAAACGGAGGAACGAAAAGTAACGCGTCGCTTACGTCCCTTTCAGGCCGACGATGCCGGTGACGCTGAACGCGGGATTCAGGATGCCCTCGTGGTTCGATCTGAGATCGTTGGATCCCAGCGGCCAAGAAGACGAGGAGGGAATCAGACGAGCCGCCGAGATGGTACACGGTTTGATAGCCGAAGAAGTAGCAGCTGGAATTCCTACAAAACGAATAGTAATCGGCGGTTTCAGCCAAGGCGGAGCTCTCGCCATCTTCAGCGCTTTGACTTTTCCCGAACCGCTCGCCGGAGTAATAGCTCTATCCGCGTGGCTGCCGCTTCATCAAAAATTTCCAGCTGTGAGGAAAACTCATATTTTCACGTCTTTGCCGATGATCGACGGGCTGGCCACTGTCAGGGAAAATTTGGGAAATATCAGGGAATTATATATTAGTCAGGGAAAGTACGAAATATCAAATCGAGAAAAAAAAAAGTGTATGTATGTACACTACTCCAAAGAATTAAAGGAACAGAATATTTCTTCCCTTTTTTTTTAGTGTTTTTCGAAGCGCTGTATCTCTGTGAAAAATGATCCTATCGAGGTGAAAAAAAAATCATTTTGAAGCTTCAAGTCTCTAGTTTTAAGATCTTTTCACAAAAATTTTTTGTCAGTTATAGTTATGTCGCAATCAAAAGCGCGAGACCAAAATTTTCAATCTTTTTTATTTTTTTTTTAAAGATCCACGGTCTCGGGAATTTTTTTGTTTCTGTTGAACCAATGCATACGTCAGTTAGTTTGTTTATTCAGCTATAATTTCGTTTTTTGTCAGTTTCTTTACGTCAATTTTTTGCTGAGATATCCGACTTTCAATGAAAAAGGATCCTTTTGTCTTTGATCATCGATATCTCTGAAACCAATAATCGGACAGGGAATTAAGGGGCAGTTTTGAAAACTTCAATACATTTCCTACAAGACCCGTTCGTTGATTTTTGAGAAACAATTTTTTTCCACCCTTAACATCAATTTGAAAAAAGTACAAAAAAAATGACTTTTTCTGGTGTTTCGGTAAATCTACTAACTTTACAAATATTCATGGAAAGACTAACGTTGCCAGGTTGTTTTTTCAGCTTAATGTACCCCTAATAGCCCAGTAAATTTTCAAATTGATCCATCGAACCGGTATTTTCAGACCGATTGATCAAAGTTTTACAAAACAATTAAAGGACCAAGTGTATGGTTCCTAAACATCGTGTAATCGTCTTAAAATTAAAAGAACCATTTTTTTCCGACCTTTTTCACAACTTTACAGTAGTTACTCGTTAAATTTGAGAAAAAAAAATTCTTTTTGATTTTTTGATTCTTTTAATTTGTAAAACATTTCAGGACACAATACTGACACATATTAGACACGATTCGACCTTTGCGTACCATAATTTCACTCATCTTCAATTGCATTAATTAAAAATTGACACTAACAATTTTTTTTTAAAGAACTGGAAAAAAAGAGAAGTACTCGTAAAAAAGTGCGAAACAAGAAGTTCTTCTCAATGAAAAAATAACAGCCTTGAAAAGAGCAAAATAGTTCTTATATCATTTATTCCTTCCAAAGATATAATTTAATTTAAAAATACCAAAGAATGAATAATAATAAACATATGCAATGTTCTTACCGTGTTACTTTTTTTTCACAATTCTAAATAGTTTGTCAGGGAATTTTTCGTTAATATCAGGTAAATGTCAGGGAATTTTTTTCGTCCGATTTATCGATCTCCGCTCTCTTCCTTAGGAAGCGATAGGAAACAAGAACACGCCTCTGCTTCAATGTCACGGGGATTGCGATCCGCTCGTTCCTTACAAGTGGGGCCAGATGACAGCTTCCTTGCTCAAACAATTTATGACTGCGACGGAGTTCAAGAGTTATCGGGGAATGATGCATACCTCGTCGGAAGAGGTAAGCTCGCCCGCTGTCGTTTACCAACCCTGCCATATCGCTGTACGAGCTTTCTGATATTTTTAAATTTCAATTCCACAGGAAATGCGAGACGTGAAGAAATTCATCGAAAAAGTCTTGAAGCCGTAATAGCCCGAGACCTGAACCGTAGCGACATTTCAATCATCGCTCCGCGATAACAATAAGCGAAAACGTAAGAAATTCACCCCGACAAAAGTACGTTCAATAATTATCGAATAAATTAATTCCAGTCGCATCGTTTTACTCGGACGGCGATTATTTCTACATTATGCCGTAGAAAATTTGTTTCTGTCTCTCGCGCTCTTTTCTTATTCGAAATATATATATATATATATATATATATATATATATATATATATATATATATATATATATATATATTACTTAGCCGATGACGAGCGAAGCGAGGAACAAGTAGAAGAAGAAGAAACTAACGAGATCGAGCTGACAAAGAACATTCCTTCGAACAATTATTAGCGCAACGTCGTCATTTTTAATCGCGTGCGACAGGACCAATTTATTTAAGTTCCCCCCTCCCCCCCCCCCCCATGGCCTATACGTCATAGATTATTTTTTTTCCGCTATTTATTGCTTCGATATCTTTTCTCTCGTAACGTTCGATTCGTCTAACTGTTGTTATTCTAGATGCATTTTTTTGTCCCGTCGATTAAAAAAAAACTTCCTTCCACCCTAGATTATTTCGAGAGACGAAAAAAATATAGGAAAAATCGAATAATTTTTTAGAGGGACGATGTGACGATGGAGACGGATGTGATATATATTATGTATCGTAGCGGCTTCTTGCGGTTCGCGAGAAATCGTTCTTGCCTCTTGCGCCGTGATATACATATATGAAAAAAAACATAATAATTTCGTTCCTGCTTTTATTTTTTTCTCGAAATTTCGTTTCGGCTCTTACAATCCGATCGTTGTTTGTTAAACTTCTGTAAAATATTTTTATTGCCAGCTACAGAATAATGTCAAAAATATCGTATACAAGTTACAATGAAATCTCGACGAACGAATAAATTTCAAACTTCGTTCGGAACACAGTGTACAATAATATTCACATACCGTTGCTACGTTAAGTTTTCCCGATGGTTCGAACGCCAATAGCGCGTGTCTGTAGAAATATCTTTTTTTTTCACGCGCATCAGGATAAACCGGCCCAAGAGTAAGACGCGTTTATTTTACAATCCGCCGTTTCTAAATACAAGTTATCGAAAGTACGCGTTAATCCCATTTATACACTGCCGGCCAAAAGTTTGAGTACACCAGTCGAAATTTCTTGCCGCACTAAAAGTTAGATAGCGGACTCAAAAATAAAGATAATCAAATTTCCCAAGCGGCGTTTTAAAAAGGACAAATTTACCTTCATTTTGGCTTTTTAGAAAAATTTTTACAATTTTTTTTGGGCCCGGTACGCCTTTTTGAAAATGGCTATTTTTCAGCTTTTTTTGCACGTCTGAAACTGCCCGCATAGCTTCTGGCGAATTTCTTCGCTCGTTTTTTCCATGGCAAACTTAAAGAGGGTATCAAAACCTACATTTTAATTTTTTAGAAAGTTTCGTACGATTTTTTTTCTCCCCAGTATTGCATTTTTAGCTAAAAGAAGCCATGTTTTAGAAAAATAGGCATAGTCCAATAACTATGGGGTTTCAGAGAGAATGTCAAGAGAGTAAAAAGTTGCATAGGTTCACACTGAAGTAGTCAGAATTTTTTCAGAATATTTTTTGAAATTTTTTTTTTTATAATTTTGGGCCGGGACTCTGATGAGTGGAAGGGCTCCATTTGGGAATTATGGGGTCTAGGACAATCTATCAAGAAAGAAAATTTGTTTACTTTTTCGTTTTAATTAACTACAATTTTTTCATAATTTTTTTAAAAATTATTTTAACAATTTTTTCTGAATTTTTTTTAAATATTATTTTAACAATTTTTTCGACTAGAACTTGGAGAATCATCCTCGGTTGAGTTTATCTGAGAATTTTTTTGAATTTTTCCTGCTCCAAAAAGTTTTAACGTGTAAAATTGACTGAATATAGAGAACTTTGTATTAAAAAACGAGGCATAATTATTACTTTACGCAATCAAGGCATATCATATTAAATTATCGCAAAAAAAATGAATGTCGAGATGATTGAGTTCTAGTCGAAAAAATTGTTAAAATAAGATTTTTAAAAATTCTGAAATATTGTTAAAATAATTTTTTTTTAATTCTGAAAAAATTGTAGTTAATTAAAAATGAAAAAGTAAACAAATTTTCTTTCTTGACAGATTGTCCTAGACCCCATAATTCCCAAATGGAGCCCCTCCACTCATCAGAGTCAGGACCAAAAATTGTGAAAGAAAAAATTTTCAAAAAAAATTCTGAAAAAATTCTGGCTACTTGAGTGTGAACATATGCAACTTTTTATCCTCTTGATATTTTCTCTGAAACCCCATAGTTATTGGACGACGCCTATTTTTCTAAAACATGTCTTTTTTAGATAAAAATGCAATACTGGGGTGAAAAAAAATCGTACGAAACTTTCTGAAAAATGAAAATGTAAGTTTTGATACCTTCTTCAAGTTTGTCATGGAAAGAACGAGCGAATAAATTCGCCGGAAGTTACACGAGCTGTTTTAGAAGTGCAAAAAAAAGCTGAAAAATAGCCATTTTCAAAAAGACGTATCGGGCCCAAAAAAAATTGTAAAAAATTTTCCAAAGCGGCAAAATGAACGTAAATTTGTCCTCTTTAAAACGCCGCTTGGGAAATTTGATTATCTTTATTTTTGAGTCCGCTATCTAACTTTTAGTGCGACAAGAAATTTCGTCTGGTGTACTCGAACTTTTGGCCGGCAGTGTATGTTTATTTCAAACAAGTTATTGATTTTTATCAATGTACCACATTTGCAAAAGTTTGTCCAAGTTACAAAAAGATGACGTTGAAGTTTGCATCGTCGGAATGCAACGAAAATTAATTTTCTTTAATCGTTTGAACGCTTTTTTTGGCCAATTTTGTCTGTAAAAATCGCTCGCACTTTTTTACGTATTCTTATTAAAAATTTTCAATGACAATTTTCAAAAAGAGGCTTTGGACAATGATAAAAGTAAAGCAGTGAAAATTGAAAAAAAAAAATCGTATATCAACGATAACTTGAACGCCGCGCCGTGAGAACCAGTCCGATCAAAACTTTCATCTCGAAAGAAAAAAAAAACAGAAATACACGATTGTCAAAGTGATAAAAATTACTCATCCTTGTATACTGTATTTTTCGTTAAGGAAAGTTATAGCGAATTGTCATAAATGTATCTACGAGCCAAATAAACTAATCGACCGATTGATTCGAGTTTTATGTTATTTTTTTTATAGTGGCGCTACTCGTCTCCCTGCTCGCGCTCACCTCGATAATAGTAATTTATGCTACAAGTGCGGGAAACAACCCATTCCATCGCGCGTGAAGTTGCCGCATGAGCCGAAGGCTTATGGTGCATTTCACACGAATACGAGTGTGATTTGCACCATAAGTCGAGGCGAATCCGGCAACTTACGCGCGATGTAATTCGTTTTTTTCGCACATGTCCCATACATTATTTTTTGCAATGACTGGCTCGAAAGTGAGATTTGAGATTCAACAAAATCAATAACCAATAACCATAACCAATTCTTATTTTTTCACATTTCAAACGTCAACTGTGATAAGTCGACGTTTCATATCACATGAATGTCGCTATATTCAAGTTTGTTCGATCGGTCCAAAATCGTAGAACAAAAAACTATCAACCGTGAAAAAAACCGTTTTTTCGTGAATCAATGCGGTAAAGTGAGCTATAAATAGATTTTTTCCGCACTAGTGCGGGAAAGTTTCGCATTCCCGCACTAGTGCGGGAAAGTAAGCATCGTTGAGAAATAAGCCACTTTCCGCACGCTAAACACCAATCGAAAGTCGCACTTTCGGGGCAGGCATTGCAAAAAAGATTTTATTCGCTAATAAGTGATAAAATTTCAGTTCGGTCGTAGACCGAACTGATTTTCACCGTTAATTGTGCAGTTAAGGCCAAGTGTCACACCGACCGAGCGGCCATGAGTGCGAGAGAGATAGCTGATTTGCAGATTCCCAATGATTTCTGAAACGGTTAATTTTTGGGAAAAAAGAAAAGAAACACGTTCCGCTCTGTTGAACGAAGAACAACCGCTTTCTGTTATTTTACCCAAAATATGATCCGTCTAGGAGAAAACTTGGCAGTAGGATTTTTACCGACTGGACGTGTGACACATGGCCTTAATGCATAATTTTACATCTCTCTGGCACACCTCCGTGAAGTTGGCCCCCCGATATGATCATAAATAATTTTAATGAATGTTATTCGTTTGAGAGAAACGCAGCCTACTTCTCAAGTATAATTTTGCCTCATACACAGTTCACTTCTCATGATTTATTTGTCCCCCTCTATCACACGCGGCTCACTTCTCGAGGTCTTAGCGATAGTGGCGCCATTCCTGTTTGTCCACGTTTTCGTAATCACTTTTTTCAAATCTCTCCACAAGAGTTCGGACTCCTACTCTAACCTCCATGGGTGAATCCGAGAAAGAGGGAACGCGCACGCGCGCGCGCCCCTGGCAGTCAGCCTCCGTACTACGTTGTTTACGTATATATAAGTATACCGCCACATAAGTAATCAATTTCCATGTTTTTAAATTTTCTTGAAATGTTGCTCTTTTATGTGCTTAACATTTTGAATAAAATAATTTATATATTATATTTAAAAAAAAAAGTAGAAAAAATATGCTTTTTTTTTGGCTTCGAAACCCACGTAACACCTTAAGGCCCCTCTACACTACTCGTTCGAAGTTCCTCGCCGAAGTTAGCCGAGTACGAGGAGCGTCACTACACTCTACTCGCTCAACTTCGCGAGAACTCCTTCGCTTACTTCGCGAGAACTCGTGCTCGCGATTTCGGCCCTTTGACTCGGCCCAAAATACCGACACGGATCGGAAGTCGCCCGAAGCGAAGCAAAGCGAAGCAAAGCGAGGCGAAGAAGCACGAAGTGCCTCTCAACACTCTCGTCCTCCCCCAACTTCGATTAACTTCGCGAGTAGTGTAGAGCGGCCTTCAAAATCACCGCGTTCTACGTAGTACCGAGGCTGACAGCCAGGCGTCGCAGTCGTTTCTATTGGATACATGAATATAGCGGCGAACTCGTATCCAGTTAGTATACATATCATTGGCTCAACCCCATTGTTTCCCCTCCGTCCGCCCATCGCCCCCCTCCACGAGACCACGGAGTTGACTCTTAGCACTCGGTAGTCCGGTAGTTTGCTGATCGCCAGCCAACTGCAGAGCGAGTGCATCCGATATAACGCGTCGTTAGCTGCTTCGTTCATTGAAGAAACGAGCTCTCGTTTTCGCGAGAATCGTACGAAAATAAATTCGATCGTCGCGATGACCGCCGAGGAGGAAATAATGAGAATCCAGAAGAAGCTGAGTAAGATGTCGAGCGGCGACGGGACGGTGAGTGAGTGAGTAAAATTAAGGGAGCAAAGCCAGTGTTTTTTTTTTTTTTTCTGTACGAGCGAACGCGAATGCGCGCGCGCGCGCCGCTGAAAACGCAAACGAAAAAGTGCCGCTCGCCGCACTTACTCCGTTCATTTTGCGCTGAACATTCGGCCAAATTGTGCGAACGCGTCCACTCCCATTTTATCACCCGAATACCTCGATACCTCGCCTTTCCTTTCGATATCTTCTCGTGGCTGCCAGAGACGCGTAACCGGGCTATTTGATTGTAAACACGGCAAAGCCGCATGGCGGCGGGGCGGGGGGGGGGGGGGGGGTAGCTGGATAGCGTCCCAGTATTCCATGCAAATTTTATTTTTCCCTCTATTTTCTCTAAGTCTTCGACGAATCGACAAAAAGTTTTCGACGCCGGTGCCTTTGTTGGAATCGCGAAAAAAAAAAAGGATTGTTTCAATATCGTGTTTTATTGTTTTTCAGGGCCAGGAACAAGCTCTCGAGTTGCTCAAAGTCTTACAAAAGTTACCCGTCGATTTGGATCTTCTCACTAAGACCAGGATAGGAGCGACCGTAAATGCTTTTCGCAAGACTACCACTGACGAGGAAGTGATAGCACTGGCCAAGACGTTGATCAAAAATTGGAAAAAATTCTTGTCTGGTGAGGCAAACTTTTCCATACGCGCAAACTGTACTGTTTGACGTTACATTTTATTATTTTTAAGGGGTTACGTGGGTTTCAAAGCCAAAAAAAAAGCATATTTTCGATATTTTTTTTTAAATATAATATATAAATTATTTTATTCAAAATGTTAAGTACATAAAAGAGCAACATTTCAACAAAAATTTTTAAAAATTTCATCCAAAAATTTGGGAAATTCAGCCAGTGGGACCTGGTTTTCGGAGACCCTTAAAAAAAAATTGTCCTTGTGGCGGTCAGGATAACTCGTGATAGCTTTATCTGAAATTAAAAAACCAATTTTTTTCTGTTAGTAGATAAGTATAGCTCGTGATTGAACGAAGGATTAAAAAAAAATTGAAATTTGAATTTTTGGCAGAGTTGTGTGCAAAATAGTTCAATTTTTGGTACAATTTACACTACGTATAGCCTTGTAAAATTAGTTGTAATTGAAAAAAAAAAAAACCTTCGTTCAATCACTAGTCAATGCTATTTTGAAGAAGTGTGAAAAATTTCAATAAGATCGGTGCATTAGTTTTTGAGAAATCGTGTCCACCGACTTCAAAAATAGTGTTTTGAGAAAAATGCGTATACCTGCGTCGCTCCCGGCCGGTCTTTCCCAACAGGGGGAATGCCCAAAGGCTCTCTCTCTCTCTCTCTCTCCTAGACTTTTACTCCGATTGACTGAAAACTTCGGGAGACTATTGTAGACATATTGTATTGGGAGTACAAATTAATTCGGTCCGTTTTTTTGTGGTAAAAAATCCATTTATTTCAAAATAAAAGGTATGAATAGATTAATCAAAGTATTGTCCATCGCTGGCTACTACTTTTTCCCACCTCTCAGGCAATTTTCGAATTCCATCTCGAAAAAAAGTCTCGTCTTTTGAGGCGATCCAAGTTTTAAGCCAATTTTCGATTTCTGCGAAAGAAGTGAACCGGTGACCTGCTAAATCCTGCTGCATCCGTCGGAACAACCAGTAATCAGATGGAGCAATGTCCGGAGAATACGGCGGGTGCGGTGAAATATCCCATTTGAGCGTTTCCAAATATTTTTTTTACGACTTTTGCAACATGAGGCCGAGCGTTGTCATGCAGAAGAATAATTTTGTCATGTCTTTGCTCGTATTCCGGCCGTTTTTCTCGTAATGCACGGCTCAAACGAATCAATTGTAGTCTATACCGATCGCCTGTAATGGAATCGCCAGGTTGTAGCAGCTCATTGGCTCATTTGGCTGTCCAGGGTGAGGCTTGTCTTCAACGCTGAAATCACCGTTCTTAAATCGTCGAAACCATTCTCTACATGATTTATCAGTTGGAGCATCATCACCATAAACTTCAACAAGCATTCGATGCGCTTCAGCTGCACTTTTCTTCCAATTAAAGCAGAAAAGTAAAACTTCCCGCAAATGCTGCTTAGTTAACACAAAATTTGACATATTCAACACAGTAAAAAACAAGGTTTTTAATGGAACTCAAAGCGATATAAACTGAATGTTATTGACAGATGTCTCACCTCTCTGAAACCACCGAAATCAGCTGTCACTATGAAACATTCATAACAGCCAGAGCCATCTCTCGAAAACGGACCGAATTAATTTATACTCCCAAATACTATTAAATAATAAAATAAGAAAATGGATTTTTTGAAATTTTCCAACACCCCTTCATTCAATTAAAAAAAATCTTCCACTCCGAACGAGTAATAACTTGCTCCGAGAGATAGAGAGAGAGAGCGAGAGAGACTCGGAAGAGCGAGAAGGAGAATTGTTTAAATTTTCACAATGACCCGCGTCGTATAAAAAGGATTTAAAAAAAATCAGTCGATTTCTCTATTCTCGATCGCTCTCGGTATACTCGGTCGAATCGCCTATTTTTCGACGCCTGTATCACGAGCGTCGAGAAAAGTCTATGAAAAAGCGTAGCAATAAGCACAAGCAAAAAAAGACCATAAAAAGATCGTACTCTCGCAGGTTCTAACAAGGACGGAAGAGACTCGGGTTCAGCGAGCGGCTCTAAGAAGAAGGAGGAGAGAAACGATCGGAACAAGGATGAGGGAGAATCGAAGAGAGACACGACGGACGGTCACGCTGACGTTAAAGTGAAGGAGGAAAAGTCCGGTAGAGACGGACAAAAGAAACAATCGTCGTTTCCAGCGGCAACCACGACCGACGCGGTGAGATTAAAGTGCCGTGAACTTTTGGCCGCGGCGCTTGGAGTCGACGGTACAACGATCGAGGGATGCGCCAGCGCCGAAGAATTGGCGGAAGAGCTTGAGGAGGCGATTTTTGCCGAATTCAAAAATACAGACAACAGATACAAGAATCGGGTAAACAGCGATACGTATAAATATATATACAGTACTGGACAAAAAAAAAGTACGCACAAGTCGAAAGTTCTTACCGCACTAAAATTTACATAGCGGACTCAAAAATGAAGGTAATTGAATTTTCAAAGTGGCGTTTTAAAGAGGACAAGTTTACCTTTATTTTCCTCTTTTATAAAATTCTCTACGATTTTTTTTCGCCCCGGTGCGCACTTTTGAACGTGGCTATTTTTCGGCTCTTTTTTGGCCGTCAAAAATTAACTGCAGTTTGTGGAAAATTTTTTTCTCGGTTTTTTCCATGGGGAAACTTAAAAAGAATATCAAAACCGACATTTCTATTTTTTTATAAAGTCTCTCACGATTTTTTTCGTTCTAGTATTGCATTTTGAGCAAAAAAAGACATGTTTTAGAAAAGAAGGCGTCATCAAAGAACTATAGGGTTTCAGGGGAAATATCAAGAGGGTAAAAAGTTGCATGGGTTCACACTGGAGTGGCTAGAATTCGGCATAATTTTTCTTGGACTTTTTTTGGTTGGAACTTTGATGATTGGAGAGGGTCCACTTGGGAATTATGGGGTCTAGGACAATTAAGAAAGAAAATTTGTTTACATTTTCATTTTTAATTAACTAGAAATTTTCTATGTTTTTTTTTTATTTTTGAAAATAAAAATAAAAAATGAAAATGAAAGAAATGAAAAAAAAAATGTTAGTTAAAAATGAATATGTAAACAAATTTCCTTTCTCAATACATTGTCCTAGACCTCATAATTCCCAAGTGGAGCCTCTCCACTCATCAAAGTTCCAACCAAAAATAAATAAAAAAATCTGAAAAAATTCTAGCCACTCCAGCGTGAACCCATGCAACTTTTTACTCTCTTGACATTTCCTCTGAAACCCTATAGTTCCTCGATGACGCCTTTTTTTCTGAAACATGTCTTTTTTAGCTAAAAATGCAATACTGGGGCGAAAAAAAATCGTACGAGACTTTCTAAAAAACAAAAATGTAGGTTTTGATATTCTTTTGAAGTTTCCCATAGAAAAAACCGAGGAAAAAAATTTCTACAAACTTTGTAGTTAATTTTCGACGGCCAAAAAAAAGCCGAAAAATGGCCACGTTCAAAAGTGCGCACCGGGGCGAAAAAAAATCGTAGAGAATTTTCCAAAAAAAAGCAAAATAAAGGTAAACTTGTCCTCTTTAAAACGGCACTTTGGAAATTCAATTACCTTGATTTTTGAGTCCGCTATGTAAATTTTAGTGCGGTAAGAAATTTCGACTAGTGCGTACTTTTTTTTTCCATATATATATATATATATATCGACGAGCGCGTGGCGGATCTCTGACTCTACCGTTTTTTTTTTTACAGGTGCGCAGTCGAGTGGCGAATCTACGGGACGCTAAAAATCCAACCCTGCGAACCAACTTTATTGTCGGTGCGATAACGCCGTCGCGTCTTGCCGTCATGACCGCGGAGGAAATGGCGAGCGACGAAATAAAACAGTTGCGCGACAGATTCGAGAAGGAGGCCATCAACGACGCTCAACTAGCGACCGTCCAAGGCACCAAAACGGATTTGCTCAAGTGCGGAAAGTGCAAACAGCGCAATTGTACTTACAATCAAATACAAACCCGATCGGCCGACGAGCCAATGACGACTTTCGTACTTTGTAACGCGTGCGGCAATCGATGGAAATTCTGTTAAAACGATATCGCTTCTATTTTCTACCTTCCAAACCTTTCGTTCCGCACCACTCTCGATGCGGAGCGAATAATAAATCAACTCCTGTGCAATCTTACGATTAACGGACACGAAAAAAAAAAAAAAAACAACCGAATAATTCGCCGTGAAGCGGTTTCCGCGATCTGTCCGCTGTCACTCGGAGAAAAATCGTACGATCCTCTCCGCAAGATGTAATAGAGGATTTTTGTGAAAGAAAAAAAAATAATATCGAGAAAAAATTGCGAAAATTGGCTTTGAAAAATGGCGCGCGCGTCGCACGAGTTGGCTCGAACGACTCGCGCACTGATGCTATATCGGATTAAAGGCTTGAATGGAGGAAAAGAATAGGCATTCGCCGCCGCCGCCGCCGCTGCTGCTCGACGAATAAGAAGCAGGAAGGAGGAGTGGGGTGGCATGGACCCTCTTGCCCGGTCGCCCCGGTATAGTTTGACGATAAAAGACGGGATGGCGAGCGTAAATATTTACATGATTTGAAACCGTCTCCGGGGGGGGTACGCCGAGATAGATTTTTTTTGTTTGCCTGTTACACGATGATCGACGGAAACATATCAATGGAGGAGGACACCGAGCTGAGAGACCTCGTGGTGCAAACACTCGAGAATAATGGCGTTCTCGCTAAATTACGGGTACGACGATCATGAGTATATACCTTTTTTTTTTTTTTTTCATCCAAAACAACACGCCGTTGTTTTGTAGGTTAAACGTAGGAACGTTTTTGCATTGTTTTTTCCGTCCGCGTTTCTTTCCCGATCGTACGGCAATTATTGTGAAGTGATATTTTTCTCGTAAAACACAGGCGGAACTAAGGGCAAGCGTCTTTCTGACCCTCGAGGAACAAGAAGCCGTAGCGGTGAGAGCCAAATTTCCATTTTCTCCGAGCTATCGGATTATATTACGAAGATTGGCACTTTGGTATGACGTACGACGAAACGCGTTGTCGTCGTCGTCGTTGTCTCGCTGTTTCAGAATCCTGAGCCGTTGCTCAACAAAACGGTGAAGCGGTACCTGGCAGATGACGATGGGAAATTATTATTTTCGTTAGTCAGAGAGTTTCTAGAATATTTTGGGCTCGATTATACAATATCCGTGTACGACTCTGAAACTTATTACGGAAAGGAGTACGATTATCCCGGCAGAAACAAATTGTCCGACAAGTTGGGCTTGGGCGGCGACGAACCGCTGCTCGGTGAGATTCTCAAGAGCGGCATCAACGCGGCCTTGGACGATACTCGTAAAGTTCGTAGCGCCGTCGTTCTTCCTTTTCTTTTCATCGACGATGCCGTGTACGGGTGATCGTCCGAATACATCCGTCGTTCGTCTTTTGTATTTTTCCAGAGTCGCCTCGACGAGCTTAAAAAAGCCAACGAAACAAACGTTTGCGACGCCACTTTTCACGTTACGAAATTCGTCGAGGAAAAGAACGATGCCGTGTCGTTGTCCAACGACAACGATTCGTCGGAGAAACTCGAGAGTATTTCGGACGCCTGTCCCGATTTACCGATAAACGTGACAATAACGGATAAGAAGAAATGGTCGATCGAGACGAAAGAAGATTCGGAGATTGGAGAGAACGAGACAGTTGGGAATAACAACGTAGATTCGTGCAAATTTACCAACAGTCGAAAGAAGGAGAATCTGACGACGAGCACTACCGTTGTAAACAGAGAAACGACGAATATAATAAACGAGAGAGATCAATCGATCGTGTTCGAGGAGGAGACGAATGAAAACGAGGAGATTGCGTCTGAGCGCAGAAGCGTCGATCTACGGATTACGAATAACGCTCAGAATAAACTCGACTCGGAAAATAATTTTGAAAAGACTGTATACTTTGAGGAAATGATAGTCGATGGGAAGAGGCAGAGGGTCAATGCTGCCAGCGCCGCCGCCACCGCCGTCACCGCCGCCGCCGTACGTAAGAGCGGATCTCTGTTGGGCGAATTGCCACCGCTCCTCCCAACGAATAATTCAATATTCGGCGATTTGCCGCCCTTGAACGGCAAAAAAACTAATATAAACGATTTGAAGGAACTGATGGACATTGGTCTGGGTAAGTGTAAGCTATGACGAAACTTTTCTCCTCGAAGACTCAATAATATCTCGATATGTATCGTCAGGGGTCGATGGGAGTGACAATTACGAGGAGGATTTCGTCTCGTCGGCTTCGGGAAGCGCTAACGAGCAGAGTCCTATCAAAGATTCGGATGTCGATTCTCCGGATCAAAGCAGCGGCGTGTTATCGAAAAAGAAGGCCAAGAAGAAACGGGAAACGTGTTATCGTAGTGTGACGAGAAACGATGAAATGAGCGAGGACGTGGACGAGATCGAGGAAGTGTTTAGCAACGTCTCTTGCGTAAGTGTAAAGCACGATTATTCGTAGCAGAAGTGAAGATAACGGGACGGTCTGGCGTTCTTGCGCGTAATCGTCGAGAAGGCACACTTAGCGCGATCCTTCTTCTTTCGTTACAGCTCGAAGATAACAGCGGGGATAACGGTATATCGAATTTTCCTAGGGGTATTACCGCCGACTGTAACGACGTCTCGTAATTATACTTTCTTTTTTCATTTTCCTTTTCTGACGCGCATGGATAAACACTTTTCGAGTAGGTTTTTAAGGTCGTAGGCGTAGAGGAAAAGAATGGTACCCTCCTGATTCTGCTAAGCGATATCCTATTGGGACATTAACGTCGTATTTAATGTCTACTCCGCTGATAATCGAGAGGGAAAGAGGGAGAGGGAGAGAGAGAGAGAGAGAGAGAGAGAGAGAGAGAGAGAGAGAGAGAGAGAGAGAGAGAGAAGAAAACAAATTTAGCAGTCCAAACGTCCATGCGACACTTGACGCACTGCCAGATTTGGGGCTCAATATTTTTTAAGATACGCGCTTCGAAAAAAACGTTGAAGGAAAAGTTCTCTTTCACCTCGTTTTCGTATTCTCTTCTTCCTACCAATTTTCTATTAATGAAAACACGATGACATTCTAAACGAGGTATTTTTCTACACTTTTTCACACGAGATATAAAATGTCGTCCGTAACAATCTGTATCATTTTGCATTTGGAACAAATTTCATATCGTCTAATTCGACTTTTCAGTTTAATATTTGTATATATTTCACCGCATGCACCCTCGGAAAATATTCCTTCTGCGTTTTTTTCTGCAATGAATGCGCCTAGTATTACTACTCGTATTTATAATCATCGCTAGGGATGAGACAGAGAGAGAGAGAGAGAGAGAGAAGCTTAAAAACTTTCAAGCTCTGGACTAACGTACCGATAGAAGCATCGCGTTACGCTTCCATCCCAGAATTGCACTGATTTTTTTTTTCTCTTTTCGTTTCGTTTGCCTTTGCGAAAAAACAAAAGAAACTAAACGAACAAACGATGTTGTTGAATACGCAACTGAAACGTGCACATACACATACACACACACACACACACACACACACACACACACACACACACACACACACACACACACACACACACACACACACACACACACACACACACACATACAGACACACTTATTCGTGCACGTAATATTGCGACTGAACTTTGTGCATTACCTCATTCAACTAAAGTTAACTCGAACAGTATCCTCGGGATCGATACCTGTAAATCATCCGTCTTACACAGTGGATTGCCTAAAAAGATAATTGCAAATTATTTTCTCGACTATAAATGGTGCTACCTGTTTGAAAGGACGAAAATGATTTATTAAAGTTGAATTTTTCCGAATAAGAGACGAAGAAACGTGGAAAAAGAAATAAAATGAAAATTAGGTGCTTATATTGGATACGTGTGTATCGCAAGGCGTTTACGAACTAAAAGAAAGAAAAAGAAAACGAAGAAAAACGCTCAGAATATAAACGTGAATTTTTTGGGCAATCCAGTACAATATGAAATATTTAAAAATAGTAAACAACGTCGATAAAAGGTTTACAAGGGTGAGGGGGAGAGAGAGAGAGAGGGAGGGTGGAAAAAACAAAATTGAAACATTACGCCCCGTATAAGATTGCAGCAATAAATGTCAAGTACAACCGAACACGTGGATCAATTGGGATGCACGCGACGCGAATCAAAAATCTTTTGTAAACATATGTCTAGTATATACGTCTCTTCGTTAGGAAAGAATTTTCATCAAAACACTGAATACCGTAGAATCTGGGGAGAAGTATGCGTTTTTGTTTTTTGTTTTTTTTTTAATTTCATTTAATTATAAAGCCGATTACCGGTAGTATCATGATTTTGTTCGTACGAGCGACGACTCCTGTCAAAGTATGATCGTAAGCTCGCTGTATATGAACGCGAGCTCAATTCGAAGGTGCACGATCGATCGAAACTAAAACAAAAGAAGAAGAAAAAAAAAACCCGATAGAAAGAAAAGAGAGCAGGTGTGTTCCTGGCCAATCAGCGTGGTTACATTCTATTATCCGTACAGGACATTTTTATGATCGAATTAACAAATTCAGTACTGCATCGAACATTCCCAAGTTTAATAGAAATAAGTAGGAAACATGCACATTCCATGCTTAAGATAACGTTTAATTGGCTAGCAATAGCAAAACACTTGTACAATACTAGTATTTTTCACACGTAGCTTGTAAGATGAAGAAATGTAAAAAAAAAAAAAAATGCGGCTGGAGAAGTGAATCTTGCGCGTTTGTCGTTCAAGAGTGCACTTCCCGTCGCGCGCCTCACTTCCATTCTTAATTTTCTGTTCTCTCGTCGTTTCCACGCTATTAATCGCGAGGAACGCGCCGCCGTATATTCGTTGTCTCGTTGATGACTTTTTTTGCGCTTCGATCGATATTATCGTTACTCGGTACACGAGGATCCGCGGAACATGACGAAGGACAAAAAAAAAAAAGGAATTGCGACCGAGGATAAACGATAGATTATCCGTCACAGTGTGTTAAACGTCAATGAAGAAGCACAGATAATCACTTTGTAACCACGTTGAAGGATTGGTAGCTATCTCGTGCCTTTTAGCGTGTATGATATATAATTAAATATTTAATTATAGGAAAACAAAGGGAAAAAAAAAACAATGCAAATGAGAAACCGTGGAATTGCGCATTTTTATAAGACAACCCTCGTCGATTATTTGTCCACTCTTATCACGCGTTCTTCATCTTTCGTACTCTGTATCCTCGATCTCTTATTTTCCTACGCCATAGTAATCCTGCGCTTTTCCTCCTTTATCCTGTTTGCTTTGGGAATAATAATAGTTTCTTACCAATACACCGCCGCTATCGCTTATTTTTCTTGCTGTCCTTCTTGTTTGTCTCTCGTTGAGTTGTATCTACGATTGTAATAGAAACGACGCGGCGTATTTCAACGCTTACGCGCCAACATCGGGGATAACGTCGGATTAACGTAGAGTACGGCGCCAAACGATCGTAATCGAGGCGTAAACAATTGTCGCGAATATAGCGTCTAATACGATACGCGTGTAATGTTATAAATTTATCATCGTCGATGCCGTTGGATTATCCGTGAGAAATTCTAAAGTTGGGGCATTCGCGGAAGTCCTAAAAAAAAAAAAAATCCACTCTGACTTATCGGAATTTCCGTTCTAACTCGACCTCGCTGTTCCTATTGTACCGTCGTGTAAGCGAAGAAGCGAAACGACGTACCGAAAAAAAAAATGAAGATTGTAACGATTGTACTTAAAAACGTTCCAAATACAACGGCGTATTTATACACAACGCTCAGTCGACCGACGACTATTACCGAGACGAAACGAGCTGCCGATCGATGTCGGGGGTTGTTTCTCTTGTTTTTTTTTTGTCCCTTGCGCACCGTATCGAGCCTTCCGTCTCGCAGCTGAACAGTTGGAAATGCAACGACGTAGACGGAACGTTACGAGTATCCGAAGGTGACCACCGATTAAAAGAAAAAATGCACTTTTATTCGATATATTCGAGCCTATTTACATTCGATTTCGTTCCCTCTGTAATCTGTCGCTGTAAGCCTTGGACACAACGTTGAAGGCATCCATGTATCGGTCCATACACATAGCGACACATTTCTGCAAAGAATATAGTGCATACTTTTTTTTAATACCGGTTTGGGGAAACGCGCGGTAAAACTTCGCGCTACGAATATGGGTGTACCTGTTCGGAACTATCCAACGATGTGCCGGGTTTCGTCACGCACTTTTTGAAACACTTTTCCGTCATTTTCTGTAAAACAACGTGAATTACATTGAGACATTGAGTGACGAGTGAGAAGATATGATGAAAAATCTCGCAAGCCATGAATTATGCAATGCACCATTACCGTTAGTAATTCTTGTGCATTCGCGAGAGCTATTTCTTGTTTAACTTGTTGCATAAGTTCGTCTCTATCGACGCCGGACAAGTTTCCACCTGCGATCGACTCCATTTTTTAATATATTTTCTCGTTAATTGGCAAAAAAATTTGCTTCCCGATAGAATAAATATCTATTTCGAAATGGCTTAACCAAAAAATCAATCTAGCCTCAAGGAGAATATCGAAACGCGGCAGCAGGGCGGAGGTGGGGACGGAGCAGACGAGAGTGTCCCGTCGGTGGGCGCATGCGCGTTTGCGAACCTCTCCGAAGTTATCACGATTCAAGATTCGGACGACCAAACTCGAGAAATTGAAATGAGAAAATAATTTTCGGCGGCTCGTGGTGGCGGCGGCGGCGGTAACCACACAACAAAAAACACATTCGCATCGTGCATTCGAGCAATTACACATCGTTCTCGCTATATTCAGGCCGCTATAGTTTTCTGTATGTGTCGCGCGACACATAATCTGCATCTCTTCATAAATAAAATAATCGAGCGCGCAACGGACAATGACGCGAAAAGATCGCGATTGCGAATGACTGTTGAATAAAAATAATATATATCAATCGTACTCGTACCGTAAATCGTATTGTAAATATATCAATCGTAGGTGATACCAGAAAAATGACGTGTGGCCCCGACGTTGTAACGTGTTTTGAGCGTATAAATATTGTTTGCGCGCAGTAACGCGAGCCGATTCATCGTCAAGTGGTCGGAAACAGGGACGAGAAAAAACGTTCGGACTAGGGGGTTGCTGTGTAAATTTTCATCGGAGGTTAGTTTTTTTCTCACCGTTCATATCAACGAGATCGTCATCTTTACCCATGACTCGTCTCCCGTGGTTGACGACTGTCTTTTCTTTTTCTCCGGTTACGCCAACATTTGACCAATGTACTTTTGACAATCGGGCTTGAGAAGTTATTTTTTCTGCAAATGCTAATAGGCAATCTTACGTCCATACGTCACTGGTGTTTAAAAATCATTTCGACGACTCCCTGTGGAGCGGTCTTCCTCCGCCCACCCCTCGCGTTAAACTTTTGCTTTCCATTTAGCATCCAACGACGGGTCGGCACCAAACTCGAGACGCAAAGTTCGAAATGAAAGACACGAGCCGCAGGGAGAATGGGGAGAGCGACCGTGTCGGCGGGAGGAGACTCGGGTAGAGGATTCGCAACACGGATCGATGCGACGCGTTGGGAATAGAGTCGTACGATGAGCGGATGCGGCGGTTACGGAGGAAGAGGCTTCGCGCCGCGAGGCTACCGTCATCGTGGAGCGAACGGACCGGGAGGCCAAAGAGGGGTCAATGCAGCTACCGGGCCGAGGTTGCCGTTCCACGGCGGCGGCCCGCCTCGAGCCGACGGTAGCAACGCCAGGGGCCACGGCGACGGAGCGCAAGGCCGGGCGGGTTACGACGAGCCGTGCGGTCCGCCGAGATGCCAAGGCCCTGACGACGATTGGTCGGGAAACAAATGGCTGGACAATAATTCGTGCAATAATTGGGTGAAAAATGATTCGCCCAACGATTGGTCTAGACGCAGAGGGGGAGGAGGCCCGCGGGGCTACGCATCATGGCGTGGCGGATGTCCGCCTCGTTTCAACGGGCCTCCGCCGCCGCTTCCGCACACCTTTTTTCGTCCTCCGGGTAGCTACGGCCCGCCGCAGCCGCCCTACAGATTTCCGCCCCCCAGGGGAGCAGGCAATTATCAGCTGCTGCCACCCCCACCGCCGCCGCAGCCCAACTTTCCAAACGAGCAGACGAACGTGCGCAAGCCTCCGAAAGTTATCAGGAAGGAGCCTCCTCATCCCGGCTCGGAGGAGGAACGTCGCCAAAAGATAACCGAGGTCGCCGACAAGCTCAAGCGCACGTTGTCGCGCATCCCAAAAGTACCCGAGGACGACAGCTGGTGCAACGACGAGGAGGAGGGAGCGGACGCCGCTGCCGCTGCCGCCGCCGCGACGTTGCAATCACGAAATTCGGATGACGAGGCCCGCACGGTGAATCGCGGTATACCCGAATTGAAGCACGACCCGCCCGAATTGAATTTGACCCTGAACGATCTGCGCGACATCGGTAGAGTCGATAACGATCACGGGAGCAGAGTCGCGAGAGTGTCTGACAACGACGATAACGAAAATGCCCCGATTATCATAGAGACGCCTCCCGTTCGACGACTCCCCGAGGTCGTTACGATTGACCTCGAAACGAGCGAGACGACCGAGTCGAACGAGGCGGGCAAGATTCTCGGGAAAGAGGAGGAGGAGGAGGAGAAGGATGAACCGCGTACGAGAGGCTCGTCGAAGCTTCAGCGGAAAAGTGAAGCGGCCGAAAGGGACGGCCGTCGAAGAGACTGCTTGGCAGAAGGAGACGGCGGATCGGTCGCGGCGGAAGAGGCGACGAAAATCGTCGAGGAAAATCGTCTCGGCGCCGATAAAAAGCGCGATGAGGAGTCGGGTCAAATTTTACCGGAGGAAAGCGCGTCGACGGGCGCCGCGAAACGCGAAGAGCGAGCGGCGAGTGAATCGAAGACGAGCGACGAGTGTGACCGTACGATGGAGAAAAAAGGGCCGACCGAGGCAAACGCTCGTGTGGAAACTGACGCGAGGGCGAATCGCACCGAGCACGAAACGATCGCCATCGACGATGAAAGAACGATGGAAGATGGGGAAAAAATGCCGAGCGAAAGAGTCGCCGCTGAAAAAAACAACGATTCGCCGAATGACGAATCGAGAAATGGAAAGAAGATGACGAGTCTCGAGCCTCAAGGAACTCTCGCTTGCGTCACCACGGACCTTCCGTGCGAATCATCGGGAGAAACGGAGAAGAACGACGCGCTCTCCGGCGAGATACGAGTGACCGCTTCGGTCGAGGAGTCACCCAAGGATGAAGAATCGTCTCGCTCGAGAGAAAAAAATTCTAGTCCCGTCGCAACGAACGAGACGATGTCATTGAGTGCGGCGAAAGGAGCCGCGGTGGTGGCCTCGAAGACCGACGAGGACGAGAGGAATCGAGACAACGACGCCGTGAAAAGCGCTAAGGAAAACTTACGCGAGCGGGATAATCGATCGGAAAATCTGACAGACGACAAGATTCGCGAAAGAATAAAGATTGCGAAGAGAGTGACGGGAGAGAGTGTCGACTCGGGTAATGGAAGGAGTAAACCCGCTCTTGCCGATACGAGGAAACGCGGCGAAAGTTTGGACGTTGTCTCGACAGCGAGCGTCGTTGAATTCGAGCCGAAACAGTTGCCACCGCCGAAACCAACGCCCGAAATTCGAGAGAGCGTCGAACCGAAATTACCACCGGCTTTCGATCCTCGTTTGTCCTCTCGCGAGCGTTCGGTCCTCTTGTCCGCGTCGATACCCGTCAAACGAGACTCTTCGACTATCGGCGGACGCTTCCCGCCACCCGGACGCGGTTCGACCACTCCGATGAATTACGGTTTACGAGGAGCGGGGGGGCTGCGCCCACCGCTCGCGGCGAGCACCACTGGTACTCTCCTACCACCACCACCGTCGATCCGTATCTCCGATCCTTACGCACCGATTCTACCACCAATGGCTAATGTTGCTCTGCCACCGCCGCCCGTCATGCTACCACCACCACCGATGCTTTTGGCCAACGATCTCGCGATGCAACCGCCTTTACCGGTCGTGCTGGGACCACCGCCACCACCACCGCTGCCGCCGCTTCCACCTCCATCCGTCGAGGCCGCTTCTTCTATTGATATGGACGCCGAACTCGAGGATATGCAGGAGGCGATGGAATTCGCGAAAAGCGTCATGAGCATGCGCGAGTCCACTACTGGCGACAACGATATTCTCGATCCTGACAATTCTCAAGACTTTGACTTGTTTCACATGCCTACCTTCCCGGATCTTCCACCGGTAGAATTGCCACCAGTGCCAAAGGTGAACGAGGATGCGGGGGAAAGCTACGACGATGACGACCACGACGACGACGATGGCGGCGACGATGACGGCGACGACGTCGAGAACAAAGACGTCAATCGTTCACGATCGAAAGAACAGAGCGCGAGGAGAAGTGCGACCAAGACGAGGCGCGCAATCGTGAGCTACGGACCGGCGCCAATGCCCGAGGAATATAGGGACGACGAGGACACCGAGCAAAAGATCAAGAACGGCGAGGAAATCCCGGGCATCAACGACCAACAGCCTAGACCAAAGGTCGTCTTCAACTTGAACTCGAAAACGAAAAAGATCAGCATGCACGAGGAATGGCATCAGCAACAGCATCATCGAGACGAGGAAGGGGCGGGTACGGCCGCCACCGCTTGTACGGACGTGCGCTCCTCGAGCACCTTCCTCGTCGCGGACACGACGAAAAATCGTAAAATTCGAGTCACATCTAAGGAACGCCTCGCGAACGGCCACGAGGAGAGAGCAGCCGCAATGTACAACGGCAAGTCAAGTCCGAATTATCAGCGGAGCGAGAAAAAAACGGAAGAGAACGCGTCATCGAGATACGTGGCGCAGAAGAAAACTATAAAGCCAAGCGAGCAACAGTCACCGAAAGTGCCAACGGATAAGACTGCAATTCCGACGAAACGGTCGTGCAACGAGGAATCACCTTCGTCTACCTCCACCAAGAGAACGAACGAGCCGCCGACATCGACCGAATCGTCGTGGAAGAGCCGCGTGATCGGTAGATTCTTGAGAATGAGTAAAAATGACATTCGCAACATGTTGAACAACGCGAGCCTCCGCAAGTTCGACATAGCGATGAAGCATTTGGTCAAGGAGCATCGTTCCTCGCTCTCGCTCGAGATGAGAAACAACGAGGAGGAGAGAATGAGAGACGCCGAAGCGTCTTACAATCGCGAAGAATTTATGGACCAATTGAGCGCCATGCTCGATCCGAGCGCGACCGTGGATCTTGGCAATTTGCCGACCCAATTTATTCAACATCTGAGCCAAGTCTTGCACCTCGAGCCAATGTCAGAGCTCGAAAAGTCTACGTTGACGATGCCCGAGACGATCGCGATGGTTTCTTCGCCACTTTCATCGGGACCGACGACGCCGTTGCCACCGCCGCCGTCTCGTCGCGCTCGAGTCGAGCCTCGGACGAGCGGTGCTGCCTCGAACGACGACAACGAGCGACGCCACCGTCACCACCACCACCACCGCCGTCACCACCATCGCCGGCAGTCCGATCTCGAGAACAACGCGATCGAGGCGACCCCTGACCCAACGCCCGTAACGACATTCTCGAAAAATCCAAAAGATTCGCGCTCCGGTGAAAACATTATAGCCACTTCGACGAAATACGAATTTGCGCCAAGCGGCGAGACGGAAAACTTGGGGAGTCGCACGGTTATCGGACCACGGCCGATGAGTCGTCGTCCTTTACGCGGCCCCGTCACCGTCCGGTGCGACGGAGAAGGGAGAGGATGCGTCGGTCCTGGCACTACTGTCGCCGCTGTTGCGCTCGACAACAGCAGCGCCGTCGAGAGCGATCAAACCTCTCTGAACATGGCGGATCTCGATGATATCTTTAAGGCCGGTATAGCAAGGGCAAAGAAGAAAACGCTTGATATTCCGATGCTGAGAGCCAGCGCGAGGAGAGACAACGAAACAACGAGAACGATGCCTACTAACAGGCAGGATCCGAGTGTCGACACAGTCGAGAGGGCCGTGGTCGAGCTCGACGAGATATTTACCGCTGGTATAGCCAGAGCCAAGTTGGCATCGAAGAAAGCTGCCGAAGCCGCGAAACTGGCCGAGGCTGACGACGGAGACGACGATGACGATGACAACGACGACTACAACGATGACGACGGCGACGGCGACGACGACGACGACGGCGACGATGACGACGACAACAACGATAACGACCATGACGATTACGGTAAAGTCGAGGCCCGGCGTACTCGCTTGAATGACGGTGATTTACGTACGAATCTGGATGTGCATCGTTTGCGACAAAAGCCATCACGGTCGGCGCGTCGTGTGGCAAAACGTGACAAGTGGCGTCATCGGAAAAATATCGAGGAACCAGTGACATTTCGTAATTTAACAAAGGAAGAGTGGGAAGCGAGGTACGGGGAATCGTCGTATTCGTCAAATCGACGAGATTATCGTTTCGCGGAAGTTCCAAGGGAAGTGAGATCGGAACGCCAAGTCCCGGGTGGTGTGAGATCGCGCCTCGGCGATCCGGTCACCATCGTACATTCGGAATTTGGCGATTTCGAGGAGGCCGTGGATAATACGGAGAATCGGAGCAGCGACGAGGAGTCGTCGAGCACGACGAGCACGTCGAGCGACTCGAGCGACAAAGACGCGTCCTCGGTCGCAAAACTGTTGAAAGTCATTAAGGAACGCGAGAAAATAGCCAAACACAAGAGCATCAACGAGGAGATAAGGGACGAGGTTACGGCCGAGATCGAGCGTAAAAAACACGAGAGGGAAAGAGTTGGCGAAACGCGAACGAGGAAGGGCGACCACCATCGCCACAAGAGAGACAAGAAGGGAAAGAAGAGACGCGATCGGAAACGACGGAAGCGCAAGTCCCGTCGGACCGATCAACGTTCGAGGGACAAGAGCGGCAACGACGAGGACGCCGACGAGGAATACGCGTCGTCGACTTCTCGGGGTCTGAATGGCCAACGTTTGCTCAGGGCGGACGAGATCAAGAAGGAAATAATCGTCAAGGAGGAAGTCACGGCTGAAGATACACTCGAGATCGAGAGCGGGAGACGTCCCCCCGCTACCATGGACGATTCGCGGTCAGCCTCGACGGCTTCCTCCTCCTTGATCCCGCCGACCATTCGCGTCCCTACTCCGATCGCGATTCACCAATTGATCAATATTCAACGAAAAACGAAAGCTCAGTTGAAACAGATGCCCGTCGAGGTAACCGAAAAATTGAACGTCGTCGGGGCCAACGACGAGGATACTATCGGTCAGGCCGCCGTCGAGACGCCGAAGGAAACTTTTCCGACGAACCGTTTATCGATATCCGCCGATTCCGAGGGTTTCGCTGTATCGACGAGGCCTCCGATTCCGGGGCAAACGGTCGTAGCGACGACGACCGCGACGACGTCAACTGCCGAGCCTGCCGAGACTGCCTTGTCGAAAACGAACTCTAAGAAGCTCGACATAAATACTTACAAGGAACGCGCGCGACAACGTCACCAAAGAGAGATGGACAAAATCCGCCGTATTACGGAGAATCCGAGCTCGCTGACGCAGGATCTTCTCAATATACCTCTAATTCGTAAAAAAGAACCCGAGACGCTCGAACCGAGTATCGTGCGGGAAACCGACCTGGATCCTAGATTGAAGAAGCGAGAGATCAGTCCGGCGACGAGCCTGGATACGGAAAGGATTTATCCGAGGGCGAGTAAGAGTAGCAACGACATTCCTTGCCCTTTAAATTTACCGCCGCCATCGAATAAGAAAGTTACGATCGTACCCAGCGCGACGAGCAATCGGTCCCTCGCGGAACCTGGCAAATTCGCACGCATCAAATCGGAAGGTGGCAAAGAAATGAAATTACGGGAAAAGTTGAGAAAAAACCGTACCAGAAGCAAGCAGCGCGCGGCGTCGCGGCTTGAGAATGTAGTCGGTGTTACGAATCCTCTCGTAACGGAAAATCTAGATGTTCGAATAACGTGTGGAAGTTCCGAGAGCCTCGAGAAGATCGAAACCAGCCATGAGGCGAAAACCTTGGATACGACGGTCAAAAGTTTGGTGAATACCCCGAGAGACTCCGATAATTTCAGACCTCTCGAAGCCAGTCGAACGGCCGACGAGTCCGCGATCGTCGAGACTCCGGAGGGGACCGAAACTACAGCAATCGTCTCGAGTTTCGATACAACCAAGATTCTTCCTGTGACAAAAATCTTGGACGTTTCGAAAAAACCTAATACAGAAGCGGAAAGAACTTTGGAGTCGTCGGGCAAGCCCGATCGTACGGAAGTGAGAAAAAACGTCAACTCGTCGAGAGATTCGGATTTTACGAGAGCAACTAAAAATTTGAGCATGTCGGAAAATCCGGATTCAACGGGAGCTTGCCAAATTACGGATAAAAATTCATCGGCAACGATTGTTCCCGAGGTCTTTGAGACGCCTCTTCGCGATGGGACGAATATCATTGACGAAAATGCTGATATTCCGGACGGTGCGAAAATCGATCGCCCGACAAGTTTCGCTATTGCGGAAAGCTGCTCGGACGGGATTCGGGATAGGCGAGAAAGTTGCTCGACAGCGCCGATGGATGTCGCGAAGGACCTTGACGAATCGAGAGAAGTTTCTCAGCCGATTATTGCGGACAATTCCGAGAGTGCGGATTCTGGAAAAGATCCGGGCATAGCGGAAAGCTCGGATAGCGGCAAAGCTTCGAATGTGTCGCGAGACACGTCGAGGATCGAGGCGATCGTAACGGGAAGCGACGTTCCGGATTCTTCGTCAGCGTCGGACCGAGTGTCGAACGTCGAAAAAATTCTCCCCACTGACGCGATTCCATTGGAGATTCCACCACCTCTGATCGAACATTTTCCCGTTTGGTCTTTGGACGCTGATACGATATCGAGCACGATCCCCGATTCGTTGGATCGTTCGAGCGACGGTGGTGGACCGTTTCAAGGATTCACCGAAACCGAAACGATATTGCGTCGCGATCGCGTATTGACCGAAGCCGAGCTCACCGAGGAATCGAACGCTCTGGATAGTGTACCCTTCGAGTTTATCGCCGAGGACAATGCCGCTGTCGCCACCGCCGCCATCACCGCCGCTATCGCCACCACCGCCGACGAAATCACGGATTGCCTCGATGTCCCGCCATTCTCCTATGCCGAACCATTCGTCGAGGCTAGAGACGATATTCCGACGAGCCTACCGGATCCGCTGGGCCACGCGATCTTTTCAGTCCCGAGTGCGATTATCGATAGCGTACCGGTTACGATTGGCCTGTCGACGTTGCGCGCTCTCTCGAATGACAACGACGACGACGACGACGCCGCCGCCGCCGACGATGATGACGACGATGACGTCGCCGACGAAGAAGCTCCCGCCGATGATGTTATCGGTGAAGGGAGTAGTTGGCCGGATACGGTTCGTCCTCTCGTCGATCAGCCGAATGTGCGCGAAATGGACGACTCCGAAGTATTCCGCGAGCCTGCGTTGCCGCGACAAAACGCCTGTGAGGACGAAGCCCTATCCAATGATACGTCGAGAAAGGAATGCGTTACCGCAACGGACAAAGGTATTCCCACCGGCGAGTTGGAATCGAGGCAAACGGGGCTGCACCAAGTACGAGTCGAGACCGAAGCGACAACAGCGCGTACGGAGGAAGAAACGCCGGCGACGGAAGATTCGTCAAAGATGTGGGAAAGTGTGAGCCTCGAGAGTCTCGTACGACCCGAAGCCGTGGAAAAAAATCATTCCGTCGCGACGAACGAAGCAACAACGGTTAGCGAGCGGGAAACGGAAAATTCGACGACGATGCGCCGACGAGACGAGACGCCCGATACGGCGGTGGCAACGAAGGAATCTCATCACTCCGGTACGAGGGAGCACGCTAACAGGAGCAAGAAAAAATCAAGTCGTCGTCGCGATCATGGCTCTACGGGAGCAGCCACCAAAGAGACAACGTTGACGGATAAAATTGTCCATGAGGGGATAACGGCCAATGTCGTTAAACTAGTGGCGAAGCCCTCGGTGAGCTCGAGAGACACCGTTATGGCAAGAATGATGGAGATCGACGTTGAAATTCACAAATTGATGAATGAAAAAATGACTCTGTACAAGATGCTGGAGAGCGGCGATTTTGCGAGTCAAGAGGGTCAGAGCTGTGTCGAGAAGACGTTCGAACGTACGAAAAACAGCGGTGATCGGACCAAGAAAGAGGAGAGTCCTGTGCAAAACGTTACGGCGCTGGTTGCGGCGGAAATCGAGCCGGCCAATCCGCGTATCGATGAGAGCCCGAAGAAACGAAAGAAGAGTCCTCGTCGCGAGACGGAAAACCGTTCTAAAGAGCGCGACGTTGTCGTCGAGACGACGGCGGCCGTTCGCGAGAGAAAAATATCGGAAAGCAAAAACCGCGCGAACCTTCTTTCGCGACAGCCCGCGAAAGAAGAAACGTCGTTGAGTAACGAGACAAGATTGAGACGATCGCGCGAGAAGAGCGCCCCGTTGACCGAGCTTGAGGGTCCCGACGAGAAGCGTCGAAAAATTCATTCACCGACTCGTCAATCGTCGAGCCGTCGGAAAGCGCACTCGAGGAGCAGGGAAGATCTCGATCGGACGCAGGAGTCGCACGGTGATACGGAGACCTTTGGAAAAATTTCACGGGACGAAGATGCGCCGAAGCGAGAGAGAGCCAAGAAAAAGATGAAAGCTTCGTCGATCGAGGCGAAAAAAAGAAAAATTAGCGAGGATGGTAAAGCGCGAAAGGGCCTCTTCCCTGCCGACAACATTTATTCGGACGAGAGTACCCTGGATACGCAGCAGCAACAACAGCAGCAGCAGCAGCAACAACAACAGCAACAACAGCAGCGGGAATCCACCGAGGCTGAGAGAGACGTGTCCACGGGGCTGACGCTCCTCGACGAATCGTTCAAACGCGAAATTGCCCGACACCGAAAGATCAAGAACGCGGACAAAAGAAAGCGTAACAAACGAGAATTGCGACGCGCCCTTCTGGACCCGACAATCCTTACGCCGGACGAGGCACAGACCGGACTCATCAATTTGTTGAATCGTAAGAAATTTCGAAAGAATCGAATTCCCGGATCGAAATGTGCGATATCGAACTTGACCGGCCAATATCCCGCCAAAGTTTGGAAACACGTTGTCAGTGTGATCGATGCCGTTGCGGAAAATCGCGTCGACGAGCTCTACGCTGGGGAATTCAGAAAGTCATCCCCCACCGTCGAAGATAGCGTTGTCAAGACTCGGAGAGACACCGCAATTGGAGAAGATCCTCCGACAGCTCGGATCGAACGGTACAAGCGATGGAGGGAAAAAAGCCCGGAGGACAAGGAGGAGGAGAAGAAAAATGAGGCGTCAACGGAAAATATTCAAAATTGCACGGATCGCGATGAAGGTGAGGGAACGGATCTCAAAGCACCGCCGTCGATACTCGTCGCGACGAACGTTACCAATTTCGTAGAATCGATACCGATGGACAAGCTCGGGGTGTCCGATAGCGCTGACTTTGAGAACGGCGAGACTCGGATGATCGAAAAAACGAGGCCCGATCGTGGTGTTACCGAGGAGCTCGAGATCAACATTGCCGAGGATGGCATCGAAAAAAAGCCAGAGCTGCCGATAATTGGAGAGGAGGAAAGCGTGGAAAAGAAGGAACCCCAGGGCGTTCAAGCACCGCTGACATTCGTGGAATTTAGAGGGAACGATTCGAAGAGACCGTGCGCCCTCAGGCTTATGTCGAAATCGCCCTCCTTAACGCCCGATTATCCGGAAGCCTCGCGTATCAACAGAATCGAGAAGTGCATCTCTGCGACGGAGAAAGCGGCGTCCGACAAGGGCGAGACCCTCGTACAAACGAAAAGAGAACGATCGGAAGCGCGCGACGATACGGCTGTTCGCGATAATAAGAACGAATCCACGCATCGCTCTCGTGGTTCTCGACGTACGAAGCAACGCGCGAAATCTCAAGGCAAGACGAAAGACGAGGAGCACCCTCGAGCTTCACCGCTCGCGTGGCACGAGAATCTCGACGAGGCTCGCGACGGAAGCAAGCCATCGAGAACGAGGCCAAGATCGGCCAACAACCGCGGCAACAATGGAAATCGCGAGAGAGCCGGTCCACCGAGCCGCCGAACCTCCAGACAATCCGAGGATAACTCGACCCGAAGCAAGAAGCGCGACCGTTCTCAATCGCGCGAGAGCGAGCCCTTCAAGAAGCGATCACATCGTTCCCACGGCTCTTCGAGTCCGCCCGTGCTGATCGACGCCCCGTCGCATCGGCATTCGGCAAAGAGGCCCAAAAAGCGCAACCATCGTGGAAAAATGTCACTCGAGGAGATGACGAGGTGCAAGGTCGAATTGATCGATTGCAAGTATACCTACCTCAGCCCGACTATGCGTCCCAAGATACTCAAGAAACTCGGTATATCGAGGATAAATCGCTCCTCGATCGACGAACCGAGCACGCCCCTCGAAACTTTGCCCTCGCTGCCCGTTTTGACCAGCAGACGCGATACGCCCTCACCGCCGTTCTCGATCGAGGCATTGCCACTTGCGAGGACCATCGAACGGGACGATGACGACGAGGTAAGCGAGATTACCGCGAAAAGACACGAAACTAATTCCCCACTTAACGAGAGAGTCGAGGAGCAGGAAAATAGGCGAGAGGACGTAGAGGAGGAGGGGGAAAAGGAGGAGGAGGAGGAAGTTCATCGAGAGGAAAGAATACCTTCAGCCGCCGACGCCGTCGGCGCCACCGACGCCCGTCCAGAGTCTGTCGTCATCGTCAAGGAGAACATGGACGACGATGACGATGAGGAGGAGGAGGAAGAGGAGGAAGAGGGAGACGATGACAATATTCAAATAGTCAAAGTAGTCGACGAAAATTTGCCAAATATCGTACTCGACCTGGAGGCTACTAGTATCGAGAGCGACAGCGCGACGGATGTCGCTCGAAACGTAACGGACGAAGCCGCACTCGAAGAAAACGACCCTGACAGTACTGGAATCGAGGAGACGCCCGACGATACGATGGAAGAGTACGAAGTTATCGACGAGGTTACCGATGAGAACGAGGATGACGAGGTTGAAAATGCAGCGGCGAACGACGATGAGATCGAAATACTCGATGGCAACGAGACCGGTACGGAGAAACCTTCCGAGTCGATAGACTCTACGGAATCCGCGACTAACGAGAAGGACGATGAGGCGAAAAGGACGAGGTACACCGTTCACAAAGGTCCTATATTGGATATAAAGGTAAACGTATCGAAATCAGAGGAAGCAACGATCAGAAGCGAACGCGTCATGAAACTTAGCTTGTATAAATATGCACCGGAGCAAAAGCTTTAGTCGATCGTACACTCCGTGTATCGTTCCTATAGCAGCGGAGGTTTTTTTTTCTTTTTTTTTTCGCTACGTCGAATGTTATTTGAAATAGTTATTATTCTGTTCTGTGTCCTCTCTGTTGTATGATTTCACGCAATTATTATAGTTACGCGAGCTTTTGGAAACAATAATACCGCAGTGTGAAACAGTGGATTTGTTGCGATTAAAATTCGTCAATAAAGTCAATTATGAAATTTGATATTTCAAAGGAACTATAGTCACGGTAAAAAAAAATCGGCCTCTTCTCCAATTGGGGCTTTTTGTCGTTTATTAAAGATCAAAAAAATCCTCAACAACTTTTAGGTGCTGGACGACTCGTTTCTCGCCGCTAGCGAGGACGGTGCAATTTATAGATACAGTCAAACTTCAAACGGAATATTGAACATATACAAGGGTCACGAGGCTGCCGTAACCTGCATCTACGTACTCGAGATGCCTGGCAAACGTTGGAATCTTTATTCCGGCTCTCTGGACGGAACTTTTCGGTGTTACGATATAACGGTAATTCGTTTGCGCGAAAATAGGCGGACTCAAAAGCATGATTTTTTCAAATCTTTTCTTTTCCATTGCTATTGACAAGAGACACAAATAGTAACGACGGTCGTTGGATTGGTTTTCCATTCACGCTTCTTTCCTCGTTCGCATTAAGGCGGGTAACCACTTTAGGAGACCGAAAATTACATGATTTTTTGCATTTTTTTTTATTGTGAAAAAAAAACGGAAATTTCCGCAACTCTGACAATAATTTATTCATATTTTCATACATCTCTGGTAGTTTTTCAAGTTATTTCATGCATTAATTAAGGTGTAAACCGCTGTGTCCCTTGGCGTGTCCTCATCGTCGTTGTCGATTTGCGGGAATTCTGCAGCTCGCGATTCGCATCTGAAATAGTCCAACAAATTTTCATACATTCTTGAGATGTTTTTTAAGAACATGAACCTAAATTTTGAACAAAAAATTGAGAATTGAATATTGGAACGTGTTTGAAAAAAAATGATCGATTTTTAGCATTTTTTCCCCAGCATTTTGCAATAATAAATGTGTTTTAAACAATCTAATCTTTCCAACTTTAGGTTCATGTTTTAATAAATTATATTATGTAAACGTGTTCCAAATTTGAAGATGATACATCAATTAGATTTTGAGCTATGATTCCCGTAAATTGAAAAAATGTCGGTTCGAGAAAAACACATTTAAAGTTTCACAAACGAAAAACTCAAAGTCAAATGTGTTTAATCAAATGATAAAGTGTCTTACCGATTAATCAGCGATTTCAGCACCATACAGCAGTCCTTCCTCTTCCTCATGTAACTCATTTCACGCTTGTATTTCCTCTTTACGAGCTTTTCGAGCTTCTTTTCTCTCTAATAAACTTTTTCTATTTTGCCGAGCCACGCGCATCTGATCCATTTGCTCGGCATATCCGTAGCTCTGTCTGCCAACTACGATTTGTAGTTCATTCATAACCATGAGTAGGGCTGAATATCCTTCATTAAAATAAAGTAGCATCAAGAAATGCCGCTACCTCGATTATTTTGTACCCAGAATGGAGATGTTTTGGAGCTAATCGCCAAACGGTCGAGTTTGGGTTTGTTTGGGTTATGAAAACCCCAATTTGGGTTATGGAAATCCAAACAAACTATCTAACTGAGCGCTCGTGGATACCTGAGCGCGCTTGGGAGTCGAGCGGAGTCTTTATCATTTATATATATACCGTTAGAAGGAATCCGAATATCGTTTTGAAATTTTCAGCGTGTATTCTTAAGATATTTTGCTAACGATTTATAAAATGAAAAAAAAAATGTATTTTTTGAGGCATCTAAAGTGGTTGCCCCTTAATGTTTTTCTACTTCGCGTTGGCGCGGGCGCACGGCAAAACTCATTGGAACGGGGAATTTTTTTTAGACTGGTGTGCAGAATGGATCGGTGAACGTTGAAAGTCCGGTTCAGTGTATGGATCAAGGCTGGGGAATAATCTACATCGGCACTAAATCGGGACACATTTCTCGTTACAATATCAAGGTCTCTATAAGTTTTTGTCTATCGTATTTGTTTGGCTTCATTGTTGATAGTCGTTATTATCTGTTCCTGTAGCATGTATCTTTCGTTGTCGCTAATCGGTAGTTTTGCTTGATCGTATTTTTTGTTTGTTTTCTTTCTCTGCGTCTGGTCTCTCGTCGCGCGGGTACACGGCTCACTCGTTGCGGCTCGGTATCTTTCAGTCGGCTAGCGTGAAGGGGGATAGACTGGATTTTTCGGACAAATCGGTACTGGCCCTTAAAGCCTCGGCCGAGGGTCCGAGGAGAGTATTGATCGTTGCCTCGAGAAATCAACCGATAACGATAAGGGACGCGAATACCGGTCTCTTCCTGCGAACTATCTGCGGCTACAAGAATCATACCGTCTACAGCCTTATGAGAGATCGAAATCTCGTTTATTGCGGCACGAGCAGCACTTCCATTCCAGTATACGATTTTACCGTACGTTTCTGCTCTCATCGCCCGTTATACACTACCGGCCAAAAGTTTCCGGACAAAATTTTTAAAAAGTTACGGAACGATTTTTCATGCCGTTTCGTCGATAGTTGACACAAATGAATTTAATAAACGGCATTTTGAAGGGGAGGAATTCACCTATATTCCGTTTTTCTTCGAAAATTTTTTACTATTTTTTTTACGACTAGTACCCTTTTTCGAACACTACCATTTTTCGCCTTTTTTTTTGTAACTTTTCTGGTGGCTCCCATTTACAGACATCATTTTTTTAATGCATTTCTTTGATCGGAATCACAAAGAGGAAAGCTCAAGCTTCAGTTTTGTTTTTTTTAAAGCTTCGTACGATTTTTTTTCTAAAGATATTTTGATTTAAAAAAAAACATACAGTTTGAAAAATAACGTGTAACGCGAAAACGACAACGATTCAAGGAAAACCTCAAGATAGTAGAAAGTTGAATGGGTTTTCGTTGAGTTCGCGAGAACTTTTTCAGATTTTTTTTTCGAAATTTATTTTTTCACTTATTTTCAGTAAAAAAAATCAGATTATTTAATTACCGTAAATTGAGAAAAAAATGACGAAAAAAAATCTGAATTAATTCCATTGCGTTGAAAATAGAAAAATAAAAGTTTTTCCTCTCTTGAAATTTCACCACAAACTCCTTAATTCTCGAGTTACGGTAATTAAATCATCCGATTTTTTACCGAAAATAGGTGAAAAAAAAAATGTCGAAAGAAAAATCTGAAAAAATTCTCCCGAACCCAACAAAAACCGATTCAACTTTTTACTATCTTGAGGTTTTCCTTGAATCCATGCCGTTTTCGCGTTACACGTTATTTTTCAAATTGTCTCGGATTTCGAAAAAAAAAAAAATGAAAATATCTTTAGAAAAAAATCGTACGAAGCTTTAAAAAAAAACAAAATTGAAGCTTGAGCTTCCCCCTTTATGATTCCGGTCAAAGAAATGCATTAAACTTTTTTGTCTGTAAACGGGGTCCACCAGAACAGGAACAAAGAAAAAGGCGAAAAATGGTCGCTTTCGAAAAAGGGTACTAATCGTAAAAAAAATAGTAAAAAATTTAAAAAAAAAAACGGAACGAAGGTGAATTCTTTCCCTTCAAAATGCCATTTTGTTAAATTCATTTATGTCAACTATCGGCGAATTGGCATAAAAAATCGTTCCGGAAACTTTTCACCGGTAGTGTATATCTCCGCTCTTCTTCCGCCACTTATCTCTATTTTCCTCCTTGTTTTTTTTTTCATTGCATACCCTCGTAACTCTCAACGCGCCGCGACAGAACGGTGAACAAGTGACGCAATACAATGCCGGTGTTGGAATCGTTTGTATGCGTCTCCATCGTCATATACTTTTCGCTGGTTGTTACGACGGTAATATATACGTATTCGATACCAAGGTAAGGGAATATACGGGAAGGCGCGATTATACGAAAAGAGAGAGAGCCAGAGAGAGAGAGAGAGAGAGAGAGAGAGAGAGAGAGAGAGAGAGAGAGAGAGAGAGAGAGAGAGAAACGTCGAGTGTAAAAAATTATGACTTTTCACGCCCGCGCTATCTTTCAGGAAACGAAACTACTGTGCAGTATTCCCGGGCCTGGCAATATGTTGCTCAGTATGGAAGTTGTGGAGGACGAGGTGGGTGCTCGCGATGAACCTCACAGCCCAGTGCGATACCCTCTCCGACCTCATTCGCCCTTTATCACCAAAATGACAAATAATTAATATCGTTACAGATCATAGCGGGAAGCAAAAATCGTCAACTACACTCGTGGCGCATGCCAAAAATAGTGCGTGCTCTTTTGGCCAGGAGAACGTAACGGACGGAATCCTGGTAGGGAGCCCGAAAACGATTTCTAGTCATCATCACATACGTTTGAGGAATAATTGCGAATATTTTCCTCCTCCGCCCTTCTCTCTCTCTCTAGCTATCAACTCTTCGTATCATCAACCAGAGATATTCCGTATTATATATAACTTGTGAGCGATGCAATGCTGGAACGAGAATTGTAACATAGTTTATAAATATGCACATAATCGCTCGGAGATGATGTACAAACGAGAAAAGAGCAGAAGAAAAAGAAAGGAAAAAAACAAACTCGACGAATGGAGCGAACGAGATGTGCAGAACAAAGTGCACTTGTACCAACGTAATATAATACGTTTTTTTGTTCTATTATATATGTACAGTTTTTAGCAATACGACAATGACACATACGATTTGCCAATGTCGCTACCCCCCCCCCCCCCCCCCCGGTTCGCGTTTGTAATACGGTGGCATTAATTAGAAATCATTGCTGGTCCCCCCATGCCGCCCAACGAGACAACACACATTCGGTGTTAGGTGTGTATTATAAACGAGCCGGTGTATCAGCGAAACAAGAATTAAAAATACAACGGAACTCTAGTGACCCCGAGCAGGTCTATAGTACCAATCGATACGCATCGTTCCGCGTTACGATCAAAATTCACGATAACTCGAAATAGATATCTAACATTTTTGTTATCGCAATGACTCGGGATTTTTTAATTAGTCGTTTAGTCAACGTAATAAGAAGAAAAAAAAATTAATAAAACTTGTTCTCTATTAGTCGTTGCTTTTTGTGCACGCGGTTGTCCCTTTTTTTTTTCTTTTACACCTTTTACTATATTATGTATGTATACATGCACGTTGGAAAGGCGCTGCCAACGAGTTTAATACGCCGTTTGATCAATATATCCGAGTATTGTTTCCTCCACATTTGTTTCCAACGAGTATACGAAATTTCGGAAAAACATTTGTGCACTTTTTACAAGTAATTTATTTGTCGTATATTATTAAATTGGCGTACAACAGTTTTTTTTTTTAAGTTTTTTTCGAAACAATTGAAAATACTGCCCTAAACTACCTCACTGCGAAACTGTCGAGCGATCTACTTACGATTATCACAAATAGATATTATTGAAATATGGCAATCGAAAATGTTTGATTTTTGCTTGACGCCGGTGGCCAGAAGGACAAAGACTACCTATTTTTAACGGGACGTGAGCTTGGGAAAATGTGTCTCTGTCTCGGTCCAGCGAAATCTGGCAAGACCCTTCTGATGAAGCGTCTACAGGGTGAGGAGGATATCGACGAGGCGAGTCACACGGTTCCCACAAACGGTGTAAATCTCTTCACGATTAAAAACGAGGACGGTCACTTTGACATGATAGTCCGAGAGATCGGAGGCGGTATGGCACCGATTTGGCAGCATTACTTCGATAGGGTAAGCTCGCGAAAGTTCGGCTCGCGCGTCAAATCCAAAAAAAAAAAAAAAACAAAACTCAAAAAGTAAGTACCTCGAAAAACAAAGAGTAAATAATTGTCGAAAGGTCAACAAGATATTGTACGTTGTGGATGCGAGTAATCTCTGCCAGATCAGCGCCGCCGGTGTTTTGCTCTATTCGTTGCTGGTCGAACCCCGCTTGGAGAACGCAAATATTGCTCTGGTGCTCGGAAAAATGGATCTCTCCTATCGGCAGATGCGAAACGAGGCTCTGCTGATGCTTCATTTCGCCCGCTTGCAACGAGAGGTCAGACAGAAGATAACCGTGTTCGAGGCGAGCGGTATGGACGGCCAAGGTATCGAGGAGATACGCTCGTGGCTTTTCGATCCGGAAACGCTGAAAAAAGCCCTTGCACCGCCTCGAGACCCTCTTCCGAAACCTTCTGCTAAAAAGAAATAGTCACTTTTTTTGTTTTCTTCCGGCTCACGATGGAAACTTGAACGAACAATATCTCCAATTTTCTATAACGAGAAAAACACAAACGCTCTTCTACTTGATCCCATTGAACAAAGTAAGTAGTGTATATAATATTACTTTATTTGACAATTCAGCTTGGTACGATATAAAGCTATTTGCGTAATGTGTCGCCTTGAAAGGAATCAAATGGTCACGACTCAACTTTTATCCTTGCGAGGACGCAACATTTTTCACAAAACAATTCTTTTGTCCCTTCCTCATTGTCCCTTTCCTATCTCCTACGCCACTTTGTCGTGAATTTGTTTATGGCTCCGTATCATTTTTTTTTCTTTCATTTACCATGAAACATTGGTACGCGCGTAGGCTCGCAGAGAACGTGCAACAAAAGTCTCTCGTCTCGTGTGCTTGCTGCAAAAATTATCGTCGAACGCAAAGCCACGCGAAACGTGCTTTTCTTCTCGTTGGTTGTACTCGTCTGTTCAATCGAGAAAAGTTGTCAATGTATCCTCGTGAGATCCTCGACGATCTTTACCAAATCATCAACCGTCGCGTCCTTCTTCATGCCACTGCCGTCGTCGATCTGCAAAGGAAACGTCAACTTTGAAATGAATATTGAAGAAGTTTCGTTCGATTATAATAGAATAATTAGCGAAAGAACAGGATGATGATGCGCTTACGGTGAGCCCCCTGGAAACTTCGGCCATTTTTTCATGATTAAGATCGAGGAAGCTCTCGATGAGATCACCGTCAATGAAACCCTCGCACTGTTCGATCTTGAGCTCGGTGTTGAAACTTCGCCAGAAATTGTGCTCTATCTTGCCGACACTCTTGATAACGGTTGTCAAACGATCTTCCAGCTGGCGCAAAAATTCGTAAAATCCAGCGGGTATTTGCGTGACGAGACCGATAGCACCGCCAACTGTGCCGAACAAGACGCAACCCTGAGTCGGTGTACTCGACTCGCCGAGATGTTGCATCACCAGTGAGCCATGCCTGAATACATTAACCATATCGCCCAAATGAAATTGACCGACCTCTTGCATCTGTTGTCTCTCTTCCTCGGACGTTGCCGCACTGCGCTCGTGGACAAAATAAAATTGCATAAATACGCGTGTCTGTGCGTTTATGGAAAAAGATGAGAGAAATAATCGACCGACCTGTCTTTTTGGCAGACAAAGAGATTGAAGCAATTCTCAGCGCCGAGGAAGGTATCATCGTCGAGAATCTCAATGGCCGTCATCCAATTGGGATTGTAATCTCTGGCAATCTCCTCAAAGCTACCCTCCATAGTTTTGTATTGAAGAAGCGTGAGAGATCTCATGAGATCACCGACGAGAACAAAGTCGCCCTTTGTTTTGAGAAAGAGCGCGATAATATTGTTAAAGTGGCTGCACTCGAGTCTCAACTCTTTCTCAGCGGTCCACTCGAAGAGTCTGACGGTACTGTTTATACTGGCGAGTAATTTGCCGTTAAACTCGACGAGGGAATAGCACGAACCTTTGATCTCCTTCTCGGCTACCTGTGTCAACTTTCCGTCGTTCCAATGAAACAACAATATTCTGCCCATTTTTGGCTCGGACTCGTCGGGATTGACAAGTGCCGTGCCGACGATAAAATAAGAAATCGGATCTTCGCCGAGCCTCGTCGATATCAACGAGAGTGCGTACTCGTTCGGCATCAGAGTGTGAGCGTGAAGAACCTCGAAGGTGTGCTGATCGATTATCAACAAATTGTGAACCTCGATCTCTTGGCCTATATCGCTCGCGGCGTTGTGTCCCGGTTTGTTGTGAGACGAGACGTGACTGCTGGTAGAGTTTGAGGAAGCTTGCGTAGAGGCGGACTGTCTGACTATACTGACACCGTTGTTCTCTTGCATATCGACGCGCATCGTTATAACACCGAAAGTCTGAGAGCTTTCTTGATACGTGATGCGCCTCGGTGATTCGCCGAGGGGAACCGTGCGTATGTGAAGCTTCTGTATCTCGTCGATCGTACCGATCGTGACGGTACTGTCGGTCGCGAGGGCCAAACTGTCCGGATAAGACTCGGCGTTGAGCGAACACATGTGATTGACCTCTTTGAGATTGACATTGCTGAAGACGAGCTTGTGATTCGAGGAGTATATAACGGTGGGACGATCCGAACAAGCGAACACGTTTGTAGTCGAGAGGGATCTGAAGGTACGCAATACGGTCGGTTGTGTGCCAAGGGTGACCTTTTTCTTGTCCGACAGCTGGCCCGTCTCCTTCTGCAGACCAAAGTAATACATGCTACCGTCACCGAGGGCGCACAAAAGATACGTGTTGCCCTCGAAGCAGGTCATGAGTATCGATCTCGGTATAATCTCACCACCGAGCAGTTCCTTGTTTGTTTCCTCGAGGCCCGGTAGGCTCAGTATACGAATCGATATGTCGGTCCAGAGTCCAACCGCGACTAGATGCGCCTCGGTGTAACCGTCGAGGGGCGAAACGTCGAGGCAGGCGACCTCGTGTTGCAGGCTCGCGTAACCCTTCGGGACTACACGATTGCCGATTATCTCGAGATAAAAGAGATCGTTGCCGGTCGCGCAGAGTATCTGTCGACCGTTGCACGCCACTACGCTTATCGTTCTCTTGTTGTCGGGCTCCCATTCCGAAACGACGCTCTTGCTCTCGTTCGAGACGAGACGGGCCGAGTTGGGTGTTATCTGAACGAAGAGATCGTCACTGACATTCGCCGTGTGGAAGGTTTGCTCGTCCGAGACGAAACCCGCTATGTCAGTTTCCTCGACTTCCTCGCCGTTCAAAGTGAGTACTCGGGTCTGTCCGACGAACGAGAGTACGAGAGTATCGTCGTAATTACCGTTTCGACCAACTCGCAACGCCCACATACCCTTTATTCCCGGCAGATCGATACTCGCGTGTTCCTGTATACCGATGCCGTTTCTTATTATTCTCAGGGAGCCCTCCTTGAACGCACCCGAGCACGTAACCATCTGTCCCTGTCCCTGACGCTCGAGATCGACCACCGCCATGTCGACGATCGGCGCTAGATTCGTGAATATCTCCATCGGGACGCAGTACGAGCCGTTCTCGTCTGCCTTTGTTATCAATTTTATCAATTGGGAATCACCCAAACGGCTACCTATGAATATAACGCCATTGTCGAGATACGTGATGCATTCGGGAATGCTGATTTCCCCGAGCAACTCGACTTTCAGATCCTTTATAAGGCTCGTACCGTCGGGCTTCTTCTCTTGCTCGAGAAAGAGCATAAAGAGATGTCCCGCCATGTCTCCCAAAAGATAACGCAAGCCCTGAGCATCGACTTTCGCGTAACACGTTATCGTGCTCTGCTTTATTATCGGCGGTACGACCGCCACGTACGTTGTACCGTCGTGATAGAGTATGCTCTCCTGACCGATTATTATAGCACCGCATATCGGCGACGGAACCGGTATCACCATCATCGCTTCGCGCTCCACGTTGTCCTGTTTCCACAGTGTCTTTACAAACTCCTTGTCCCTAAGCGAGATCTCGTGCGTCTTTACGTGACGTCCGTTTATGTCCTGATGTATTATTATCAGAGTCGGATTCGTACAGCCGTGAAGAAAATTTACGTCCTGCACCTGTTGCTCGTCCATTCTTATGGAAGAGGCTTTCAACTCGGGATTGTCCTTGTCCAGCGGTATTATTTTGAACAAACCGTCGTATAGTCTGAGACCTATCACCCGAGCTTTCGGATCTATTACCGCTTTTATTCCCGTCTCCGAGGGCTTTCCTATACGATCCGCGACGTTGCCGTGCGCCTTTGTTATTATCTCGATTTCTTCGCCGTCGCCGGCGCACTCCAGTATCATCGCGTTGTAACGCGTCGTCAGGAGAAACAGTAGATCTTTCTTCTCGTGCTGCGGGAACAAATTCCCTTTGTAATAAAATGTCAAAATTATTCTCGTAGAGTCTTTCCACGCGATAAAAGTTAGTCCTCGCGTGCGCTATTCGCTATTTTGTTCGAGAGAAAGAGTTTTCGCACCCGAAGGGAGACAGAGAGAGAGAGAGGAAGAGAGAAAAAGCACCGATGCTTTTCCGTTATTCGCCATTTAGCATTTACAAAAGACACAATGTTTTACCGGAGGTCGGAAGAATTTGACGACCGCTATTTTCCCGTAAATACCGACTTCCTTCAGGGGCCTGAGGCCCTCGGGTGTCACGAGATATATCTCCAATCTAGTGTTCTTTGCCAATATAAGATTGAGATCCGTGGGTGACGTAAAATTGCCTGTAAACATTTCGGGGACAAGTTGTACGAGGATATTTGGCAATAATCTTTCTAATAATGGCACACGCACACGCGTTGCTATATATGTTTTGTTTTTCTTTTTTTCTTCATTTTTTTTTCCTTCCAACGTCTCTAGGTTATACAGCCCAGCGCGCTCGTTTCTCGCGTGTGCGTGTCTTTCTTACCGGTTACACATGCCGTCACCGCGGTTGGTTTATGCGCGGTCACGACGTAGTGATGGGCCATTGTTTTCATCTTCAGTTACGTTTCTCCGTCCACTTTTCCTCCGCTGTTTTGTTCGGTACTTTCGCGTACGAAAAATTGCTCCTGCTCCGAGTTACGAGCAAATATACATATAGTATATATATTATGTATACGCGTGCAAGAGCAGCAACACAACATCGATATATATATATATATGTATATGAGACTGGGCGCGTAACTTTTAGCGCTTTCAACTTATCGCTCGAAGTTGGCCTCGGAACGATGCATTGCTGCCTCGCGACGTTTTCCACCGGGGTCCGCTCACTCGGGGTGCGTTCCGAATTTCGTTGTAAGCGCTTGAAGCGCCATTAGGACCGCCATTGGACCAATAGGATCGACAGTTAGCACTCTATTGCTAAAAGAGCAATACCGACGACTCTGATGCTGGCAGCCGCGATCAGGTGCGTCGTTTAGCGTGGCAAATTTCGGTCCTAGCGCCGCCACTAGTTGTCGCTGCGGTTCCGAAACCCGGACATACATAACCTCAATACGGCGAGCAACGGAGTGAGCGGTTGAAAACCTGTGTCGCTGAGTCGCTGATAACTGTTGTTTTTTCTGCGTTTTGGACACAGCACCGTTGACAACCGAAACACATGCAACAATTAAAAAAAAACATGAAGAGTCAACATAAAAAAGTTTGAAAGGATTCATTCTGCTTACCTCGATATGAAAAAAAATGCACGTACATAAATAAAAAGTATCAGAAAATTTGTTGCATTTGTATTTTTATTAAATTGCATAAAAAATACGGGAATGAGGGATGGAAGAGAAAAAAATTGAGCCTAGTAGCTTTGAACCTACAACGCGAGTATGAGGGGAGTACGGAACCACTCCGTCAAAGCTCACATGCAATGTGATAGCTTCAGAATCGTATGTATACGCTTATTACGCTCGCTTGGATTTAGAAAGTTTACGGTTTGATTACGATTAGGATCATATTTTTTTTTATTGTATTAATCGAAACTGACAGGACTAATGCCTTTTCCTGGCCGTTTTAAAAGTGTTTCGAACTCATAATAAATATCCGCGTAACGGAAATGAAGGTGGGACAGAGATAGAGAAATAGAAGCATGGCCGACTAGTGCTGTCTCTGTCTGACCTCCCCGGCCGTGCCGCAACGGGTATTCTGATCGTAACGAACCTAGTGGCGACTAGTGAACTATCAACTCTCTTCAATAAGCTACCTACCTCTTCCACTGGAGTTTCCAGACATCTATGTACGACCGTGGTCCATACACTAATCCCTGTACACTACACGCGATAGGGCTTCGTCAATAGTTGAGCTCTCTCATTGGATATAGCTAATCGCAAATCGCGACGCTGAAATCCAATGGAGGTATTCCAGAAAATCACTAGGACAGTAAAGCCCTCATTGGGTATCACTCACCATTCATCGCTGATCGTGCGCAGTATGTCGCAACTATAATAAGTTAAGTGTCTGGATTCTCTAACGTTTTAGTTACAATTCTCGTTAGCTAGCGACAGAGCCAATGAGAGGCGCTCCTTCTGCTGTAAACCTCCATGCGATTGGCTGTTCCTAATTATCGACAAGGAAAAAAGTCCCTACCGAGTTACAAAATCCTACCACCAGGTGTTACTTTGCGTTTGACATTGGGATTACAAGGATATATTATCGATATTTTTTGGTGTTTTTTTAAATAATAAATAAAAAATAATAAATAAAAATAATTTTTTAAATAATAATAAATAGTGAAATCAAACGCAAATCATAATGAAAGACGATTTATTTTGAACAAATCGTTATTGTTATTGATTTTTAACAAATCGTTGTGTTATTTATTTTTTCTGAAAAGACGGCCTAATAAATTTTCGGATGAAAATATTCGAAACATATAAGCGATTCTACAGCCATAAAGCCGCTTATCGTGTGAAATTATCATGGACATGAATTTTTCGGAATTACGTAGTAATCGGGTTGTATGACGATTGTTGTTCAATTTATTACCGTATATGCTATTGTTTACCTTTATATTTAGAAACGTTGACTTAACAAACGTTCTAATTATTATAATCGGCACTACAAATGATTTCACGTCGATTAAGCCATGTATTTGTATAGAAATACCAAAGTAATGAATTTTTCGGCGCTAACTTCGTCGGGTAATATGACGATGCGTGGAGAATATACTGTACAAGGCATTTATCCATTTTTTTTAGAAACGATGATCCAACAAATGTTTTAATTCGAATATTCGTCACCCACGAACGATTCCGCATCGAAGGCCCCCCCCCCCCCCCCCCCCAAAGAATGCCAATGCTGATACGAATAAAAATAGGGCGGGGGGTTTGTTTGGGTTTGGCTAACTTGATGCACATTTTTTGTTACTATTTTTTAACGAAGGCCTGAACCAACAAACGTTCTAATTGTTTCAACAATCACCTACAAACGATTAGGAAGAAGAAAAATCGAAATGTAAAATGCAGGGCGCCAAGTAGGGGAGAGTGGGGCACAATGTGTCACGGGGCACAGTGAGCCACATACGGTTTCTCGGAGGTTTGTAGTTCGTAAATTCCGAATTTTTCGTCAAGCCTAAAAGAAAGTCGATAGCAGCTCACGAAGGATCATTGAAAATTAAACATTGATTTGAGGCTTGGAAAAAAAATATTTCGTTCTTCGGGAAAACGTAAAATATAACACTTTCTGTAGCGACTTCGGTTTTCGGTCCCAATCGATAGTTTTATTATTTATGATGCACTCAGTGACTTGTGTTTTTTCATTCGTACTTTAATTAATAGTTATTTTCATCAATAATCGAATATTTTACTAGTAGGGTACAATGTGTCACCGAGTGGTGGGGCAAAATGAGTCGACTCCCAATGAGGAAACAAAGAATTGACGACGCTCCGAGGAAGCGCAATGTGTCACGGGCAGCTGTCAACCACATGCGATTTCTCGGACTTTTGTAGCTTGTAAAATCCGAAATTTTTTGTTTTGGTCCGTGATTTATATTAAGTTTCGGCTGGCCTAAGAGAAAGTCAATAGCAGCTCACGAAGAATTATTAAAAGTGCAAAATTAATTTGAGCCCTGAAAAGAAAAAATCGCTTGCCGGGAAAACGTCAAATATTGTGGGGCAATTGTGTGGAGCACAATGTGTCATCGAGTTGTTGAGCACAATGAGTCGACTCCCAATGTTATTGGCAAATAATACCCGTTGTGAAATTATCGGTATGTACGAAAATCTGTTATCTATGTTAGGAAAATATAAGAGTTTCAACCGGCTCGTTGTACCCTACGTTTCGCAGCACTCGACCCACTGTACCCACTTACCTGACACATTGTACCCCACCTGTGGGGCACAATGAGCCAATCTTTTTGCAGTAAATATGGTAGCTTTATTGTACGCCCAAACGTCTATAAAATCGATTATGACCTTTTTTTTCTAATCAGACTACTTTGGTAAGAGTAAAAATTCGATAGAAAACAAGTGACACACTGTGCCCCACCTTGATCCTACACCCAACTCAATTTCGGCATGCTCGGGGGCCGGAGTGAAAAGATTCTGGTTTTTCACCTAACATCCTAAATCGACGCAAAATAATGTGTGTGAATGTAGCAATCGAACTTACACTTTCATTTTTTATTCAATCGTTTGCAGGTGAGGTGTTTCGCACGATCAGTCGACTCGGGTTTCGCTTATGCTGGATGACCGAGGTGGCGTTTCGAAGAGCGCTCGATTACCACGAAAATGCCACCACCGAGCGAAGTTTCGAAACTTAAGGAAAAAAAGAAACGACGAGCGATTTTTGAACGAACAAATTTGGAATTTTAATTTTTTTGTTTGGGTTTGTTTGGGTTTTTAAGTTTTAAAATTTTTTTGCCCGGTTACTAATATCTATCGGATTAGTCGCATTTCCGTCAAAACAATCAGTTTTCACGTAAAATCGGCGAGTGTTTTTGAAAACTCGTTTTTTAAGTTTTCTTGCCGAATCCGTGTTATTCGTGATCAATGGTAATTTCCCTTTGGGGAGGTCAAACAAAATGTTGTAAAAAGGAGGGATAAAAAAGAAAGAAAAAAAAAAACGTTTCTGCACATCTTCGTCGCGGCGGGTTGTTTTATACTTCGAACGAATAAATCGACCGCCTAGTTCTCACGATTTCCACTGATACAGCATTTTGCTCACGAATTTTGCCCTCGTACCCTCTTTTTTTTTTAAACTTACGACACGCACCCACTTCTGCTTCGCGGTCTACGTTAAAAATCCAAATTTCCCCAACCAACCAATAGCGACAATCGTTTGTACAAACTTTTATTGATTGATCGACACTGGTGCATAATTACGGTTATCGCTGCACCGCTATTCATAATGCTTATTAAAAACAATCATAATACTTAATTACGAAATATATATATATACATTGGACGTTTGCCAATTGGCGAAGAGACTAGTAGTTTGTACTTCTAGCAATCTCTCTCGAAATTTTATACTTCACAATTTGTCGTCTTGGTTGAAAGATTCGTGATTCTTTTAAAAGTCTGATTTTTTTAAACAACAATTGTCATTGGCGAATGTCGTAAATTGCCCCGCTAGGAATCGCCGTCGCGTCGTTCATAAAAGTTTGTATAAACAATTTTTCAATATTTACGGCTTATAGAAAAGGGTATAAAGCAGCAGGCTTAACCGACGATGTCATCGATAAACGGCTTATATGTACATGCGTTGATGATACATTGGTAAAAGCGGTGGCTGTGGCGGTGGCGGTGGCGGCGGCGATGACGAGATCCACATAGCAGCGCGTTGCCTCGTGAAAATTTAAAACTGGCCCGGTCGCCGCCAACAACCAGTCTCGCGTACACGTTCTCTCTCGACGATAATACTTTATTGTGGCAAAGAGCCTCCGCGCGACAAGCTTATGCACAAAAATTGAGAGCCCGTTTACGGTGTATGTGTGTTACATTTTGTGACGTGAGAGCAGCTGCGCTTGGGAGAGCTTCCAAGCGACATGAGAGACAATGAGAAATAAAAGGAACAAACGAAATAAGTAAGACAGAGAGAGAGAGAGAGAGAGAGAGAGAGAGAGAGAGAGAGAGAGAGAGAGAGAGAGAGAGAGAGAGAGAAAGATACGAAGACGAAACGAGATACAATATCGGCTCGTACCAGTTTATCTTTTTCTTTGAATCAATTGTTTTTTCCTTGCAGTGTTACGATCACTTGTAGATTGATTATAGTTTTCTCGAGCATTTCGAGCCACGAGACATTGGTCAAGGAGCACAACAATTGATTGGGGCAGGCGGAACCGGTGCCCGACGCGGCGCCGACCAGGCTCGACGATAACGCAGCAGCGTCACTAGTTTTCTCGTTGTTCGCGCAATGCGACGTCTGCTCTAGCCGCTCCTCAGATACCCCCGTTTTCGCGACTGGCGTCGCTTCATTCTCAGTCTTATCCTTTTCCTCTACGTCCATCTCTGAATTGTTGTCCCTCTCGGTGTGAACTTGCTCGATCGGGGAGTGAGCCTTTCTCCTCGTATTTTCCTCGTTAGCGCCGCCGCCGCCGCCGACGACGCCGCCGCCGCCGCCCTCCTCGCTCGTCGTGAATTTTCTCTTTTTCGAGGGTGCTTCGAGCTCGGTTTGAGCCGTCTCCTTCATCCTAGCGGCTCTCGTTCTCGCCAAGAGGGTATCAAGGGCCGGTAACAAACTCGGTGGTGCCTCGAGACGCGTACCACCGCTGTAGACGAGGGCGAGAGCTCGGAGATCACCGGTCAATCGGTGAGCCGATACTTTAACGTCAACTGCCTCAACCATGCCGCTCATCGAACTGACGAGATTGTCGATGAGCGAGCACGTTTGTTCGGTCAGCACGTGGCTCGCCAATTTTGGAAAAAATGTTTTGAGAAAAGCGTGTATAGCCGGCACACCGAGGGACGATCTCTCGTCCAATAGGACCGCGTCGACGTAATCAACCGTGTACGACGAACAGAGCAGTGCGGCTATGTGTTTTCTGTCTATGTGCGTCGCAGCGTGAACGTCCAACCATAGACGGGGAAAGAGCGCCAGATGAAGGGGTACACCTGTGCGACAAAAAAAAAAAAATATGTTCCTCAAACGTCCGTATTTCCGTCCCGGCGTCTTATTTAATTATAGAATATTCGTAGCGATCAGGTACCTTCGAAACCCAGCATCGCGCTCAAATTAACGAGTGTATCGGTCATACAGTCGTTGTTTATGGCGAGCCTGCACATAACGTCGATCAATTCGTGATAGGGAAGATAAAATTCCAAAAGTGCACTATCGTATTCGGGATCGACACCCTTCGCGGCTTCCAACTGCGAGTGCGGCACGGCCATTTGTACCATAGGCCTTGCCGGTCGGGAACCCATTTTTCCCGCGGTCGTCGATCTTCTCGGTAAATAGGGACCCGGCGGTACGGCTGCGTGAGATTCTTGCAGGGCAGCGTGACAGTGCGACAACAAGGGTGCCAGTATGAGTATAGCTTCGGCGGGTACGAGCATAACGAGCTCCTTGAGCAAATCGATAGCCAAATTTCGCATATCCGGCGGATTGTACGTGTTCAAGAGGGTCGCCAATTTTCGTAGTACGTCCGGCCATTCTTTGCAATTAGCGAGGATATTTCTCGCGTCCGGACCGTCTCTGGCCGTTCTCACGCATCTCACGAGTTCAACGATAATGGCTATTAGTTCGGCCAAATCACCGGCAACGTGGCAAGCCGTTGCCTCGTGATACATTATATGAAGCATGTGAAAGGCTTCGAGGGCCATGCTCAATCCACCGTTGTAAACGACGTAGAGACGATCGTCGTCCGACTCTATGAGACATCTGTCGAAACGTACGAGAATTTTTCTTTTTTTTTTCTCTCTCTGGCTTACGAGAAACAACGTTTGCAGAACGAAAGGAGAAAGCGGAAAAACGCTCACCTGAATGCGGAAATGAGCGTTGCCCAACAGGAGCGACCGTCCAATCCCTGTAGATACGATGACAGAGTGCCTCGCCTGAAGGACGCTATTTCAGCTTCCTCTTGCTCGGTTTGATCGGGATGTCTCGTCACGAGTAGCTGCATCAACTTGAATAGCTCGTCAACGGCCTGTGGATTGGACAAGCTTGAATTATAAACGGCCTCTTTCTCTCTCTCTCTCTCTCTCTTTCTCTCTCGAATGTACGAGTATGCGACGAGGTTGGAAAATAGTTGGCCGCTCACCGTCGAATACTGCGTAGGATGTGGCGTTATATTTTTAAAGGCCCACTGGATGTTCTGATGGGCGGCCAGCTGTCTCGTAAATACTCGCGATTGTTGGCAACAAAGTCTCAAGAGGCCGTAATAGGCTGGTAGCATCACACGATTGAAGAGTACCACGTCCTGGTCTTCGTGATCGGCGCTGCGTCATGTGCATATATATTTTCGGTAAGGTCGAGTCTAAATTTTACAATGACCGGTAAAAGTCTAGCGCACTCTATTCGAGAGACTCACAGTATGTAATTGAAGGCTATGTTCTTGGTGATGTGAGGATTGTGAAGTATCATCGCAACGTTTTCCGGGCAATCGCAACAAACGTGATACCAGAACAAGAGCACGGCTTGTTTGTTGTGATGTACGGGTATACTCGGCTCCGAGAGCTTCGGATGAAAGAGCGTCCACAAATCGTTGAGATATTGTCCAAACTGTAATTGCAAGAAATTACGAATCAACAGGCGAATGATACGCGAGAGAGAGAGCAAAACTTTGCGGAAGAATAATAAAAAATAAATTTAAAAAAATCAAGCAACTACCGACCATGAGTTTCTCGGTTTTGGATACGGCGCAATAGGTGAGCAGCGCGAAATAGGCTGTCAGCTTCATCGTCCCGTGGGTCTGTATGTCGATGTAGTGTCGCGCCGGTTGGAGAAGCCTCAACAGAGCCGTATAAATTTGATGAAGTATTATCGTTGCTTCGGAGGATAGTTGCAACTCGCGGGACGAATTGCATCCGAGGCCGAGTCTGTAAGCGCCCCGATAACCCTGTCTAAAGTGCGTCGAAGGTACGAGGGATACGAGAAGAAAAGCCGCGGCCGAGCGAACTCTCTGATTCGAATGTTCGATTAGAAAATGTTGGAGCCACGTGTCGAGGCCCTGGAGTACCCAAGCGTGGGCGAGTTTGCTCCTCGTTACGGCAAGTGCGAGCCACTCGAGAGCACCGTGAGGCGCTACTCTCGCCGCTTCCCACACGCGGCTCAGTATCAATTGGGTCATGCAGGGCAGCCCGCTTGGTCCGGAACCCTCGGTCAACAGAGTCAGGAGCTTGAAGAAGGGCTGACATACGTCCGTGTGCTTCGTTATGGCTTGAAATATCATCGTTACAATGTGTATGGCGAGGCGATCGTTCCAGCGGCACAGCGATTGTACGAGATTTCGCGTCTGATTGAGATTTATAACGTCCCTCGTTTGCTGATAGAGAAACGGAAAACCTTTGCCACCGGCGACAGCGTTGAGATCGGCCGGCGATAGAGTCAGTCTGTGTCAAATACACGCGTGTTATTTATTTCAAAGAAAGCTCTTGGGAAATGTAAAGAGCGAAAGAGAGAGAGAGAGAGAGAGAGAGAGAGAGAGAGAGAGAGAGAGAGAGAGAGAGAGAGCAGGGTAAAAAAATTACCTGTGATCGGAACCTCGACTACGTTCAACGAGGGTCGCTACGAGTGTTATCATTTTGTCGAGAGAGGCTGGCCTGAGCTTTTCCGACGCTACGGCCAGTACGACCTCCTCCCCCTCCTCTTCCTCCTCCTCCTCCTCGCTAACGGCGTCGGCGGCGCTCTCGTGTGTCTTGTGGCCGAGATAAAAATTAACCATGGTCGAGATGGCCTGTACGCGTATCAAAAAGAGCGTCTCCTCCTCGCCCATTTTGCTAAACTCATAGAGAAAGCCAAAGTATTCGGTCAAATGTTTCAAGTGCTGCTTCGCGTGTTCCATCAGCGAGAGCAACATTCGAACGAATCTCGTGACGCACGATTGCGTACCGACCCCGTTGTACCGTGCGCTACCGCCCGACTCGTTGTCTCCTTCGCACAGGAGATACAGGCCCGCTTGGCTCGGCCTCAGTCTCTGTATCACGTGTATGCAAAGCCTCTGAAACATCTGGCGTACCATCTGATTCGGACACTTGACTAGAATCTGTATAGGCCACCAGGAATCACCGGCCATTCGTTCGAGAAACCGGGCACAAGCTCCCGACGAAGCGTTAAACTGTTTCGTCAATAGTTCCACCCACTGGACCATCGTCGGCTTTTCCTTCGCGTGAATAAAAGTTTCCATGAAAAATGAGGTCGAGAGCTCGGCCGATAATTCGGTAACGTCCGGTTGCATCGAGAGCAAAGTTTGCGGTATGTAGCCACATATTTGCCACATGAAGCTGAAATACGTGTGTTCAAAGATATTTTTGTCCTGAAGAAAGTGCGTATTGTCCTGCCATATCCAATCCTCGAGTTCTTTGTTGAGTACGACTTGGGGCGAGTTCCCGGCGGCGGTGGCCGTGCCGGCAGCCGCGACGTATTGATACTGCCCGACTTGGGGATTCGTCGTTTGATGGTGGTGATGGTGCTGCGCGATCGTTCGCGTCGATGATTTTTCGTCGCAAGTACGAGGCAGTGGAGGTGGCGGTGGTGGCGGCGGCGGTGGTGGCGGCGGTGGCGGTGGCGGGGGCAGTAGGAACGTTTCTTCCGAAGAAAAACCATAGGAGGACGTTGAGACGATCGACGAAACGGTCGCTTCTTCCTCTTTGGCCTGTTGTTCGACGTTCGGATCGTTGCACCACTCGTAAAAGAGCATATAGGCCGAATTGGTTTTCTCGAAGCTAAAGTCCATGAACTTGTCGGTGACGGAGTCGTACGTTTTACTCGTCATTTCACCGCCGAAACACTCGGCCGCTATTTGACTCGGATCAAAGGGTTTGACCTCGGCGTCGTTGAAAAGAAACCACTTGTCCCTGTTGGCCGATGTGCGATCTCTTATAAAACTGTAGTAATGACCCCCGTCGGCGGTACCCGTGTGAACCGTCACTCCGATAAGATCGTACTGATAATGTTCCATTCGCGATTCGTCGTTGCGATCGTTATCTTCGTCGCTCGATGATGGATCCGCTCCGGTCCCCGAGCGTATACGCTCGCGAGTCGCGTCGCCGCCGCCACCGCCGCCGCTGCTCCCCGTCGTCTCCCGTCGCCGTTCGTCCCTGCAGTGCTGAGGCATAAGCCTCTTCTCCACGTAACCCGACATGTCGAGTCTCAGCGGAAAGCTAAAGTGCGTGTTGACTTTTTCTTTGAGCATCGTACCCATGTTGAAGGTGTAGCGCATCGTGTTGAAGCACAATATGTGAGGTAATTTTTTGAAGCAGGCTCTCTTCTCGGCCCGTGCCTTTTTCCCGCACTGCGAGCACGTGTACATGTTGTCGCCCTCGAGAGTATCCTTGACGGTAACCTCGTCGAGGCTCTCGTACAAGTTTCTCATGTCGGCCACCTGGCAACGTACCGTGTAAAATTCCTCGAGCGTACGACTGACGTGCTCGCAGTCGAGGGACACGACGTTGTTCGATATAACCCCGCAAAAGAGGGTTTTCACGAGATTCTTAAGATCGGTCGTCATCTCCTCGAGTTTCGAGACGAGATCAATGAAGAATTCGGCCATGTCCTTTTGCTCGCCGGTATTGAGAGGCTCGTGATTCATGGTGTAAACGCGACAGAAGCTGCGCGGATTGTAGGCCTTGCGCTCGGACTCGAGGAGATAAGCGAACATTCGTTGAAGCTCCCGTAGCGTCGACTGATGCTTGTTGGCGCGACTGCAATCGGCACCGAGTATCGCGATCCGCGGCGCCTGCGGCATCATGTAGAGATGTTGCATGCAACTCGCCATGTAACAGGTAGCCCCGAGATTGGTCAGGCCGACGTAGCCGCAGTCGGAGCGTCCGTCCTCGTGGGGCCAATAGTCCCAGGGATAGGGCGAATGAGGTCCGGGTCTGTGCTGTGCCAAAAGTTTCTCGTGCAACAGCCGATAGTTCTCGGGGGCTGATTTAACGAGCTCGACGAGAAGATCGAACGCGGCCGATCGCGACACCTGACTCTTGCACTTGGGAACGTGTTTCATTCGGGGATTCGGCAGATCGAAGAGAAAATCAAAGACCCGATCGAGCAAGTTTTGCCCGATTTTTGCCTGTTTGCAGGCAGGATTGTGCGTCATTGTGTTGCAAGTTAGATTGAGAAGACCGACGAGGGCGTCGTCCTCGACGGTGTTGTGACGAGTCTCGTGGTGTTCTCTGCCGAGGACCGAGTCTATCAGACGAACGGCCAACGCCTCGAGATCTATTCCGCTGTGAGGGGAGTGATGATGAAGGAGGCGATGGTGCTGGTGGTGACGGAGAAGTAGGAGGAGCTGCTCGCTCGGTCCGGCCGTGCGATCGCAACCGGTATCCCTTCTCACCGCGTCCTCGGGCAGAGCATCGACCAGACGGCAAACGAGCCAAAAGTAATCGCGACAGGCAGGTCCGTAAGGCTCTTTCCCGTCGTCCAGGGCCGAGTGAAGATGCAACGGCAAATCGGGTCGTCGTCGCTGAGACGGTTGCATCGCCTCGGCCACAACGAGATACTCGAGAAGGGTGTTGAGCATCGAGACGATGAGGCTCGAGGCTCGAGCGGCTTCCGCGTCCTCGTATTCACCCTCGTTACCCGTACTCCCGAGACACAGCCTGTACAGAGCGGTACATACCTCGCGGCGAACCGCCGGCTCCGGGTCTTCGAGTACCAATCGACGGAGCCAGGCGTGTCGACCGAAAGCCTCGGAGGATTCCCCCAAAAAGAGATATCGCCGTACGTTAGGATCACTGTGCACCCAACAAACGAGAAGCGCCATCGCGTAATGTATAACCTGCGATCGACCGAAGAGGCCGGTCTTGTAATGATTCGGATCGCGGGGCATCGAGGCCTCGTTCAGTATACTCGTCAAGCGCGACATTACAGCTTCGACGCTCATCATCGAGAGCATAGCCTCGCTCAATCGTGGCACTATCAGTTTCTCCGGTTTGTGCTTGCGCGCCTTCTTCTCCATTTCCGACTCACCCGCTCCCTTAGCGACGCCCAGATGACAGAGCTGTTTCAACAGACTAGCGAGACAATCTTGCTGCCATTCGCTACCGTCCCCGCGTTCCAAGCAACCCGACATAAAGATGTCGAAGAGATGACGCAGTCCGCCTTGTTGAACGAAGAGCGTCGACCATTGAACCGGCCGAGGAGTCGCACCGACGACGGCCTCGTCGGTGCGCGAGCAGCAGCTCCGTCGCGTCGTTTCTCTCGATACCGCCTCGACGTTCGAGGATTCCTCGGTGATCGCGATACCACCACCACCACCACCACCACTGGCACCCGTGAGGCCAGCCCCGTCGCCGCTTCCATCGTTGTTTATCGGTGTTATCGTCACGGCGCTTGTGCAACTGGAGGAGGAATTGTTGCTCGAGGAAGAGGAAGAGGAGGAGGCAGCGGAGGAACAAGCGATCGAGGAGGAGCTCGAGGGTCCCCGTCGACTCAGAGACTCAACGATGTACAGAGAGTACATGAGCTTTTGAGGACTCGAGGGATCGAGGAGCTCGGGCAACGAGGTACTTTCCCCCAATTTTTGAAAGCTACGAAGCAACGTTGGACTCGTCGGCAACAGAGTCAACGTGTCCCACACACGTCGCGAGAGTAACTGAGCCTTTGTATTTGGTATCTTTTGACCACCCTTCGTGCTACTCTTCATCGCGCTCAGGGTGCGCATCAGAGTGAACAATTGCTCAAAGTATTGAGGCTTGAGAAGGAGAAGAGTCGGTAAGGATTCCTTGGGCGGGGGTGGCAGCAAACTCGCCGAATCGAGGTCACGTTTGTTGCTCGAATTGCCACGATTTCCCGATCCCCCGCTACCGGCGCAACCACCGCCTCTTCCACCCCCGGCAGCACCCAACGATATAAACACCAGTTGACCGTCTTTGAAGCCCATCTCTTGAAGGGTCTTTTCGTCAAAGTCGAACGTCAATTCTTGTCCCTGGGCGATCATTCTGATGGGTCCGTCGCGATCGGTCAGAAGCGTACCGAGTACCGAGGAAGAAGCGCTCGCGTGACACGCTGCCGTTGAATCGTTGGAACCGCAAGCCGCTGTCGTCGCGCCACCACCGTTCCCAGCAGCAGCAGCAGCGGCTGCAGCGGCGGCGGCTGCAGCTCTACCGACGTTTTGCGCCTCGTCCCACCATCTGGCCACCTCGGCTCGCAAATCCGCCACGTAATCCGTGCTGAGAAGGGAAAAACTCGTCTTGTCCGGTATGCCGGCCGGTTGTACGAATATCCTCAAATGTTGTCCTTTTTCCTGGGTATTCATGGCAACGTGGCTACCGGCGCCGCGGCCCTCCAGGGCCCATCGACGCAAATGATAAGCGTAACGTTTTCGAAAAGCTTCGAGATGCGTCCGCAGCAACAAGAGGGCGCGTTGTATGCACCGCAAGCTCGCTTCCTCGTTGTTTTCGAGATCGGCGCTCGCCGCGGCGAGATGTGTCATGCATTGGGAGACGAATTCGGCCTCTTGGGTCAGTTGTCGCGACATGTAATAACCGTTGAGATACTGTATCGCTGCCATACTGACGTCCGTACTTTTGGCGCGAAGAGCTATACGCCAGAGAAAATCCATACCAACGGAATCTACGTCGCGCAACGGACGATCGAGATGGGCAGCGGCCAAACGCGCCAGATTGCACAATTGCTGAAAAAGGCTCAGTCCCGTCATGCTTATAGTCTCGGGCGGCAAACTGGGCAATTTTCTCAAACAGAGATGCTTCAGGGTGTCCATACCGAGGGCGTGCTGTTCGGTCGACTTTGCTTGACTGAGGAGCCAACTGAAGAGTTCGTCGGCGCAGGTCGGATCTTGGGACAAGCATTGCCAGAGTATGTCGACCTGTTCGAGGCTCAGACGAAAGCACTCGGGCGAGCCAAGCGGCGAGAATATCGACGAGAGAAATTGCAATCTAACTTGTATTTCCGTTTGGTGAGAATAGAGATTGCTCGACGTTGCAGCTGTCGTTGTTGTTGATGATGTTGTCGTCGTTGTTGTTGCTGCTGCTGCTGCTGTTGTTGTCGCTGTTGTTGGATTCGCGTTGGCGGTAACGACGCTGCTGCTCGTCCCGATCGCGCCGCTTGCTCCTCCGCTACCTCCGCAACCGTTGTTACCAGCGCAAGTGATGCTCGCGGCGCTCGCGTAGTTCTTCAAATTGTTGAAAAAATGTTTCATCATGCCTCTCTCGCGATCGGCCCAGGTTGTTATCGTGTGAGCGTCCATCGAGCCAAATTGTTGAAAGCTCGCGAGTAATTTTGGCAGCAATCTCAGCGACACAACGACCGATCGATTGCCAGATAAATTTTCGAGGCAACCCTCGATAAATTTCATGGGTATGAGACGATCGACGTTGAAGCAGAGCAAATTGCAGAGCGCTTTCTCTGCCTCGAGGGCGAGACCCTCGCCCAGTTGGCCAATTTTGTCATCCTGAAGAAGGTCCCAGAGCAGAGTGCTTCCAGGTTTGCAAACCGTCTCGAGATTGAATTGGGAGGCAAAGCGTGATCCGCAGGTACTCTTCGAGACACCCTCGAAATTTGTTTGAACGCCGAGACGCGACGACGAGGAAGATACCGTTTGTTGTCCCAATCGGGCGCGTCTACCGGCTCTCGTGCGCTCAGAGAAACGAGGACGTAAACATGATCTTTTGACCCGCATCCCGGATTGGGAGTGATGATGATTGTGATGATGATGATGATGGTGGTGGTGATGATGGTGATGATGATGATGTTGTTGTTGTTGTTGTTGTTGCTGGTGATGATGGTGTTGAGGTTGCTGTTGCTGTTGTTGTTGTTGTTGTTGTTGTTGCTGTTGTTGATTGTGATGATGATGATGTTGATGAGGCTGATGTTGCGGCTGGTGATGATGATGCGGCAGTGGCTGCGACTGCTGCTGCTGCTGTTGCTGCTGCTGCAGCTGATGGGGATGATGATGGTGCGGATGATAAGCTTGCATCTGTATAGCCGTGAGATGGCGCGCGGCGAGTTGAGCCAATTCCTCCTCGCAACCGCTCTCCTCACCGTCGAAATCGGCCATATTTTTTTCACTCTTGTTGGATATTCGACTGCTGTAAGAGCCCTCTTCGTCGGACAGCATCTCGTCGAGGCCCGAGGGTAAAAAGGGTTGTCCGATGGCTCGTACGATTCCAGCGAGATCGGTAATAACAGCGATCGAACCATCGCCACCGGCACTTCCGACGACTACACCGGCCGCGGCTGCCGCCGCCGCTGCTGCAGCAGCTACGGCGTTGTCGCTGTCCTCGTCGTCGTGCGAAGTCTCGACGGAATGACGCAAGGCGCGTCCGTCCGTCCCGACCAACGACGCGTATTTATCGCTACCGCTCTTCGTAGGACGCATCTGCAAATTAGCAACGGCCGTTGGTACCTGTTGATCCTTTGTTTCGATGCCCAGCGACGGTTCTTGCTCCTGTTGTTCCTTGACGCGATCCAACGTCTCGCGCGATAATTTTCTCACAATGTTACGGCTCGAATCGGACATTACGGTGGATTCCATTGCCAACGAGGAATCTTGGATGCACTGGGAATTGTTCTTTGCGACGATACCGCACGATTCTTCTACCGATTCTTTCGTATCATCCGCTTCGACGATACGATTCAAGCTCGATCTCGTTCCCTCGATATTCTCGTTTAAACGTTTCTGTGGCTTTTTACGCTTGCGCAAAATTTTTCGCTTCTTCCTCTCTTGTACTATTGCCTCCTCGGTATTTGATTTTTCCGTGTCGGCCTCGGCGTCGGACGCGCTCTGCTGCTGCTGCTGCTGCCGCCGCTGATGACGATTGGGCTTGGTTTTCTTCTCGCTGTCCGTTTTCGTTTCCACCTCATAGTCAATTATCGGATCGTCGATCGGACTGGAGACGGTTGGCGGACTCTCCGTAAGCATCTCGATACTCGAACGTTCCATCTTTGAAACTTGCAAAGGAGTCGCAAAATCGTCCGGCTCCTCCTCCTCTTCCTCTTCCTCCTCTTCATCTCCCTCCTCCTCCTCTTCCTCCTCTTCCTCCTCCTCCTCCTCCTCCCCGAGATTCGACTCGACGGGCATACGCTCCGGACTTTTTTCTCGTTTGCAGTTACCTTCGTGATCGGAAGAGAAAGGTTTTTTCTTTTATGTGAAAACAAAAAAAAATCGCATTCAGCGGATGACAATTCGGTAGAGAGTTTACCTTCGCAATCGCTGCTATCGCCTCGGGCCTGTTTCCTGGGCGAGGGTCCTTCGGATGGTGCGGGGCTTGGTTCCTCCTCGTCTTCGTCCTCTTCTTCCTCTTCCTCCTCCTCCTCCTCCTCCTCTTCCTCCTCCTCGGGACTGCTCGCGTCTATTCCACTGGGATCGCTGCTGCTACTGCTACTGCTCTCGCAAATACCGTCAACACCGATTCTCGAGACGTCGCGATTCTTTAAGGCAAGACCACCGGGATGACCACCCGAGGTCCAGATGAATTTGATGAGGGCCGAAGCGAGAAAGAGACTCTGTTCCGTGTGATCCTTGGGCTCGAGCTTTCCGAGCAAGGAGTAAAGATGAAGGACGGGCGTGGGCGCGAGATGCTTGACCAATGGTGCGAGCAAATCGTAGACAGGTCGGGCGCAATGTTTGAGCTGGGCGGCTTGCCACATAGTGTCCATGTCGGAGGACGATATGCGTCCCTCCATCGCGAGAAAGCTCAAAACTATGTGACTCTGCTTGATGACCTCGGCGTGTAAATTCGGGCCGAATATATGAGATATTATGTTGTTGTCGGTGAGCCAAGCGGCGAGAGCGTGGCCGACTTGCTCGACCTCGGCGACAGTCTCGCTGTTGCACAACTCGTTGAAGGCAGTTATGTGTGCGTTTATCTGCGCGACACCGGCGAGCCTCATCGTCAGTGTCGTGCTCGTAAAGTACTTAAAGGCCAGATCGAGACCGTCGCGATCGAAAGTCGGAAGCACAGCGTCTATCGGATCCTTGACCGCGCTCCACATGAAATCTGCGAGAGAGAGAGAGAGAGCAACGAATACGTATACAATACGCTCGACCTTTCAACGAGACGAAACGCTGCAAAGCTCGTATTTGTACGCGAACGCTCTTACCCGCCATCGTTCTGACCGCCGGTGTCCGAAGTTCTTTGTCACCCAGACGACACATGTACTTCATCACGCGGCTTCTCAACGGCGTAAACATTTGTATCACGCTACCGTAATTCAACCATAGCTTTAGATTGCAGATAACCGCAACCATGGAATGTGCCAGACCGACCGGTAATTGTTCGGGCGCGTCGAAACACGCGGACATGAGCTCGAAGCCGCCCTGATGACAAAATACCGATACAGCGCGGATGAGGGGCGCCGGTACTTCCGGATCGTGCGGCTCGCAGTATCCTCCCTCGTCCTGCCGTTATTCACCCGCGCGGGTTCAAAAAAAAAAAAAAAAGATTCGTTCATTTATATTTGTGCCTTTGTACGTGTTGGGTGGCGCGGTGAGCCACCGCTGCCGCCGCCTCCGCCCCTCGACAAACGGCTCTACACAAAAACAAGCTTCCCTCTGTTCGTTCGGTCGTACGAACCTACTAACGACTTTTACTTTGAAACGGAGAGTACCTTTACCGGTGCCAATGGGTTCAGAGCTCCTCCGTGTTTCATCGCGATGTAGAGAGGAAAGTTGAGCAAAAATATTTTTGACAACAGATGGAAGAGCTTTTCTCGATCCTGCTGAGACCAGTGACGCTTGGAATTGCCGGACGAATCCGTGGCGGGCCCTCGGATCCCACCTCCCGGTTCTTCAGCGGCTTTCGCGTCGCCGCCTTCTTCCTCGTGGCCGCGTTCATCGCGCGTTTGCTTCTTCGTTTTCTCCGCATCGCCGCTCTGCGACTTTTTCCTCTCTCGCGTAGTCTCCGCGCTCTCGTCGTCGACCGCGCGCGACGCACCACCCTCCCCGTCCAGTTCCTCCTCGTCCGGCGATGCTTTTCTCCGTTGGCGTATAGCTCCGAGCTGCCGAAGAGCGCAGACGACTACGCTCCGAGTCAAACGCGCGAAGCGGTCAAAGTTCTTCGCTTCACGGTAACAACACATACATTGCCTGAAAAAACCCAATAATATTAGATCGACGCGCGTCTCTCCTCGGATAATTATTACATTCGCGCCTTCGACCGACAAACTTTACGCATCTACCGCGGCTATTTTTGTTTAACCGCGAAACGTCACGCGGCTAAACCCGCGTCGTCGTGACTTTTTTTTTTTACCTCTGTACCCATTGATTGACGTAATGAAGTATCGTGTCGGCATCTATGGCACAAAGGGAGACGTCGTCCGGATCTTTCGTAGAACGCTCGTCGTCTGCGAGATAACGAAGAAGCGATAACAGAAGAAAACTCGGAAGAACCAGAATTTCGTTATACGCAGAGAAAAAAAGAAACAAACAACATGTATCGAGAGACGGTATTGTTGAAGGGACGCTGTTTGAAGATTGTTGAAAAAAAAAAAAAAAAAGATGATGATCAGGTACGAAAATATGGCTAACCTACTTGGCCACCGACGAAATAATAATTCGGGAAGAACATTGCGCATACGTTGTTAAACGAAGGAAAAATGTTTAACTCGTGAAAATGAAGGAAAAAAACTCACACGAGAGTAGAAGATCGTGAAAGTCAGCGCACACATCGCACATGATTTCGTGCCTCGTGTCCCTCTAACAGTTGTTCTATCACCTCAAGTCCATCACAATCGTTTTCACCACCATCCACCCCCGAGGCTGACAACAACGTGATTGTTAAGCATGTTTTTTTTTTTTTTTTTTCCAGCGTTCGATGATCGTCAACAGTGGATTAAGAATCCATCGGTCACCATATTGGTTTTTCGACCCCTCGCTCTCTCACTCGCTATCCCTCCCACGACTCTCTTTACTCTGGCTCCGCGCGCGACGCGATTTCGATTATTCTCCAAGCGTTGTCTACTTCAGATCGTGTATTCTTTATTCTCCTCTTTCTCTCCTTCGAACCGCCTTTGCTGCGTACAAAGTTCCACGGCAGAGTAGGGTGGGGTTGAGGGACAAAGGGAGGGGGAGATTCTCGCTTTCGTATGAGCGCAAGAGCAAATAAGACCGGAGGAATCGCTCTTCCCGAGATAATTCCACCATGTAATTCTACCATAAATCTCAATTGCATACAAAAATGTGACATTAAATTGTAAAAATTATCCTATTCATTGTGTACAATAACACCTTGTAATTATTATGTACAGCAGCAGAGTGTAGACGATGTCACGTTGACAGCTTGTATCGCCCTACATACACAGCAGCTGATTCGCCGTAACGCCATAATTATCATGTCGATGCGCTATCGGATATGCACTGTCTTTTGTACCGCTGCTCCGCGAAATGTGCGTATCTTGCCTTCGCCGCCACGTTGCACAGCTATATATATATATATATATATATATATATATATATATATATATATATATATATATATATGCAGGGTGGACCATTTAACGTGACCACCCCAAATATCTCCCCTGCCTTTAGAGAGAAGAAAAAAATGTCACGAGGTAATTTGATTGATTTCGAAGGGCTGATACAGTAGTGAAAAATTCATTTTTGTCCAGGTCATAGTTTTTGCGTTCTCAAGGTCATCAATGGTTTTTCAAATGGGAACATGTTTTTTTTTATTAAGACGGTGTAGCTGATATTCAGACGAATCCAACGATCTATGATATCATGACCTTGAAATAATTTTTACAAAAATACACGTGTAAAAACGGGAAATCGTGATGGTATTGACAATCAGAATATCCGAATAATATAATTGAATTTTTTGTGCTGAAAATTTATTGTAACAAATGTTCGAAGTGATGGCCATTAACCTCGACACATTTTTTAAGACGTCGGATGAATGATACTCTTGACCTTCGAATAGTTTCTGGTGGACAAAGAGGACAATTTGATGGATGGCTCGCGAAAAATAAAATAAGAAATGGACCACCGTAATGTATGTATATATGTATTAAGGTGTGTGTGTGTGTGTGTATATATATATGTATATACAGTACTTTACAAAAAAAAAGTACGCACTAGTCAAAATTTCTTACCGCACTAAAATTTACATAGCGGACTCAAAAATAAAGGTAATTGAATTTCCCACGTGGCGTTTTAAAGAGGACAAGTTTACCTTTATTTTGTTTTTTTAGAAAATTCTCTACGATTTTTTTTCGCCCCGGTGCGCACTTTTGAACGTGGATATTTTTCGGCTATTTTTTGGCCGTGGAAAATTAACTGCAAAGTTTGTGGAAAATTTTTTCCTCGGTTTTTTCCACGAGAAACTTAAAAAGCATATCAAAACCGACATTTAAATTTTTTTTAAAAGTCTCGTACGTTTCTTTTCGACCTAGTATTGCATTTTTTGCTAAAAAAGATATGTTTTAGAAAAGAAGACGTGATCGAAGAACTATAGGGTTTCAGCGGAAATGTCAAGGGGGTCAAAAGTTGCATGGGTTCACACTGGAGTGGCTAGAATTTTTTCAGAATTTTTCTTGAACATTTTTTTTTACCATTTTTGGTTGGAACTTTGATGAGTGGAGAGGCTCCACTTGGGAATTATGGGGTCTAGGACAATTAAGAAAGGAAATTTGTTTACATTTTCATTTTTAATTAACTACAATTTTTCTAGATGTTTTTTTTTTGGAAACTAAAATAAAAAAATTAAAATGAAAGAAATGAAAAAAAAATTCTAAAAAAATTGTTGTTAATTAAAAATGAATATGTAAACAAATTTCCTTTCTCAATATATTGTCCTAGACCCTATAGATCCCAAGTGGGGCCTCTCCATTCATCAAAGTTCCAACCAAAAATGGTAAAAACAGAATGTAAAAAAAAAATTCTGAAAAAATTCTCGTCACTCCAGTATGAACCCATCCAACTTTTTACCCTCTTGACATTTCCTCTGAAACCCTATAGTTCTTCGATGTCGCCTTTTTATTTCCGAAACATGTCTTTTTTAGCTAAAAATGCAATACTGGGGCGAAAAAAAATCGTAGAGAATTTTCTATAAAAGCAAAATAAAGGTAAACTTGTCCTCTTTAAAACGCCACTCGGGAAATTCAATTAACTTTATTTTTGAGTCCGCTATGTAAATTTTAGTGCGGTAAGAAATTTCGACTAGTGCGTACTTTTTTTTGTCCAGTACTGTATATTCATATATATATATATATATAGGGACACGCGTTTTTCCAAAGTCAAGCGTATATTTCTGAAGGAATTAAGGCCTTATATACGCGATTTCGCCGATTTTCGAAGGTACTTTTCTAGACGCGGTTAAAAAAAAATACGCATATATTGACATTTTTTTCAGATCATTTATGCACATGGTTAAGTATATGTAAAAAAAAAATCAGAAATATTAACGAATGGCGGAGATACAACATCATAAAGCAATGTATTTTTTTTGCGCGCGCGTTGATGGTGAAAGTTCTCGGCATCGATGTGGGTGTCTGAAAAAAAAAATGAACATATTTATAATTGCATAATGAATGTATCTTCAGTGTGAACCAACAATATTATTTAAAAAAATTATTATAATAAAAATTCGAAACTTAAAATTTTTTTACTCAATTTTCTGTCGGTATTTTATTTTTTATATTTTTTTGTGTCATTGAAATTTTTGTTTCTGTGGTTCACACGATAGGTGATGATACTAAGAATATGTTGTAAAAATTTCAAAGCGATCTGTACCTTCGTTCAAGAGTTAGAACTTTCACAAGGTTCAAAAAAGTGAATCGTGGAAAAATGGCTTTGAAGTTGGCGGTCGGGCGCGCCGCGCGGTATCTATTATAAATGCAATCTTACCTTATTTAATAGCGTAATGGAATTTTTCAATTCTGTAAAGCTTAAAATATTCCTAACCGTTCAGGCTAATGGAATCAAAAATTGAAAAAAAATGAAAAATTTTGAAATTTTTCGCATATGTAAGGCCTTAATACGCGTGTGCACGATGAATATAATATATAAATATATAACATTGAACGATACGAATTGATGGAAAAAAGAGTGTAAATAAAAATTTGAAAAATGTCTATCGTACGAAGCTTGGGAGTTGGATGTCGATGCGCGGTGCTTACAAGAGGAATCGTCCTATGGTGCCCCCTGTTAATTTGTTCAAAGCTTTATACATGTTTCTCGAGCGACGCGCTTGTAATTCCAACGATGCACGCTGCGTGCTTGTCAGTTTTCAGCAGCATCTCGAGTGTCGCAACTAGAGCTTGTAGTATCAAGGCACAGGTGCTTCGAGAGTTATATACAAATTATTGTATACACATGTAGATTAACAAAGTAATAAACAAATTGCGCGTGTGATCGAAGGAAAGAAGAACTCCTTATTTTGTTGTCGCGCGCGGCGGCGGCGGTGGCGGTGGTGGTGGCGGTGGTGGCGGAACCAAGAGTTTCGTAATTCTATATATTTAATTTATCTCGTCGATCCATGTGTATTGTAATCAGATGTTATTGGAGCGATAGAGAAAGGAGAATACAATCTTGTTAATTTTCGAAGAAAATCGAAAAAAATCTCGAAATTCGTTCGGAGATAACGCGCAAAGTGCGCGACACATCGTCTTTTATTATATTTTGCGCAAAAGAATTTACGTTTATTTGTTTGTTGTGTTTTGTTCGAGCAAAGTGACACGTTCCGTGTTTCGAAGCGAGAGAAAATATGGGTAGCACGGACAAGGCCGTTATCACGGGATTCATATGCAGGCTTTGCAGCAAAATGAATCGTTTCGTCATCCACATTTATGGCGAAGAGGGCGAGAGAATGAAACTCGCGGAAAAAATTAACGCCTATTTGCCGATAACCGTGAGTCCTCCATTTTTCCATACACTGTAAAAACTATCGGTTTTTTTTCCCATCAATCTCTTATCGTCGCATCGCGAAGACATTGATGTATATATATATATATTATATAATGTGTGCTTAATTTGATCGAAATCAGCTGATCGCGGACGATGCGGCGTGTTTTTGTTTTTCTACGCTGGTATACAGGTCAACGTCAACGATCCGTTGCCAAAGACGGCGTGTCTGCACTGCATCGAACGATTGGAGGCGCATCACGAACTGATGGAGCAAATTATCATCGCCAGAAGACATCTGGCTTCCGAAACAAAAATTCATTCGGTAAACGCTTCTTCCGCCGCGACGTCCGTCGCTCTCGATCCGAATCGTAACTCCGGCTCGCCGCCGTGTTGACCGTTCAATTCTCAAAGGCGCTCCGTTGTGCTACGTCGACCCGCCGCATATTTTTTTTAATCGCCGTGTCTTTGGAATCTTGCGGGCTGTGAAATGTCTAAAATTTTTCGTGTTTTTTCGCCATCGCGTAGATAATTATTCCATGGGAACATGTAACCGTTCCCAGCCGTCGTCGCTTCTTTTACTTTCTCTCGGATTAGCGAAAAAAATTATAACTTTTACCCGCGGAAACGACGAGGTTTAAACTAGCCGTGCTTTACTTTTTACCGAATGTACCATCGACGCGAACGAAAACAAATAACTATCAATTTGCATAAACACGAAAACACGTTCCGGCGGATGCTCTGGCCGGTCGAGTAAACTTTTTGTCTCGTTTATCGAAAAATTCATAAACTTTTGCGCGCCATGGCTTGAGAATGTAATCTCTACTAATTCCAAATGTCAAACACTTGTTTCTTGGAGTTGTTGCGTTGTTATCGTTGTAAATAACTTGTCGACACGGATTTTAAAAAGCGCAAGGGCCATGATTCGCGTTAATCAAAGTTATAGAAATGTTAGAGATTACTTCGTAATAATTGGAAGCAACGGTACACTTATTTGGTAGACGAGTTCAAAAAAGCACACGGTCTACGGGCTTCGTGTAGATTTTTCAATAGTATGGTTCAAGATTGTAACTCTCTCGCTGCACGGCCAACAGTTTTCGCCTTCATTTATATCGTACATCTTTTTTTGTTTATCCTGTACATTCATTTGATATTAATCATCGAGGGAAAAATGTATCCGTTCCGAGGCGGTGTCGCTTCTTTTACTTTCTCCCGGAGTAGTGAAAAAAATTATAACTTTTACCCGCGGAAACGACAATTTTAAACTAGCCGTGCTTTTCTTTTTACCGAATGTACCGTCGACGCGAACGAAAACAAATAACTATCAATGTGCATAAACGTGAAAACACTTTCCGTCGGATGCTCCTTCCGGTCGAGTAAACTTTTCGTCTCGTTTATCGAAAAATTCATAAACTTTTGCGCGCCATGGCTTGAGAATGTAATCTCTACTAATTCCAAATGTCGAACACTTGTTTCTTGGAGTTGTTGCGTCGTTATCATTGTAAATAACTTGTCGACACGGATTTAAAAAAGCGCAGGGGCCATGATTCGCGTTAATCAAATTTATAGAAATGTTAGAGATTGTTTCGTAATAATGGGAAGCAACGGTACACTTATTTGGTAGACGAGTGCAAAAAAGCACACGGTCTGTGGGCCTTGTGAAAATTTTTCAATAGTACGCTTCAATATTGTAACTCTCTCGCTGTACGGCCAACAGTTTTCGCCTTCATTTATATCGTACATCTTTTTTTTTTGTTTATCCTGCACATTCATTTGATATTAATCATCGAAGGGCTGTATCGCGATAAAGTACCGTGAAACTTTCTTCTTCTCTCGTACAAACTATCTTTTATCGAACGATACATTCAACATACGAATCATTGATACTAAATAAACGACGGGATAAATAAATAACGCGTGCCATGTCGGATCACAACGGTATATAAAAAGCGTTGGCACGAATCTATACGATACTTTTTCACAACTATTCTCTCGACAAACGGCCTCCAAGATTTATGTATCAACGGAGCATCAGACATTTAGATATAATTATTTTCTAAGCTAAAGAATTGTACAGACGTATGTTTTTTTTTTGTTGTTGTTTTGCGAGACGCGATACGTACGTCTTCTAGAATCGTATCTTTTTCTTTTTTAAGTCGAGCTTTTCGTCGTTTTTTTTTCTTCCTTACATCGACCTTGCGTGTATTTTTTTCTACGTTGAATGAATTACTCTGACCGTGTACATGCACGCTCGAATGAAAATTATTCAGCGAACACGCGTTTCGAAAAAGTTCATCGAGAAAGCGTTCGCGAATTTTCTCGATACGCGTATCGTTCGATCCCGAACGAGGCACACGCGACGTACGAGAAATTTCGATAATAAATCTGGATTGAGGAAAGCAGCGCGGTAAATGAATAGTTGGATGCGCAGAAGAGGATGGACATTTTGTATCGTTATTATTGTACGTGATGTGTATTTTTGTGTAAAACGTGTGCGACGGAGATTGGAACGATCCAACGATCGATCATTTCAATTCTCTAACGCGTATACTCGCGTACAGCCAGAATTGTATAGAAGATGTTTCTCGATACGAATACACGCGTGCATGCCGCTCCTTACTGAATAAGCATGTAAATATAAAATTACACGCAAATTGTACAAGTTTTCTCGTCACCGGTATCTTCGATCGTGAATGTTTTACAAAAAGACGCAAGGCCTTTTCTTTTTTTTTTTTTCGTTTCAAATTAAATTGGCCAATATATTTTAGATATTGGAGATGGCGCGATTACTCACCACCTCGGATGCGTATAACTTGACCGAGTCACTTGTTTAACGTGTGTATTAAAAATTTAACAAATCCAAACAAAAAGAACGTTGTCGAAAAACCCATGAAAATTACTACCTCGAGGATCGTAAGAGCATGGGGGGGGGGGGGGGGGCTGCCGTAGTCGACTTGTCCTCTTATAAAAAATATACCTTTACAAACAATTTGTATAATAATAATACGAGCCATCGTCACCACAAAACAAAGATTTTGTCGCGTTTACGCGTTCCTAAGGGGAAGAAAAACAGAACTTTGAATTTGTCAGTGAAGCCGTAAACCGATCAAAGTAACAGCGTTCCCTTCAATTCATTTTTTTCGCCTCATAATTTCAATAAATTTTACAATTCGAGTAGAGAGTCTAGTGGACAAAATTCGATATACCTATAACGTATACATATACACATTCTGCATATAGTGCACACACACACACACACACACATACTCGCGATTTGACAAATATCATTTTTTGTTTAAATTTAATCTTACGAACTGTATCTACAACATTGTATAAATGGATATGGGTACGGTGAAACGATGATTTTTTTTTTCACTTGAAAAAAAAATGTATTCACGATGCTTCAATTCCCCCGGTGTCACAATATTTGCTTCGGTTTAAGCAAATGTTCGAAGAAAAAAAAAACGCGGTTAAATTACAATTTTCGTCGTCGGATATATGTACATATGAGTAAAAGGGAATCGAATTGAAAGGCATAAACACAAATCTTTAGCATACGTTACGATAGATCAAAATGTGTGTCGCTGATAATGATGATGATGATGATGTTGATGATGATAATTGCGATTCCATCAAGAGCACGCTTGTTGCATTTCCGCTTTTGCCGCCTTCAGAGCTGAAATTCATCCGATCGATACATATTTTATTTACATCAATTCAACGTTGGCACAAACTCGAGTAAAAAACGAATGAAAAGACAGAAAAAAAAAACAAATAATCACCTTCGCGCTCTCGTCTTCTCAATTTCTTTCGTCGTCTCTCGATACCCGCAAGTTCCACCTTGACCGCGTTGTATGTTTTTTTCAACTCTGAGAGCTTTTGCTGAAGCACCGCTATCCTTTGACTACCGTCGAGCTCGGGATCTTGAAGAATAGAAAGAAACGTTTGTGAACGAGAATTATATTATTACACTACTCCAAAGAATTAAAGGAACAGAACATTTCTCCCCCCCTTTTTTTTTTAGTGTTTTTTGAAGGGCTGTGTGTTCTGTGAAAAATGGTCATAAAGAGATGAAAAAAAAAAGCATTTTGAAGCTTCAAGTCTCTAGTTTTGAGATCTTTTCGCAAAAATTTTTTCGTGAGCTACGATTATCTCGCAATCGTAAGAAATAGCGAGAGACAAAAATTTTTATTTTTCGTTTTTTTTCAACGCTCCACGGGCTCGGTACTTTTTTTTCAGTTCAACAAATGCATACGTCAGTTAGCTTGTTTATTCAGCTACAATTTCGTTTTTTGTCCGTCCCTCTACGTCAATTTTTTGCTGAGATATGCGACTTTGAGCGAAAAAGGATCCTTTTGTCTTTGATCATCGATATCTCAGCAACCAATAATCACACTGGGAATTAAGGGGCAGTTTTGAAAACTTGAATGCATTTCCTGCAAGACCCTTTAATTGATTTTTGAGAAACAATTATTTTCTACCTTGTACATCAATTTGAAAAAAAAGGACAAAAAAAATGACTTTTTCCTACCACTCCTTTACAAATATTCATGGAAAGACTAACGTTGCCAGGTTTTTTATCAGCTTAATATACCTCCAATAGCTCAGTAAACTTTCAAATTGATTCATCGAACCGTTTTTCTGGATCGATTGATCAAAGTTTTACAAAACAATTAAAGGAACAAGTGTATCGTTCCTAAACATCGTGTAATCATCATCAAAATGCAAAGAACAAATTTTTTCCGACTTTTTTTCACAACTTTGCACTAGTTACTCGTTAAATTTGAAAAAAATTTCAAAAAAAAATATTTTTGAATTTTTTTTTAATCTGTAAGACATTTCAGGGAACAATACTGACTCATATTAGACACGATTCAACCTTTGCGTACCATAATTTCACTCATCTTCAATTGCATTAATTAAAAGTTGATACCCTCAAATTTGGTTCTTTTTATTTAAAAAAAAATTAAATCTTTCGACATTTTTTTTCTTGAATTTAAGAAGTAGTGCAAAGTTGTCGAAAAAAGTCGAAAAAAAAATCGTCTTTTCATTTCGATGATGATGACACGATGTTTAGGAACACTTGTTCCTTTAATTATTTTGTAAAACTTTGAACAATCGGTCTGAAAAAAACGGTTCAATGGATGAATTTGAAAATTTACAGGGCTATTGGGGGTACATAAAGCTGAAAAAAAAACGTGGCAACGTTAGTCTTTCCATGAATATTTGTAAAGTAGCGGTAGATTTACAGAAACACCAAAAAAGGTAATTTTTTTTTGTAATTTTTTTGTAAAATGTATTCAAGTTTTCAAAAATGCCCCTTAATTCTGTGGGCGATCATTGGTTGCTGAGATATCGGTGATCAAAGACAAAAGGATCCTTTTTCATTCGAAGTCGGATATCTCAGCAAAAAATTGACGTAGAGAGACTGACAAAAAATGAAATTGTAGCTGAATAATCAAGCTAACTGACCTATACATTGATTGAACTGAACAAAATTTTCGCGAGCCCGTGGAACCTTGAAAAAAAAACACAAAAATTTTGAAAATTTATGTCTCGCGCTATTCCTTAAGATTGCGCAATCACTGTAGCTCATAAAAAAATGTTGCGAGAAGATCTCAAAACTAGATACTTGAAGCTTCAAAAGGCTTTTTTTTTCATCTCGATACGACCATTTTTCACAGAGATACCGCGCTCCAAACCACACTAAAAAAAAAAGGGAAGATCTGTGCTGTTTCTTTAATTCTTTGGAGTAGTGTATATTCGTTAACCGACATCTCATCTCTATCGGGAAAACAAGGATAAAAAAAAGAGCCTACATTTATCGAGAATGACAATCGTATTAAAACCTTACCGAGTTCAACAAAGAAATTGTACTTGATCGGTTTGGGTGATCTCGAGGAATTGCTCAATTCCGTAATTGCGGTAGCAACGGTATTGGTGTCGGCGGCGGTAGCACCGACAACTACCGTTCCACCCGTATTCGCACCGATCGCGCACGGATTCGAACACTCGCTCGTGTCGTCACTGTCGCTACCAGCTGTCGCGGTGCCCTGTCTCGTTTGTCTTCCACTCGCTGGTGGTCGTCCAGGTGGTTTCTTAACGATCCCACCGACAGCGGCATTTACTCCACTCTGTTCGGAATGTTTGCGATTTCTTTTTCGTTTTTTGGGCGATTGCGGATCCTCGACGGATCTCTTGAGCGACGTTTTTAGGGTTCTCTCGGCGCTGCTGTTGGCTTCAACGTTTGCCACGAGGGTATCGTCCTCGCTGTAACCGGAGGGCCCTTTGCCCGCGCCACTTTCGTCCGCCTCGGAGCTGTCTCGATGAGACTTGACGTTTTCCTCCGACAACGGGGACGATACGCCGATTCTTTCTTCCTCTCTCGGTGAACCGGATATATTGGAGATTGTCGAGTCGGGCGTGGTCGGTGGTGTATTGTCCATTACCGGTGCTGCGTCGTTGCTCTCTCGTCTCGGCGGTGCTATCACGGCACCGGCCAATTGTTGTTGAGGCAGCGGCTGCTGCTGCTGCTGCATCGGATTAGGCTGCAAATGCCGAGATCCAACTCCCGCCTGTGGTTGTTGTTGTTGTTGTTGTTGTTGTTGTTGTTTCAGTTGCTGCACTTGATGTGCTACGGAAACAGAAACGTTACAGGAATTTGATACGGCTACTCCGAGGCTAGGTCCGACATTGACGGCGCTGGTTGTACCGCTCTGAGCACCCGAGGTAGGCGCACTAGCGAAAGGCATTTCCAAGAGAACCATTTTTTTTTCACCACGCTCGTCCTTTGATATCGGCCGAGTCTCCCCGTTAACGTCCTGATCGATAATTTCGGGTCCCGGCGCAGGTGAGCCCGGTATCTCTTCCTCGCAGAGCAACGAACTCATATTTTCACCTTCCTCCTCGGTCTTTGACGACGCCAGTTTGCTCGTTAACGAGCACGTCTGACTCTGCTGTTGAATCGCTCGTACACACGGATTCTGTATATTGCCGGGACGTGGCAAATTCGTAGAATCGAGACAATCGCGTTGCGTGTCGTCCCGCTGTTGCAATAATTGAAGCTCGGCGTTGACTTTCGCCTCGAAATTCAACGAATCGGTTTTATCATTGTCCTCGCGTCCCTCGGCAACGCTGTCAATGACTAATTTTTGTTCGGAATCACTGCTGTCCGTTGAATCAACAAACTCTTGACTTATCACCTTCTTTCTCTTGTCCCTCTGACGATCCGCGGCAGTATCTCTTCGTTGTTGTTCCTCCTCGCGATTAACGGTGGCAATTGTCTCGTTCGTACCTCCGCCATTACCACCGCGTCCGAACTCTATCTGCGTCTGCTCCCGATCCGTTACCTTTCGAATCTCCACCGATAATGCTTTTGCCTCAGCGATTTTCTTCAATTCCGCCTCTTTTCGTATCTTCAATTGTTCGAGCTCTTCCTCCTTTCGCTTGATCGCCGCGCGCATCGCTTCCCGGCAACGTTCATCCTCTTGTTGTCTCGTTGTTTCCTCCATCTCCCGCTTTCTCCCCGTCATTTCTGTCTCGTGCTTGATCTTTGCCAGTTCTTCGTTTGCCTTTCTCTTGGCAGCCGCCGCCGCCACTGTCGTCGTTCCCTCGACCGTCGCGGCAGTCAACGTCTCTGATTTCTTGTGAGCAGCCGCAGCAGCAGCAGCACCGACAGCATCTTTTACACTTTTCCTCGTCGTCTCCGTTGTGTCATCGTCACCACCACCCCCGCCGCTGCCACCACGTTTTGATTCCTTCGATCTAACTTGTCGAAAAGCCATCGCGGCAGCCGATAATTTTTCCTCGATCGTCGAGGTCGCTGGTAACCTCGCGCTTATAGGTACGGGAGCGAGGCTCGACGACAAACTCGAGGAAACCCCGCTGCTGGCGATTCTCGCGATATCCAATGTTTTCCGATCGGTAATCGGTGCCAATGAGGATGAGACGGTCGCGCTTACGCTCGTGACGGCGGCGACGAGACTCGTTGAAACGATCGTCGCGGGTGCGACGGTACGCTCGACGGAACTATCGCCGACGCCCGTGGCCGTTCCATCGGGCTTGTTAACGTTCGCGGAGGGATAAGTTTCTCGCTGGTACGCAAAGAGAGTCGCTGCCTCGGTCTCTGGTACTTCCGAGATCACGAGACGACCGCGACGACGACGATGATGATCGTCGGGCTCCGCGTCATCCTCGTTTCGCTTCGGCGGATCGCTCGAAAACGCTGAATCGACGAGATTCGTTTTCTTGCGCTCCTCGGAGCCCGTTGGAAGCGGTGGAGGAGGCGGAGGTGGAGTCGACGGTGGCAACGGCGGTGGTAGACTCGGCAATGGTTTCGGTTGATTCGTCGAGGCGACAGCTTGGCTCGGTTTATCCGTAATCTCTTTCGTTACGGAAGACGCTCTGTTGATGCTCCCGCAAGCACCAACGTCCGGATTTTCTTCATTTTTTTTCGTCGCGTTCCTTCGTACCTTCCTCTTTTGTTCAACGCACGCCTCGTTCTCGTTCTTATTCGTCTCGTGTTGTTGCTTGGACGACGATGGACTCGTCGACGTTTTTTGCTTCTTCTTCGGACTCTTGGGTTCCGCCTCGTCGAATACTCTTTTCTTCGGTTTGTCCTTGTCACCGGAAGAATCGCGCTTGTTGCGAACCTCAAACTCGAAAGGTTCCGGCTCCTTGAATTCGTAGACGTCTTCGGTGGGTGGTGCCGGGGGTGGTGGTAGTGGTGGTGGTGATGCTGGTGGTGGCGGCGGTGGTGGTGGGGATGGTGGCGGCGGCGGTGGTGGCGGTGGTGGTGGTGATGGGGGCGACGGCGGTGGTGGTGGCGGCGACGTCGGTGGTAACGTTGGCGCTGGCGGTGGCGGCGATCGTGGCGGAGGTTGCGACGATGGCGGCATTGCCGCAGCGGCTATTGGCGGAACGATGGCCGCTGGATTTTCTGGACTCTGCGAGTTCCCCGTTAACGAGGCTGCCAGTGATTTAAACGTTGAAACAACCGCACCTCCGTCGTCCAAAATCGGCTTCGTATCAAGCGTATAATCAGTTATCTCGGACGTATCAATTTTCTTCTCTTCTTTCGGATCCTGAGGAAATTCGGATTTGACGTTTGTTTCTCCGGTGCTGGCCTCTTCGTCCGCCTCGAATTTCACGAGTTCCAATTTAACGGCTTTGTCGAAACCCTTGAGTTCCGATCTTATCTGATTGAGATCAAAGTCACGACCCTTGGGCTGATCGTCGTGACGTTCGTGGGCGGAAGAACGCTCGTACGTCGCAACAGGCGCGGTCATCTTTTCGGATGGCGAAGAAACTGTCGCGTTCGGTGAGCTCGATGCGGCGCTTATTTTAGTTGGAAGCGTCTCATTTTTACTTTCCTCATCGATGTCGTCGGCTTCGTCCTCCTCGTCAGCGTCTTCCTCCTCTATTGCTGCCACCGCCGCCAACTTCTCCTTTTCCTCCTCCTCTTCTTCTTCCTCCTCGTCTTCTTCTTCACCCTCACCTTCCTCCTCCTCCTCCTCTTCCTCACCCTCTTCGTCACCCTCTCCCGCTTCTTCCTCGTCGATGTCTCCGGCATCGTTCGAGGTTCTTTTCGCGGCGTTATTAGCTTTTGCCACGGTTCTCCGTAATCTTCGAGTTCTCCTTGGTTCCTCGGGCACGTCCTTCTCGTCGCCTTCGTCCTCTTCCTCCTCCTCGTCCTCCTCGTCTTCCTCTTCATCCTCCTCTTCTTCTTCTTCCTCCTCTTCCTCGTCCTCCTCCTCTTCCTCCTCGATCTCGCTGTTGTTGTCCTCGTTTCTGGTTGTTCTCTCGCCTACTCGGCGCCGATAAACTCGTCGTCTGCGCGGTTCCTCGGCTATCTCGTACGCCTCGCTGTCGTCGCTCTCGGTGCAATAATGTACCGTATCCATGCGACTCGACATTCTGCGAGTTTGCCTCCGTAGCTCAGAACCATGCTCAACGTTTCTAGTGTTACGCACTGGGCGGCCGGAACTCGCCGGGGTTGCCGGACTCTTGGTTCTCGAGCTCGAACTGGCGGTGGATAGCGGTGTCGTCGATCTCGCCGGTTGAGAATTGCCGATTATATCCTGTTGCTTGTTGCCGAGGATAGACGTCGACGAGGAGGATGATCCGTTCGAGGAGGCACCCGATGATCCACCGGCGGAGGCAGTTGCCGTTACGTTGGTCGACGAATTCGTCGCACCACCGACTGTGCTCTGCTGAGTACGACGACGGCTCTGCGAGACCAGTGGTGGCGGAGGCGGTGGCGGTGGCGGCGGTTGCGGCGCGTTCGAAGCCTGCTTGGACACTCTGTTGCCATTGTTAGAGCCCCCGCCGCCGCTTCCACTGGGTGTTTGAGGACGCGGCGTTGCTTTCGCCCGTTTCACTCGACTCTGGGATTGCGTAAAATTTTGCGCTATTCTCGTAGGTTTTATCCACTCGTCGTATCTCGTGTTCCAGCCGGTATAGTGTACCAGATAAACAGCCTCGGAACTTCCGTCTTTCTCGATATCGATTACCTTCGCTTCGTAAGTTACCTTCGACTCGTGGGTCGGCCCGTAATAAACCTTGAGTCTGTCGCCGAGTTCGACCGGTCCTTTGTAAGTAGGTGCGCTCGCGTTGCTCTCAGCACCGCCACCGCCAATTTCCTCCTTCTCGGGTCGAGACTTTTCCGTCTCGTTTTCACGCCTCTTTCGACCGCGTTGCTGCTTCTTGAGCTCCTCGTCGGTCATGCGCCGCTGTTTCGTCGGCGCGTTGCTCCGGCCTTTTTCCGACTCACGGGACGGCGTTCGTGTCTCACGGCCCGACACCGACGAGCCTTCGACACCGCTGGCTTTCGGCTGTTGCTTGCTCGCGTCGTCCTTGGATCTCGAGCGGGTCTTGGTCGCTTCCTCTTCTTTTGTTTTCTCCTCGCGTTTTGTCAAAGCTTCCGGTCTTTTGGACGTCGTGGCTGTTCCACTCGTCGCAGCCGCTGGCGCGAGACCAGAATTCGGTGCGTTCGTACCAGCCGACGATGCGCCGCTGCTATCCTGCTGCTGTGCCTTGTTTCGCTTCTCGTGAATCTTCCTCTTGACGCTGCTAGTCTCATCTTTCGTTTTCGTCCAGGATTTCGCACGAGCGGGGTTTACGGCAACGGCGTTGGTGATGGTAGTGGTGGTGGTGGTGGTGGTGGTGATGGCGGTTGTGGTGGTGGCGATGGTGGCGGCGGCGGTAGTGATGGCGGCGGCGGTGGTGGTGGTAATGGCGGCAGCGGCGGTAACGTGAGTGGCACTAGCCGCGACTGTTACGGCGGCGCCACCATCGACAGCAGGCACGGGTGTGAATCGGGCCGGTTTCAAAGATTTTTCACTGCTCGAAGATTCACCGCCTTCGGCCTCCACATTTGCGTCGCTCTCTTGACCACTTCCCGTTTCCTCGACAATTTCTTTCTTCTTGCTTGTTTTGGATGGTTCTTCTTCTCCCCTGACGCTTTCCTTCGTCGTTGGAGGTGAAGCTATCGATTGTTCGGAACGTTTCTCTTTTTTTTCCTCTTCTACGAGTCCTTTCTTATGCTGGGAGGTAACAACGGGAGAGCAAGTCGGCAGTGGCGTCGAAGCTTCCCGCCGTTGCGTAGATTGGTGCTGCTGCTGCTGAGAAGGTGCCGGAGGCGTCACGGACAAGGCTGCTTGGGGGGTAACGATGACGGCGGCAGCAACTGCTTCCTCCTCGTTCTCGTGCTTGTCGCGTTCGACACTCGATTTTGAACCGGGAGTCGTCGCCTGTTGATTCGTCGTCGTCGCCTGTTGATTCGTCGTCGTCGTCGTCGTCGTCGTCGGCGTCGTCATCGTCGTCGACGTTGTCGTCGTTAATCCTGTCGTCGTCGTCGTCGTCGTCGTCGTCGCAGTCGTCGTTGTCGTCGGTACTGGCGTATTTCGATCCTTGTCGCGTATCAAACTGCGCCCGGGTCTTTGCTTTCGCGTGGCACCGCGTGGATGATTCACCATCGTGCAACCCAGTTTTCGATAAAAATCTTCAAACGAGTGTAAAAACTTTTTGTACGCCTGCTTGACGAGATTGTGCGTAGAGGGTGTCGATTGCATCGTAAAGCTTAATCTTCGGGTTATAGATTTCCATAAATTTTGATTGGTCACGCGATTGTAACCGCCTAGCTTGTAAACCGCTCGAAATAATCTGTAGAGATCGATGTCTTCGTTACCGATCATCGGACAATTGTTTATGGGAGTGCCACGATCGTCCATAAATTTGTACAGCTGAGCGACGAAATGATCCTTCTCCTCGCGTGGCTCGTCGTCCGAACTCTGTGACACGGTTAAAAATTTGTTCTTTGTTTTCCATTGACTCGTCGCTACTATGGTAGCGTTATACGAAACGATACTCTTGGTAAACTCACGTCCGAATCAAGATCGGCGTCGGAGTCGCTGTTGCCGCTCGACACGGCATTCCCAAAGAGCGAATCTCTGTCCCAATGAGGCGGCAGCTCGTTCTTCTCCAAGAACAAGAGAGCCTTCTCCACCGCGACTTTCAGTCCGCTGTTCTCCACTTTGTTTCCCAACTCTTTGGTAAACTCGATCGCCTCCTTTTTCGGTACGGTATAGCTGAATCAACGGTGTTTTATCATTTAGTTGAGGAAAGGAGAAAAAAAAAAAAGAAAACCTGTAGGAAAGATTAACGAGTAGACTCACTATCGGGCATCCTTGAAGGAACGAACAAGATAATCGTCCCGTACGCGTATTCTCACGGTGTCCTGTGCCGTGGGTGCGACCACCAGTCCAGGAAACCAATAATCCTTCTTCTTCTTGTCGCCCAATTCGACGCAAACGACCCGACCGATCTCGGGCTCGGTTTCTACGCCCTCCTTTCCACCGATTCCCGAGCCCGAGTCGCGATTCCCTCGAGGCGGACTACCCTCGTCCTCGCTGCTGTCGTCCCTACGAGGAAAAAAATTGAACAACCAACAAACGCTTGATGTTTGTACGTGTACGCGCCAAGGCCGAGCTCGAATTTCGCTCTCCGGAAACTCCTGCTCGACTATCAAACGCGTTTTATCGTTTATCGCGAAACGTCGCGCCTCTCTATCGCCGCGCTTAGACTCACTGCGCTTGCCTCGAACGTCTACCGCGTCTGCCGCCAATAACGGGATTTCCAAAGTGTTCCGGATGCGTCAGTGGCAACTGGTCCAGCGTCTCGCTCTCGGCGAAGTGTCTTCCGCTCTTCAGGCAAAGCGCCGTTCGCCTGAGAGTCGTGATGTCGCCGTCGTCGAACACGACCGTGTATTGACTGCAATCCTGTATTTTGGTAATGGTCGCCTCTACCGTTTCTTTTCTTTCGGCGTGCTTGGCCTCCACGGACGCGCCTACTCGAAGAGTTCCTTTTATCTGATCGTCCGCTACAGTCGCCGTTCCCAATCCTTGCTTGTACGTCACTCTGCACTTGACAGAGCGTACGACCTTTCTGATTTTGGCTTCGCAAAACGCGCCCTTGTACTTGGCGCTGACCTCCGTACCGACCGACAGATACGGCGGATCGTCACCCTGCCGACAAAATGTCGCTTTATTTCTACGTTCACCCTTGATAATTCTATCAGACTTCCTGCAAACGTTATACGCGCGAGTCGCAGCCACTTTTTTTTCTCCGCGTGACAGAAATAACCTCGTATCTACGTTTTATCTACGGTCGGAGTAAAATTTACAAACTATTCGTACAACGGGTGAAACTTTTTTTTTTCAGCCCCATTTTAGAGGCAAGTTTATCGAGGCTCGCGGACAAAAACTTATCACGAGGCTGTGAGAGCAACAAAATTTAACGCAACAAGCCCGAGAGACGAAGCCGCGATACGGACAAAACAAACAACAACAACAACAAAGTATATTTCCATTAGAGCTCTCGACGAAAGAAAATGCGTCTTTACTCATTTTTTTTCTTCATTCGAGCTAGCCACACGACAGCGAGAATAAAAAATAGTGTCGAGATTATTATTGAGAAGAGTGTCGAATAGCCAACGTATCGGTCTCGCACTCGCTACATATCCCTTTTTTCACACGTTACAATCCAAGATACGCGCTTCTACGCGCGTTCTCGCTTACCAGCATTTTCTATCCTTTGACAAACTCCATGTACGTGGATGATACACTTCCCTCACGTTGAGTCGCCCCCCCCGTCCAACTTGTCACTTTGAGCTCGGATTTCTTTTCTTTTATAATGTCACTTGATTTTACAATGTCGTAAAAGCAGCAGGTAGACAATGGTATCTAATATTCCCGGATAGTTTTTTCTCTCTCTCTCTCTCTCTCTATCTCTCTCTCGTGCTCTCTCTCTCTCTTTTTCTTCTGTTTGTACTTTGTACGAAAAGAAGCCGCCAAGAGGAAGCTCCCACGGGAGAGCCAAGGCTACGCCGTTTCCTCAACAAAACACACGGGATGAGAATTCATGGGTAGACGAGAAGAAAAAAAGACTCGCGCGTAAACTTTTCTTAAAATGTATAATATATTGCGCACAGTCGTGCGTTCGTGCAACGCGACTGACACGAAAGCGAACGGCGCGCTCCAAGTTGCAGATACTCGCGGAAAAAAAAGAGAAGGGGCTAGGCGCGCGCGCTGTACGAGAGTACGAGGAGAGAGTGGAATTGCGTCATATGTGTGAGGGAAAAAAAAGCTGGATCGTCTCTTTACCCTGTCCCGTACGGGCGTGTCTAAAAATAATTTTTTCCAAACGATTCACATGGCTTTTCCATTGTTCCATCCAACTACTGATGCGTACAATTTCCATATGAAAATATGGAGTATTATTAACACCGAGGGTCATTGACTCGATATCATTTTTTTCGAACCAATATTTTGGTAACGCATGTTCAACGATATACGCTTCGGTAAATTGCATTGAAAATCGTTCACCAAATGCCACAAAATTGAATGTTTTATGGTTTTCGCAAAGTTAGGAAAATCTACCGGGTCATCGAGAGGATTTTATGGTCGTGGTAAGATGGTTTTGCACCGCGTGTTTGGGCGCATTTATAATTATCACGATGAGAAGGCGGAGACGCAATAGGCAACGTGCTTGAGCTGTAGAGAGCAGCACCACCGCCGATGAGTGCGCTCTCTCGCGTCTAAATGTGCAATTAGTATTGTGAGATTTTGTCTGTAAACAGTACAGAAGAAAACAAATATTTCAAATACAAACGTTAAAAGTTGTAAAACATGGTTTTCGTCCTGTACTTAACGATCGTGTTCGAGGTCAAAATGATACAAAGAGAATAAAGTTGTTCGATTCGGGCCACGTTTTAAATGTCACTGAAATTGAAAACACGGTGGATGAATTAATCATCACCGGTTTAAGGCCATGTGTCACACGTCCAGTCGGTAAAAATCCTACTGCCAAGTTTTCTCCTAGACGGAACATATTTCGGGCAAAAGAAGAGAAAGAAGGAACGTGTTTCTTTTCTTTTTTCCCCAAAAATCAACCGTTTCAGAAATCATTGGGAATCTGCAAATCAGCTATCTCTCTCGCACTCATGGCCGCTCGGTCGGTGTGACACTTGACCTTAAGTTGTAGCTCAGACTCGTGTGTCAATTTTTTACAATGTCAAAATAACGGTATGTATTAGAAGCTTGTGCATAATCGATAAAAATATTAGGTGTGTGAATTAATTTTCACAGATTTTTCTAGCAGGCTGGGAATCTTCTTTCAAGTTGAAATATTTCAACGTCCTTTTAGGATTCAAGACTGTTCAAGACGCTGTATGAATTTATTGGGCGAGCATCATAACGTTAAAATAAAGTAGCAAGAACAATGGCAACCGATAAGCTGCACATTCGCCACTGCATCCTTTACGAATTCCAACAAGGAAAAAGTGTCACCAAAGCGTGGGAGTCAATTTGTTCTGTGTTCGGAAAGAGTATTGTGTCATAAGAAACGTGCAATTATTGGTTTAAACGTTTTAGAAACAATGATTTCGAACTCAGTGACCGTGCGCGTACTGGACAGACTGAAAAATTTTCGGACGACGATTTGGAAACTTTACTGGTCCAAAATTCTTCACAGACACAGCAAGAACTTGCAGCCCAACTAGGAGTTGATCGATCAACCGTTGCCAAGAGGTTACACGCGATGGGAAAAATTCAGAAACTCGGGAAATGGGTCCCACATGAACTTACCGAATATAACCTCGGACAACGGATGAACACGTGTCTTTGGTTGCTTAGTAAACAACGAAGGAAGAACTTTCTCTAGAAAATCGTGACGGGGCATGAAAAATGGATCCTTTATGAGAATCCCAAGCGGAAAAAATCATGGGTGGAGCCTGGAGAACCAACAACATCAACACCCAAACCGCAAATGAACGTCAAAAAATGCTTTTGTGTATCTGGTGGGACATAAAGGGTGTTCTTTATTATGAACTTCTAGAACCGGGTCAGACGATCACTGCAGAACGATATAGTGACCAATTAAATCGTTTAAGCGAAGCAATTGAACAAAAAAGGCCATTCACAGGACACGGAAGGCGAAAAGTCATTCTCCTGCATGATAACGCTCGACCTCACGTTGCTCGTACAACCCAAACAACTATTTTAAACCTGGGCTGGGAAGTTCTTCCTCATCCGGCATATTCACCGGACTTGGCCCCATCCGACTATCACCTACTTCGGTCAATGGCGCACAGCTTAAGGCACAACACCACTGTGACGGCTTCAAAAAATCGATTTTTTGAAAACCATCTAGAAAAATCTAAAATACATTTAAGATTAAGATGCCGTTGGACCCAGGTCGAAAAAATAATTATTTTCGGAGATATTGAATATTTTGTGGAGCGGTGCAGCGCTCCGTGACGCTCGGGGTCCCGCGCAGCCGCCTCTTCCTGAGGAAGTATTGGAGGCAATTACGCCAGTCTTCGAAAATTTGAGCAGAGACGATTTGCTGCAGCGTTGTTTGGGCGGCTTCACGCAAAACAACAACGAAAGCTACAACAAATCAGTTTGGGCAATAGCCCCCAAGTGTCAGTCCGGGAGCAAAAAAATCGTCGATATTGCAGCTGATATCGCGGTATTATTATTCAATGATGGCCTGAGAAGCCTCATGAAAGTTTTGGAGACGTTGGGGATAACTATCGGCCCAAATTGTTTTAATTTTTGCGTTGAAACCGACGCAGCGCGGATCGAGCTGGCGGAGCGCTCGCTCACAGACGCTGCAAAAGAGGCAAGAAGAGCCTCTACAAGTTCGAGAAAAGATGCTACGGACAATCATTTGCTTCTTGAAGGCCAGCTATTATGGTGCCGGCATCGCTGATTAAAGGTAAAAAATTTTTTTTCCAATTTATCGCATAAATTAACAAACCTAAAACTTTGAACGCGTTTTTCTCAAAACCACTTTTTTGAGTGCAGCACGCAGCAGAACGCGAGCAATTTTTATCCGATCGACTTCAAATTTGGACTGCATCAATAAAACTAGATTATCTAAAGAAGTACATAGGATTTTTTCGATATCTCAATAATAAAAAAAGTTATAGTCTATTTTCGACGAGAAATTTTGCTCGAAAATCGTCCTTTAATTTCAAAAGCGTGCCTATTTTTTAAAAATCAATATTTTTTCAAATCCCTATGTACTTCTCTTCAAAATATCATATTATTAACGAAAACACTCGGTATTTTTTTTCAGATCGACTTTGAAGAGAGTTCTGCTGCGTGCCGCGAACCACTGCAGAGGCAACAGTACCTGACGCGGGAGCTTCCCCAGCGTCACCATGGGGCGTGAAAAATTTGAATTTTTTTTTGATGTATCTTCAATAAACAACGAACAAAACAAAAAAAAAAATTTCGAATATCTCTTTTTTTCCCACAAAAAAAAATTCTTGAAAAATGGCAAAAAAACAGGGGGTCACAGTGGTGTTCTGCCTTAAGAGGGAGCGACTTCCGAGAAATCGAAGATATTAGGAAATTCGTCGATGATTTTATCGCCTCGAAACCAGCTAGCTTCTATCGTGATGGTATCTGTATGTTACCAGATCGGTGGCAGAAGGTTGTAGAAAGCAACGGGGGTTATTACCCGGATTAGACACGGTTTTGTCTATTTTTTAATAAGCCGCAAGTATGGAAAAAAAAAACTGTAAAAAATTAATTCACACACCTAATATATAAACCTTTGAAATGAAGAATAATTAAATATCTTTTAAACTTTCAGCTCCGTTCTAATAGAAATATCACGAATGCTGAGTGTTCGTGTAAAGCTGGTTTATCTGGAAAATGCAAGCATACCAGGTGTACAAGTATGAAATGCGGGTTTTTTTTTCTAAAAAAAAAAACACGTTAAATTCGGAAGAATGATAAAATAATTAGAAATAAGAAAATAAAACGGAATAAATGAGAGTAATGGAGTTACGATTTACAGCGCATGCGTTACATGTGGTAGAAAAAGAGACAGAATGCTACTCTGTCCCGTGTTCTTGTCTTCGTTGCACATCGTACCGATCTATCGTCACGCATCTCGTGGCCGTAGATCGAAACGAAAAAATCACGTTGAGCGAACGTACCCCCACCACTGCCGTTTCCAGCCTGTATGTAAGATCGTGCTACATACATCGGAGAATAGCCAATGTGGCGCTCCGCGAGCAAAACTCCAAACTCAACAAGTTGAGAATATCGCGAACTCGGTCGATACACCAGCAGTCGCCGCGCCAAAGCGTATCTCCTTTATTCCTATTGTTATATATAATTATATGATACGGACGATTTTTAATCGAACAAAATAATGCGACAAACTGTTCGTTATTTCCCTACGTCACGGGACAACAAAAATTGCGCAAATAAAAATATCCGTAAAGACTATAACCGCGGTCTTTTCTGATCTCCCTCCGCCCCCTCCTCGCCATCAGGCCGCCGGCGCCCCGCGCGCCGTCGACGCTCTCGTCTGCTCTAACAGTGCTCTGCGTGACGCTCAAACAAAATGGCGACGAATAACGAAGTGCCGGCAGATATTAGTGCAAGAAACCCTTCATCCTCCGACAACTCGGTAAGTCATTTAACGCGTACAAATATCGAACGTTCGTAGCGTGCCCTCGTTACGATCCACCGTTCAACTCGTCTCGTCCGTATTTACAATCTACGCAAACGATTGTCCGAATATTTTGCAACAATCCTGTCGCGCTGAAAATATATCGTGCTCGTGTGTGCGAATGATCTGCTCAACGGGAAGGCATGCTCCCGAATATTATCTCACCCCAACCTACGGCAAACATTTTCCAAACGTTCCTTTTATATTTCGTTAGCTCGCATGTTGTTTTTTTTTTTCTTAATCGAAAGGGGAAAAAAAAACTTGGCAAATGTCGATTGAACGTAACAGATAGGTGGTATCGCGCACACTTTGCGACGATGCCGACACATGGGCATCGAAACCCAAAATTTCCGTATATATCTATATATATATATGTGTGTGTGTATGTATGTATGTATGTATGTACGTGTAGAAAGAGGGAGAAAAAAAACTTCTCATAGGTGTGCGCGGCCGTATTACGCCGCGTGCCTGTGTCGGTAAAATATCATTCGATTATCCTGAAATGGACGCTGGCTGATCATTTTGGCGGGCACGTGGACGACGCGGCGTTTCTTCTTTGTTCATCACTGAAATCTGCCCATCTCGATCGAATCCTTCTTACTTCCCATATGAACAACATTGTAATTATTCGTTAAATCAAGTACTATCAGTTTTGAAAATTATAAGCGGCGGCAATATTCCAAGTGCATCGTGCCTTGCCGATTTCCAGTGGGACGCGCCGGCATAACCGCAACGCCGTGCTTCGGGGTTTTTTGTTTTCTGCCGCGCACAAGTCTCGAAGAATTGAAGAATTTTTTTTATATTTCGTATTTAACCGCTAACACGTAATGGAAAAAAAAATTCTCTGAATAAATATTCGCGATAATCTGCGAGTATGACGAAACTGTGAGAAAAATCGATCGTGATTTATTAATTATTAGAATATAACGCGTACAATCATCGGCTTATCGGGGAAAAATAATAAAAGATTGTTTTTGTGTTGGGCGCGTATAGACATCCAAGATGGAAACAATGGAAGTATCCGATTCGGCGACGCCTGTGTCCAAGGATTCGGAAGAGGCCGCTTGCAACCACAAGCCCGTACCGGTGGACGAAATGACCTCGAGGGATTACTACTTCGACTCTTACGCCCATTACGGCATACACGAGGAGATGCTCAAGGACGAAGTTAGAACGATAACTTATCGCAACTCGATGTATCACAACAAACATCTGTTCAAGGGAAAAACTGTATTGGACATTGGCTGCGGTACGGGAATATTGTCCATGTTTGCGGCTAAAGCCGGCGCCGCCAAAGTCATCGGTATCGAGTGTTCCAACATCGTCGAGTATGCGGAAAAAATTGTACAAGCCAACAATTTGTCGGACATCGTGACGATTATCAAGGGAAAAGTTGAGGAGGTCGTGCTGCCGGACGGCATAGAAAAAGTTGACATAATAATATCGGAATGGATGGGCTATTGTCTGTTCTACGAATCGATGCTGGACACCGTACTGTTCGCGAGGGACAAGTGGCTGCGCGAGGGCGGTATGCTCTTTCCCGACAAGGCGACTCTCTTCATTTGCGGTATCGAGGATCGTCAGTACAAGGACGAGAAGATCAATTGGTGGGACGACGTGTACGGCTTCGACATGTCGAGTATTCGTAAAGTAGCGATAAGCGAACCACTCGTCGATGTCGTCGATCCCAAGCAGGTAGTCACAAATTCGTGTCTCATCAAGGAGGTCGATCTTTACACGGTAACCAAAGCCGATCTCGAGTTCTCATCGCCGTTCAGTCTACAAGTACGCAAAGACGATTACGTTCAAGCTCTCGTTACCTTCTTTACCATCGAGTTTACGAAATGTCACAAACGCATAGGATTCAGTACAGCGCCCGAGGTTCAATACACTCATTGGAAACAGACCGTCTTTTACTTCGACGAGTTTATGACGGTGAAGAAGGGCGAAGAGATATGCGGCACATTCTCGATGAAACCGAACGCGCGAAATTATCGTGATCTTGATTTTAGTATCGAACTCGACTTTAAGGGTGAACTTTGCCAAGTTCACGAGACTAATACCTATCGCATGCGCTGATCATCTTTTTTTTTATCGGATATCCTCCCCCCCTCCCTCTTCCTCTCGTTACAACGTGCATCGCGGTAGCTTTGTGGAAAATACTTTTTTTATAGTCTGTTTTAGCGAGGTCTCGCTCCCTATCCCCCTCACCGTTTCATTCACTCTCTCTCTCTCTCCCCCTCCTTTTCCTCCCATTGCCCACGTGTATTTACCAAGAAAACAAAATTTATTTCATCGGAAAAAAAAAACGATTTTTTGCCAATATCCAGCGATCACTCGTAATCGCTCCGAGGTGTGCAACGTGTACGAATGAATATTCGTCGGCCCACCGTGATTCCTCGCGATAACCGTACTTCATATTATTAATCCAACATTCTTGGTCTTTGAATCTGTACGAATGATCGTTCAAATGTCCATAGAGCCGCAAAAAGAATAGAAAAATACAATACCGAGATCTAGCGAAAATTGAGCGAACTCGAGGAGCTTCGTTTATATATGTCTGGTATAATCTCATCGAATGGGTGAAAAAAAAAAGAAGAAACCCAGTTGCAAACGAAAAGCACGATCCCAGGCCTCTGACCCTTGACGAATATAATTTTTATTTTTTATTTTCTCAATTTTCGTACGAAACAAAAAACGAAGCGAATTTGATACGAGTATTCGTTACGACGAACATGTACGAGGAGCGCGACACAACTGTGTCATGTAAACACGTACGTACGTAAAATATGAATAAAAGGGAAGAAAAAAAAAAATAAATAAAATTTAAATAGAACAGAAACAACGAACGAGTCTGCGCGTCTGTTCGGAAACCAGTGAGCGAATTTTTTCTCGCATTTTACATATACGTACGCGGGGTTATATAAAGATAAAATAATAAAGTTAATACGTTTGCTATCTGTATGCGTTTTCTTTTTTCATACATCGTTTTTGTAAAGTTTCGATTATTGGCGATCGGGGTACACAAGAGCACACGTGTAATACCGGATCTCTCGCTAACGCGGTCACGCGGGAGCAAGATCCTTGAGGGAATTTGCCAATTTTTGAGTCTTGTAATCCGTTCGTAGTTGCACGAAACTAACGAGAGTCGATCGATCGAGCATCGCCTGCAAGTAGAAAGAAGGAATGTTTTCGTCAAGAAACAATGGCGAGGAAGCAACAAATTTTTTTGGACCTAACTTACCAATTGATCGCCGTTACAAACTTGCTTCAAATTGGCAGGTTTAACGAGAAGCAAATTGCAGAGTGCGTGAAGAGTATCGAATAGAGCAACGACGATACCGACTCCAATTTCTTTGACGCATCTTCTGTACTCGTTCATGTCGCATATCGCGCACATTGCGCCCGCCGAATTGAATTGAAATTGTTGAAGATGCTCGTAGATGACTCGATGAAAGCGTATACCCAATTCGGTGAGGACGTTTTCGACGTTTCGCCCGTCGAGACTCTCGCGTATTTGTCTGACGATGCCGGTTAAGTATTGAACGACGACGAGGCAGGCGGGTGTACTCAACGTGTCGACGTCGCTTTCCGGCTTGAAATCACTTTTTCTTTGCTCGCTCTGCAAATACATCTTCACCCAAGTGACTATAGCGTTTATGCTTCGATCCAATCCAAGATCCAATTTGATCTCGGTCTGTTCGAGAACGATCTTTTGCCTCGTGAGACACTCGGCGTGTTTCGGAGTAGATATAACGAGTGGCACGAGGCTCTCGTTGAATTGCTCCTCGAGCAATCGTACGATAACGTTGCACTGTCGTACAACGTCGAAGAAACGTATTTCCGGTTGTATCCTCGTTTCGGGTATCGGCACGCTCTGGAGACCCAATTCGAGAGCGTAATCGACGTGCTCGTTCATGAGATATTGCAGTAGTACGTCGAGAATTTGTAGGGCATTGCCGGGAAGATCGGCCGGTTGTGAAAGTGCCCGACAACGCTCAAGCGCCAATTTGCTTCTCTGAAGGAGAGCTATGGCGAGCTCCTCCGAGAGAAATGTCTCGCCACCGTAGTCCTCGATCTGGGCGATATTTATATTCGTTCTAGTCCCGATAACGGCCTGAAGATCTCTTCTGAGCTCTTGAAATCCACCCGTCTGCGGTTGTTTCTTCTGATGATTCTTCGATTCGTAGTATTCCGTCAAGAGGCTCGCCGATTTATCCCGCAATGCTTTCAGCTCGAAGCTCGTACAAGTCTCGAGATGCTTTTGAAATATATTTTGCGTCAGTTTTGTCAGATACGCCTCGTCGGCTCCGATATCTAATCTTTTCAAATCCAACGAGAGCTTGCACGTTTTCGAATAGAGATCGTAAAGATTGCTCAGGTACTTGTCGGCGTCGGTTTTATCCGCCAATTTGGCAACTGCGTACTTTTGCAAGCGCAAATGATAAATGTTTAGGACGAATTTGGCCATAACTTGTTCGGGATTCGCGAATACACGCTTGGTTAGAGCGTAGTTCTTGGCGCACATCGGTACGACGTCACGAAATACGTCTTTACCGCCGAACGAACCCATTTGACTTTGCTCGATGAACGCGTCGACGCATTGAGAGTATCCCTTGAAGCGTGACAAGACAGTGGCCAATTCTTTCATCCGCTCTGCGTCCTCCGCGTTCTGAGCTCTCGCGAATTCTTCTATCAAACTTTGCTCTATCTCGTCGTACTTCGCAGCGATCTTTCCTTTCGCCTGATGGAATTTTTCTCCCGGCAATTCCTGCGATATTACGTGCAGTTTCTGTATAACGTCCGCCGCTACGTCCAACTGAGAAGCAGACAAGAAAAATGGGCAAGCGTCGGTTGCGAGGGTGCTCTTTTTTTTCTTTTCTCTTCTTCTAATATTTGTTTCAAGGTGCAAATTATTACCGTCGATTTGTCGGTAAATATGGGATCGGCCAGCGGTCCGGGACTGAGAAATTCGGCAAAATGCCTCATGAGCTTTTGAGCCTCTACGGCTCTAGCTCTCGGTGTATTGACGCTTTCCAGCTGATCGCCCAGATGAAGAACCTTGGTAGCTACGGAATTTATTCTCTCGTCCAGCTGATGAAAGAGATCCATCGCGCGTCTGTTTCTATCCTGAAGTTCTATAGCTTGATACGCGTGTCTCGTCTCCTCTTCCTTGACGGCCGACTCGAGTTTTTCACATTTTTTCTCTTGGCGTTCTTGCAACACTCGGAGATCCTTGATAGCGCGAATAAAGCTCTCGTGAACGAGAATAGGATCGAATGAAGCCTCCGTGCCATCTCTGCTGCCGTCGTTCACCGTTCTCCACGCCAATCTCTCGACGAATTCCTCTGGATCAAAAGGCTCCTGAGAACAGAGTACGAAAGCTTATCCCAAGAGCCAATTCTTATTACTTTGTACAACGGAACAAACATCTACGCGAGCTTAGGCGCTTTCTCGTTCGATAAACGACAAATAATTCCTACCTGTTCGAGCTCTTTCATGTACTGTTGCATCATCTCGACGTTTCTTTTTTGTTTTCTTTTTTCCACTCAGCGCGAGCCTTCGGTGATTCGTTTACGCGTGCGAACAAAAGCGCGAAAAATGAAATTTTCTAACAATCCGAATTTGACGGGAGTAGGCGTAAAACGTATCTCGTGAAAAACAGCTGATCGCGCGTAAGCGGATGATTCTTTCGTAGCTTCTTAACCTGCAAACTTTTTCGTGGGCGGGAAATTCGAACGCGAGTCGACCAATCGACACGAACGGAAGGGATAATGCATGTATATATATATATATATATATATTTCTCATATACAGTTGGCGTAGTTTTTAACGATATCCCTGTAAAAATCAAAGACGTGTTCGCTAGCCGATCTACATTTTTCCATGGCGGCGATAAATTCGTTATCCTTGAAACGTCCAGTGGTACGGCAAGAGACGAGATTCCTCTCGACGCTGTCGAAAGCAAAGGCGAAGGAAGCGGACGCGCTCGCGAGACGGTTAGCGTCGGGATCCAGGAGCAACTCTCCGCTTTGGGCGTCTATGGCGCAGCTTACCGCTGCTACGGTGTATTTCATGGGAAGGCCGCAATTGACGAGAGCCAGACACGCCGCGTTGATGGCGCAGCTCAGCAACTGTAACGAAAAAATTGTCAGCGTTTGTACGATGCTGGAGCGTGTTTCTCGACGACTGTTGACTTACTCCTCCGTCGTCGCGTAACTCCTGCACGTTTACGGATATCGCGGTGGCGGGATAGAGAGAGAGGAGCAGCGCCGACACGCAGCTTTCCTTCAGAAACAATTCCTTGCTTCTGTCCTCGACACCTTGAAAATATTTGAGAAAAAACCATGGTCAGCTCGTCTCTCGCGGTTAGTCGCACTTTGGGATAATTGAATCTGAGCTTGCTAACTCGGCGGTCCTTTTATCGGTGAAAACGTCACCTCGACGCTTGCCTTGTCGTACATCATTTTCTGTAATTTAGCCTCGACCGGGCCGTAAACACCAGCGATGCAACATGTCTCGCCTGACGTGAAGTTTTTTTTTTGGGGGGAAAAAACAATCATTATTCGAATCGGCTGTGCTCTCGTATGTCGCGAGAGTCTACAATACCTTGCATAAACATGGACGAACCGTCCGGCATGGATAGTTGATTCACTTCGCAATTCATAGGACGCAACGAGCCCTCCGTTTCCATTATGTCGTATTCTTTTATCAATTGCCACGCTATCGGAGTGAAAACAAGAAATACGAGAGGACATTCGAATCCTCGACGAGATGTACAGAGGCGGCGCGGCGCGTTGTAGGAACTTGTAGGTTAGGTTGCCCAACCTATCTCTTCGTTACCAGCGGAACCACGCGGCTCGATCGGCAAGTGTCACACAGTCGTTCGCGTGAGTGCGCGCCGACCTAACCCAACACAGAGTGCAACATCGATAACGATCGATTGCGTTGATATTATGAGAGCCGAGGAAGGTATTTTAGTCGTTGTTGAAAAACTAATCGAGGAAATAAATAATGAGAAAGAGCGTATCAGCGCTGTCGATTCGATTATTATCGAGAAAATTCCTCGGCAATGATGTTCGAACGTTTCACGCAACGAGTGCTCGATCGAGCTTCCTGGAACAAGACGAGAAGAGCGGTTATCCGAGGTTGTCAGACGTCGTGGACAATGCGAAGACCCCGTGGCAAAAGGTGCGCCAAGGTTGGAAATTTCTCAAGCAAGAGTTACGAATGTGGAGAGCCGAAGTGGCGGAGGAGATTCAACTCGATCCAAATATCGTAATGAGAGAAGGGGAAGTCGACGTTCAATGGAGATTCCAAGGTGATCCGAGTATTCTGGAACAATGGATCGTCACCTCGGACAGCGATTACGGAGAAGGAAGCTCGAGCGCGAGGTACGCGTCCCTACCCCGTCGTCTCGTACCAATGTATGAACGAGCGTCCAGTCTCGTAATTTTCCATTCATCGATCTTTGTCGCAGTATCGAATTGACCAAAAGCGGCAGAGGTATTTTCACCGGTCATCTGGATCCTCGAGTGTTCCGCGACGGCAAAGTAAAACGTTCCGGTTATTGCAATCTAACGTCGGTGAAATTGCAAAAATCATTCGGTCGAACGACACGTCTGAATTGGGGTCCCTACACGCATCTGGTTATGAGAGTTCGCGGCGACGGAAGGAACTATCTTTTGCTGCTGTCGTGCCCCGGAGAATGGGATCTACTTTGGAACGACTCTTATCAATATGTCTTGTACACGCGAGGCGGCCCCTACTGGCAGTACGTACGGATACCATTTTCAAAATTCTTTTTCGCCTCGCACGGCAAAGTACAGGACAATCAACAACCAGTCCCGACTCACAATATCTCCACTATCGGCATTACCGTCGGCGACAAGGTACCCGGCAATTTTAAGCTAGAAATCGATTACATCGGCGTAGAGTGCGATCCCTCGCACGACGAAGAACACGCCTACGAGATGTACAAAACGCCACACAAATTTCACATATAATCGACTGGTGTTCAAGAAAAAAAAAAAAAACGACTGATTTGAAACAATAACGCAATTTATTTCTCCGTAACGAACGTAAAAGAATATCGACGAAAGGTTAGCCGCTAATCTCAGCTGGACGAACGCTCCGTTATTTTTTTTTTCGACAATAATTTGTACGTATCGTTGGATAGCAAATAACTCAAACCTCCGGCGAAAGTCGTTATCGCGGTGAGATAACACAATCCTTGGAGAACGGGATGATCGACGTAATGAAATACCGGAGCTGCGAGAGATCCCGCTACCAGACACAACTGCACAGCCGTGTTCAATTTGCTGGCCAACGTCGGCGCTAACTGAACAGTCGCGTGTGTCGGATCGAAGTATCGCGCCAGAGTTTTCTACGACAAAAGGGCGCGCGTGTAGCGTCAACGTCGTTGCGTTATTAGCGAAGCAAAGAAGCGAGTCGCGCGTCCTTACGGGTTTCGGCAACGACAGGTATCTGATGTACAAGGCTCCCGATATCAGGGCGACGTCTCGAAATATAACGAGGCAGGTCAAAGGCACCGGTATCAGACCCACCCACGTCAGAGACAGGAACATCGATCCGACAAGCAATTTGTCCGCCACCGGATCCAAAAAACTGCCCAATTTAGAGGCCTGCGAAGTCCACGTCCGCGCTATCCAACCGTCCGCCATGTCCGTTAGACCCGCGAATCCTAAGAACCACAGAGCTATCTGAAAGACCGTATTTATCCGCCTGCTCTACCCGGGTGTTATGTTCCGCCGGTGCAGCGCCCACCTGCCCTCCTACCTGATAGTCGTGCGACACGATCAAGTAGCCCAGATAAGGCGAAGTTACGATTCTACTTATACAGAGGAAATTTGGAACGGTCCAGATATTCTCTCTCTCTATTATTTCTTCCACCTTTTCCTTGGTACGGCGTATGTCTCGCGCGAGCCGCCTCTGCAGGATCTTACTTTTGGACGCACGTTCGCGCGCATCTCTCGACGTTTCGCGTTCCTTTTCGTCCGTGTTGCGCCAGAGCCACACCGTTCTACGCTCGCCCGGACATTTCTTCGAGAAACATCTACTCGCCGCTCCGCCGTACCTCCACTTGGTCAAGACGCGAAAGCTCATCACGTACGCGCTCCCGCGACGCGCTGCAAACAATAATCGTAACGGTTTGCTTACGAGCGTCGACTGCAAGGCACGGGTGTAACCTCAAAACTTGTCCAACCAGTCTTTCAACCGTCTGGGAGTTTTTTCGGTATTTGCCTCGACAGTGGTCGTTTGCGATATCCCCAAAAACGTTTGTCCTGAAAATTCGACGTGTATCCGCCTTCGTCATTCTTCCACTAGCGTCTCACAGCATCGTACGCGTCACATTAATTTCGATAAACGAGCAAAGAACATAGTTTCATAAAAAAAACAAAGTTACGAATGCGAAAAAGGTTATGTCCTCGCGAATGATAACATCCAACACTGAGCCAACGAAATTATTCGTTGTTGACGATTCTTCAACGTGCATACCGTATAATATTTAGAGTGAAAAAATTCCGTCGTAGGTACAAAAGCAGCGGTGTGCCTCAGTATTTTCATTATTAAAAATTTATCGTTGATGCGAAAGGGCCGTGTACCGTGATGTCGAACGCAAAGCTGCACAATAGCCCTTTAAAACGGAATTGAATTTTACGAGCGGGCACGTACTCGCTTTTTCAGGATCGCCGCTACGCGTCGCTGCTAACGGCCCAAAATGGCCAACAATTTCGAACGTAAATTACCGCCTTGACAGGCGCCTGACGAATCGAACGATTACGAATAAATCTAAAAAGCATACATACGAGACAAACGATCGATCCTCGTCTCAATCTTCAATTTATTTCTCAGTATGAAAAAAAGTATTATCCAGGCCGTTCGTAGTGGTGGTGGTTGTTTCAAGGATTCTCTGCAAACTTATGTCTTTTATATTGTTACCTGCGTAATGTCGTGGTTCTATATAGAAGCACGTGCGATTAGGCTCAGAAACTTGTAGCAATGTTTGGGGTCGAAACGTAGTAATGTTTCCTACGACGGATATAGCGTGCGAGAAAACTTATTGGCAAGGAATTAGAATAAAGTGAATCGCTCAAATGGCGTACGCTTCTTCATGAGAATACGCATAGACGCGTATTTTCGATATAGCTCTAGTTTCGGAAAGCGCGCGAAGGCATTCGATGTTAACTCGAGGACTGGAGAGGGCAATTGAGTTGTTAAAAAAAATGTTCGTTTTTTTTAAATTAAGAATTGATCTTTCGTGATAATTAAACAAAATGTCAAAAGGATTTTTCTTTGAAATAATTCTAAAGATAATTGTTTTTATATTACGACAATTCAAATTGTAGATGGCGCGAAATGCCACGCTATCGGCGCTGGCGCTTGTGACGTCATCGTTCGAACGCGACTGACTAGGCTATGTATACGGCTTACGCGCGAGCGTATACAAATGTGAAATTTTGTGTCATTTGACATCTGAAAAAATTTCGAGCTTTCTGAAGAAGTCGAAAACTAGTTTTATTTTCGTGCAACGATGTGTGAAAGTGAATTTGTGAAAGTAAATTCGAGTAACTTACCGACCGTGGATAACTAAAAAATTTTAGGTTAGGATAGGCTTAATAAATTGTGTCTTTTTTTACCTCCATTTTGGAACGCTGTAACACACAACTGGCTTCACCAAATACAAAACTGTCAAAGAACTTTTTTTGAAGCGTAATGTCACCTTTAAATCGCCGTATAGCATGACCCGATGCGATGTATACATCGTGAGATATGGCTCGTTAAAGACATCTAGCGGAAAACGCTCAAAACTTTTTACTTCAGCCAATATACAGTCGCGTGTAAGCCGTATACGTAGCCTATTCGGTCGTGTTCGAGCGGTGACGTCACAAGCGCCAGCGCCGATCAAAGTTGGCAGTAACTAGTTACTTCAGTATCGAATTCGATTAAAGATACTCGATACAAATGTATCTAGCAACAAGAATTCGATCGATACTTCGCTGCAAAAGTAGCAATCTCCAACAATCGCTCGATACTTTTGTATCGAGTAACGAAAAGCTTTGCGATACTCGATACTTTTGTATCGAGTATCGAATAAATTTTCGTTACTCGTGACAAAAGTAACGAGTAACGAAAAACTTTTCGTTACTCAATACTTGTGTCATACCAAAGCCTCAAAATACGAAGCTATTCTGTTAACAGTTTTCTTATTTCTCACGGTTGATACAGAACCCTTGTACCCGAGGGAAGGTAAAGAATTTCCGACTTTTTGTCAATTTTTCAAAATTTGTAAAAAAAAATTCAAAACGATGGAAAAATTCTTAAAAAAATGTATATGCATTCGGAAAACAATTTCATTTAAAATAACAAAAAAAAAACACAATTTTATACAAATTTTAACAAATAACAATATTATGAAAGTATCGAGTATCGAAGAACTTTTCGTTACTCGATATAAAAAGTATCGAGTAACGAAAAGCTTTTCGTTACTCGAGTATCGAGTATCGAATAAATGTTTGCTACTCGATACGAAAGTCGCGATCTCCAACAATAGCTTGATACTTTTGTATCGAGTAACGAAAAGTTATTCGATACTCGATACACTTGTAACGAGCAAAACGTAACGCCCGATACAGATTTTGGGCAACTCTGGCGCCGATAGTGTGGCATTTCGCGCCAACATCTGCAATTTGAATTATCGTGATAGAAAAAAATTTATTAATTATCTTTAGAATTATTTCAAAGAAAAACCCTTTTGACATGCGCTTTTGATATCGCAAAAGATCAATTCTAAACAAAAAATCGAAGATTTTTTTTTAACAACTGAATTGTTGAAAAAATAAATTGCTTTAAAAGCGCACATGATCTTTACAATGGAAAAAAAATCATTCAACATAACGACCCAATTCCATCGCCTCGTTGGAATCGTCTTGCACACTTTTTCGTGTATAATATTGGGAGTACAAATTAATTCGTTCCGTTCTTTTGTGGTAAAAAATCCATTTATTTCAAAATAAAAGGTATGAATAGATTAATCAAAGTATTGTCCATCGCTGGCTACTACATTTTCCCACCTCTTAGGCAATTTTCGAATTCCATCTCGAAAAAAAGTCTCGTCTTTTGAGGCGATCCATGTTTTGAGCCAATTTTCGATTTCTGCGAAAGAAGTGAACCGGTGACCTGCTAAATCGTGCTGCATCCGTCGGAACAACCAGTAATCAGAATGAGCAATGTCCCGAGAATACGGCGGGTGCGGTAAAATATCCCATTTGAGCGTTTCCAAATATTTTTTTACGACTTTTGCGACATGAGGCCGAGCGTTGTCATGCAGAAGAATAACTTTGTCATGTCTTTGCTCGTATTCCGGCCGTTTTTCTCGTAATGCACGGCTCAAACGAATCAATTGTAGTCTATACCGATCGCCCGTAATGGAATCGCCAGGTTGTAGCAGCTCATTGGCTCATTTGGCTGTCCAGGGTGAGGCTTGTCTTCAACGCTGAAATCACCGTTCTTAAAGCGTCGAAACCATTCCCTACATGATTTATCAGTTTGAGCATCATCACCATAAACTTCAACAAGCATTCGATGCCCTTCAGCTGCACTTTTCTTCCAATTAAAGCAGAAAAGTAAAACTTCCCGAAAATGCTGCTTAGTTAACACAAACATTTGACATATTCAACACAGTAAAAAACAAGCTTTTTGAAGGAACTCAAAGCGATATAAACTGAATGTTATTGACAGATGTCTAACCTCTCTGAAACCACCGAAATCAGCTGTCACTATGAAACGTTCACACAACAGCCAGAGCCATCTCTTGAAAACGGACCGAATTAATTTGTACTCCCAGTAATTTTCGCGTACGACGAAAGGGTGAAGATCGTCCTCGGAGGAAAGCCGCCCCGTGTGACACGCGCGATACCGTTCCCGTGTCGCCGCAGCCAGCGCGCAGGCTGCGGCAATCGAGTGCGCCTCGGTGGAGGGTAGTTTTTCCCCGCGATGAGCGCGCAGGCGTACGTCCGGCTGAGGTGTTAACCAACAGGCGCGCACACACACAAACACGCACACCGAGTTCGTACGGCGAGCAACAGAGTGTCGCGTATACCCCCGCCCACGTATTATTACCCGTATATAAGCACGTTTGTAATCAAACAAGCGGGTACCGCCGAAGCGTGTCTTCTCTCGTTAATCGGATAATGCGTCCGATATTCGGGTGCGGTTTGTCACGTTCGAACGAATAGCGAAAGTCGGGTACGTCTCTTGGAAGAAAAGCGAGTATGATTCTCGCTGGATCAGACCATTTGCTCGCGGGTAAGTCCACTCTGTACGGTGTGTCGAAGCGGTCGCAACGCGTCTACCCCCGCGACACGACGTTACTTCGCGGATAAGAATCTCGCCTTCACGCGCACATTTCTTCTTTCCTCGCAATCGTATATATTCGTCCTGTTTACCGATGAGTTATTACCCTTACGCGCGCGCGCGCGCTCTTTTTGGAACAAAATGATTGATTCGTATATCGCCTCGCGTACCTCGTTGACACGCTCGCGGCTCTTTCGTCTTCTCGAAACGATAACGTAAACTCTTTGTCAAAAGTTTGCTGGACTTGAAATTTCTTATCTTCCTGACAACAAGGATTGCCACAATGTATACTTGCTAATTTTCCAAAGTACGCACGTTGAAAGTATCGTAAACGAGACACGAGCGGCGTCGCCTGCATTGCGCAAAAGACGTTTAAAAAAAAAAAAAATAGAAGAAAAAAGAAATCTAACGCTGTTTGCCAAAGACCGCCGTCGCGATCGCGGTTTCTACGTACGAGACCGCGTGTGTGCGTGTACTTGATTCGATATGGAACATATGCGTAGTTGTCGCGAGCTTTTTCAGCGTATATGCTTTGCGCTTCATTTATTAATTCGAGCATGATCGATCACAACGCTCGAAAGAGACCCTCCCCCCCCCCCCCTTTTTCTTTTTCTTTGTTCGCGAGTAACGTCTCTTTTGCTTCGTAACGTTGAGAATATCGAATTTTCTCGATACACGATATCAAGATTCAACTTTGTGGCAAAAGTGTAGGGCCACAGTGTGTCACTTTTTTTTTTCTATCGAAAGATCACAACTGATTTTATAGAACTTTGGGCGTACGATAAAGCTACCATATTTTTCTTGCAAAAAGATTAAAAATCCGAAAACAATGGGTTCGAAAAAAAAAAAAAAAAAAACTTGCGGATTGGCTCATTGTGCCCCACGGGTGGGGTACAGTGTGTCGAGTGCTGCGAAACGTAGGTTACAACGAGCCGGTTGAAACTCGCATTTTTTCCTAACATGGATAACAGATTTTCGTACATACCGATCATTTCACAACGGCACGGAGAGAATTAAAAAGTTATTTTTCGTCGTGAATTTCACGGTAAAAATTACCGTGATATATTTCAATGTGTTGACAAGTGAGAAAAGCATAATAATTCGTATGCGACAAGTTTTTTTTTTTTAACTCACGTTACAGAAAATTTCAAATACGTAGCTCAAATTTTACTATACAAGAAGGGTAAAAATTGGAGACAGTAAAATTTAGCATGTATATTCGAAAATTTACCTACTGTCGGTTAAAAATTACCAATCGCACCGTACGGTATTTTTACGGTACTGCACAGTAAAATTTACCTGCGTCAACCTCGGAAGAAAAATTTCCTATAAGGCTGGTAAAATTTAAATTCTTCGATTGAAAAAATCCTTAGTAAAATGTATTTTTTCTTCAAAAACTGGCGCGATAATAATATTCTGAAGTGAAAGGTATGGAGGGGACCATACCATTCTGAAGTGAAAGGTATGAAGGGAAATTTTTACCATGCAGTGCCTCAAAATTACCGTACCGTACCGCGCGATAATTTTAACCAAGCGCGCACGATAATTTTTACCGAGAGCACAATACATTTTCCCATAACACTCATTAAATTTTATAATAAATCTTAAAATAACTGTTATAAAGACGATACTATTTTATAGACATTTTTTAAAGGCATAAATTAATAAAATGCACAGTAAAATTTCGCTGATATTATATATTTTTTAAATTTAAGTTTTGCGTATTTTGTTACACATCAAAATTTACTAGAAAATCTGGTAAAATGTTCTATCTGAAGAAGAAATTTTATTTTATTTTCGTGAAAATCTGTGTTTTACTCAGTAATAATAAGCGAAGTTTCAGGGTTGTCATCTGGTTACCGTTACTGCACGGTAATTTTTAACATTCAATTGTCTCCGTGGGGTATTATTTGCCAATAACATTGGGATTCGACTCATTGTGCACAACAACTCGATGACACATTGTACTCCATACAATTGTCCCACAATATTTGACGTTTTCCCGGCGAGCGAAATTTTTTTTTTTCGAGACTCCAATTTTGTACCCTTAATAATTCTTCGTGAGCTGCTATTGAGTTTCTTTTGGGCCAGCCCAAACTTAATACAAATCACGGACCAACGCAAAAAATTTCGGATTTTACAAGTTACAAAAGTCCGAGCAATCGCACGTGGTTGACAGTTGCCAGTGACACATCGCGCTTCCTCGGAGCGTCGTCACTTCTTTGTTTCCACATTGGGAGTCGACTCATTTTGCCCCACCACTCGGTGACACATTGTGCCCCACTAGTAAAATATTTGATTATTGATGAAAAATATTAATTCAACTACGAATGGAAAACACACAAGTCACTGAGGGCATAATAAATAATAAAACTATCGATTAGGACCGAAAACCGGAGCCGCTACAAAAAGTGTCGTTATATTTTACGTTTTTCCGGCGAGCGAAATATTTTTCTTTCCAAGCCTCAAATCAATTTTTAATTTTTCTTTTAGGCCTGACGAAACCAAATATAAATCGCGGTCCAATACATGAAAATTTCGGAGTTCACTAGCTACAAACCTCCGAGAAACCTCATGTGGCTCACAGTGCCCCGTGACACATTGTGCCCCACTCACCCCTACACCTTTCGACGCGACGACGGGTACGACGTCCTCTTTGTGAGCTGCTATCGACTTTCTTCTAAGCTTGACGAAACCTAATATAAATCGCGCTCCAACACATAAAATTTCACAATTTACGAGCTACAAAGCTCCGAGAAACCGCATGTGGCTCACTGTACCCCGTGACACATTGTGCCCCGACTCTCCCCTACAGCCAATATAAAAAAGAAAGGTCGCGAAATCATGTGGCCCGAAGAGCAGGGGAGAAAAAAAAATTGAGACGAAAAATGTTGTTTTTGCTGTTGTTGTTCGTTCGTTCGTTCGAGAGGATAATACGTTGGATTTTTCGCAGGTGACGCCTGTTGTCACCCGTACGAGCCGTTCAGGTGTCCGGGCGACGGTACACGCATCTCGATTCATGTCCAAGGCCTCTTGGACTTGGACTTTCTTTTAGGCTTGACGAAACCTAATATAAATTGCGGTCGAATACATAAAATTTTGGAATTTACGAGCTACAAAGCTCCGAGAAACTGCATGTGGCTCACTGTGCCCCGTGACACATTGTGCCCCACTCTTCCCTACGAATTAAAAAAAAAATGAAATTGATCCATTTGTCATACAACGCGGAGTATTTGTTTTTTTTTCTCTTTCTCATCGGATAATTCTTACGGAAGAATTGAGAAATGTTGGTCTTGCAGGACCGGTGGAAGCAACTGCTTTTATAGGCGCCGTTGCTGGATTCGTGACACTTTTGGTTGTCTTGGTACTGTATCTATCGCGAAAGTGGTGCTTCACACCGGTTCCGACATCGGCCATTTTCGGGGGTATCTGCGTACCCCTGTGCGAATCGAGCAACAGTTCGACCTCACAGATATCGAATACATTGGGTAAGCGGACGCGACGAAAGATCGAAAGAGAGAGAGAGAGAGAGAGAGAGAAAATAATAAAATCGTATGGCTCCGTATCGCAGGCAAAACTTTCTCCTATTCCGATCCTGAAACGAGTTCCGACTCCGAGGAGGACGCACTTCGAAGATTGAAAAATTCTCGTCCCACTCCACCGCCCGACACACTTACGATTCAAGCCGAGGATGGTCCGAGCGTTGTCGGTAAAGAAAATTAGTTCTTTTTTTTTTCCAGTACTTGTAATTCTACAAACCGCGACCAGTCGTTGAGGCTTAACAAAATATTCGGATCAGGAGATGCAGGTCCCGCCGTCGTTGTCGCTGGCGCCGCTACCGCCGTCGTTGCCGTCGCCGTCGCCGCCGCCCCGTCGAGCAGTTGTTGCGGCGCCGAAGAACATACGGATCAACGAGAGGTCACTTTGTTTTTTCTTCTCTTTCTCGGTATTCCGATCGATAGCGAGGAAAACGAAAAAATAAAATAAAAAATAAGTAAGAATTTTTCGGCGCGCAGTGCGTGGTCGAGGTTGGTGCTTCAACGATGCAGTTGGACAGTCCCGAGCCGCGTACCGAGGAGGAGATCGAGGCGGAATGCGTCTCATCAACGTCCAACGAGCTTCCGAGCAACGTCGGGGCGACGAGCGAGGAAATCGGTACATTGGAAGTTGCGTTCCTCTACGATGCACCGATGCGAGAAATGACGGTAAATGCCCCGCCCCCGCCCGCCCCGCTCGCTGCTCCTCGTTTTTGAACCGGAAACGTTAAATTTTTTCCTTTCAAATTTCAGGTGCAGGTATTGCAAGGTCGAAATTATCCTGCCAGCATAGGAGGAAGTCAGGTACGACTCGTTTTGCTTCCTTCGAAGAAGCAACGACGAAAGACTCGCTTGCGTCAGGGCACGTCACCCCAGTACATGGAGAGCTTTCTCCTTCCTCGGGTGAACCCCGAGGACGTGAACGCAATGGGTATCCGATTGAGGGTCTATCTGTGGGGTGGAAGGATGCGTCGCGAGCGTCTACTCGGTGAATCGAGAGTCTCGTTCGATCAAATTAATCTTCAGCTCGAAACGACTCTATGTTTGCCCCTTCAACCGCCGCCAAGTTCCTCGGTATGGCGCGCGCCACCGCGACTATCCGATCAAATTTCATCTCCGACAAATATGTCTCTATATCTATATACAGGGTGGACCATTTAACGTGACCGCTCCAAATATCTCCGTTGCCTTCAGAGTGACGGAAAAAATGTCACGAGGTAATTTGATTTATTTCGAAGGGCTGATACAGTGGTGAAAAAATCATTTTCGTCAAGGTCATAGTTTTTGCGTTCTCAAGGTCATCAATGGTTTTTCAAATGGGAACATGTTTTTTTTTTTTATTACGACGTTGTAGCTGATATTCAGACGAATCCAACGACCTATGATATCATGAGATTGAAATGATTTTCCACCAAAATACACGTGTAAAAACGGGAAATCGTGATGGTATTGACAATAAGAATATCCGAATAATGTAATTGAATTTTTTGTGCAGAAGATTTGTTGTAACAAATGTTCGAAGTGATGGCCATTAACCTCGACACATTTTTATGAAGATGTCGGATGAATGATTCTCTTGACCTTCGAATAGTTTCTGGTGTGATAGCGGCGCAGGTTATCCAACGGATACAATAATGTCAATAGTCGGAGATGTTTCTGATGTTTGTAAATACTGGCATTGTAGCGTAGTAAAACTGTAGTAGAGTGAAGAATGGTTACCACTTACCAATATTAGAATCAGTAGACAAGTGTATCCATCCAAAGTAACATGTAATAACCGTATCGAAAATGGTATTGTACAGCCAAGCAGAGTGATTGTACAGTCAAGAATGATGTTCCGATGACGCCGGCGAACATGCGAGAACGAATTACAAGAGCCTGGCCCGCTATGACACCAGAAACTATTCGAAGGTCAAGAAAATCATTTATCCGACGTCTTAAAAAATGTGTCGAGGTTAATGGCCATCACCTCGAACCTTTGTTACAATAAATTTTCTGCACAAAAAATTCAATTATCATTCGGATATTCTTATTGTTAATACCATCACGATTTCCCGTTTTTACGCGTGTATTTTGGTGAAAAACCATTTCAAGGTCATGATATCATAGGTCGTTGGATTCGTCTGAATATCAGCTACGTCTTAATAAAAAAAAAAACATGTTCCCATTTGAAAAACCATTGAGGACCTTGAGAACGCAAAAACTATGACCTTGATAAAAATGAATTTTTCACCACTGTATCAGCCCTTCGAATTCAATCAAATTATCTCCTGACATTTTTTTTCGTCACTCTAAAGGCAACGGAGATATTTGGGGTGGTCACGTTAAATGGTCCACCCTGTATATATTTTCGAAAAATAAATTCACTAAAAAAAGAGTCCCGCATTAATTTAAGTTGGCGAAATAAAAAAATTCATGTATAAACGGACAAACTTAACCGTCTCTGTTTTGAATCAAACAAAGTTTATATTCGAAATCTACGCGGATGAAGTCGCGGGTAAAAGCTAGTATACAGGGTGGATCAATAACTATTAGCACCTTGGATGTCTTAAAAACTATAAGGTTCACATAAATATTTGCTGAAATGAAATTGCACCGTACGAAAGGGGCCGTCCGATAGCGATAATAGTTTTTTTTTGCAGGTGGAGGTACTTCGGACATTTGAAGGTCAACTCCATTTTTTAAAAATGGATCGGTATGTTTTTTTTTCTGTATCATGAAAGAGGAGCTTAAAACGAGTTCAACGACCTATAACATAAGGTCATTGAAGGTCATAGAAAGTACAGAAAGGCGATAATACTTACAGTTTCGGTAGTAAATAAAATTACTACGTTTATAGTAAGTGTTCGAAATGACGATCATCAGTATCAATGCAACATTGGATTCTTTTTTCGATTGATTGACTTGCAAGTTTTACAGCGTCAGAACTTATTGATGCACAGGCTGTAATAATTCTTTGTTGCATGTCGTCAAGTGTAGTTGGTACTTCTTTGTACACTTTATCTTTCAATGTAGTAAGTAATTAGGTAGCAATTTCGGTAGTAATTTTATTTACTACCGAAACTGTAAGTATTATCGCCTTTCTGTACTTTCTATGACCTTCAATGACCTTATGTTATAGGTCGTTGAACTCGTTTTAAGCTCCTCTTTCATGATACAGAAAAAAAAAACATACCGATCCATTTAAAAAAATGGAGTTGACCTTCAAATGTCCGAAGTACCGCCAATTGCAAAAAAAATATTATCGCTATCGGATGGCCCCTTGCGTAGTGTGCAATTTCATTTCAGCAAATATTTCTGTGAACCTTGTAGTTTCGAAGATATCCAAGGTGCTAATAGTTATTGATCCACCCTGTATATGTGTGTGTGTGTGTGTGTGTGTATATATACATATATATATCCGTGTTGATCGGGGACAGATACACGAGTGGGGTACAACGACCAGCCTGACTCGAAGCGACTCGACGGGTTCCCAACAATCCGTTCAGTCGTACGCCTCACCGACCACACCGCCCTACGGGAGCAGCATGAAAGGCGGCAGCGTCGCCGAAATACTCATCGGTCTTGCTTACAACGGTACGACCGGTCGTCTATCCGTCGAGATAATCAAAGGTTCGCACTTTCGCGGTGGCGGAGGTGCCGACTCGAAGCCACCGGACACCTATGTCAAACTCGCACTGGTCGACAGCAACGGCCGCGAGATGGGCCGATCAAAGACCGGATTGAAGAGAGCCCAACCTAATCCGCTCTACAAGGAGACGTTCGTCTATCAGGTGAGTCGCGCGATATGCCGCGACTTAGCGTACCCTCTTTACCCTCATTTTTTTTGCTCCCACGTCGGTAGGTTGCTCTCTTCCAATTGGGAGACGTTACGCTTCTTCTCTCGGTGTACAATCGTCGTCGCGGGACGATGGGGAAAAAAGGCCGTGAATTTATCGGATGGTTGTGCCTCGGACTCAACAGTTCGGGACCCGAAGAACTCCAGCACTGGAACGATATGCGGGCATCTCGACAAACTTCACAAGTACAACGTTGGCACTCGCTCTTGCGTCCTTGAACAAACGACACGTCGCGATTCCGTGTCGTTCCTCATTGCGCTTACTTTCAAGAAGAAGCCGGCTGATAAAACGCCGCGCACGCGCCCTCTCGCCATTTTTTTTTCGATCTCGCACTCTGAGAGAAACGTGATACGGTCGAATCGCGCGCGTGCGAGCTTCCGTTCCAAATGGTTACGCTGCGGCTGTTGCTGCTGCTGCTCGTTCGCTTCGCGTCTACGGGACAACAAACGAGAGATAAAAGAACGAAAACAAAAAAACAACACGCTTTTGCCAGTACGATTCTTACTGCCCAATTTTAACGGCAAACTCGACACGTCATCGCGTCTCGTGTCAAAGCTGATGCGCCAAGATGAGCACGTTTTCTTTTTTTCCTCTCTACCTCTTTCTCTCTCTCTCTCTCTCTTTATCTCTCTCTCTCTCTCTCTGCCGAACCCCGTTGAGGGCAAATTTTCGAAGATCCGGCGAGCCGATCTCGGAACAATCGTGTGCTCGGAATTCTAGGAATTTATCCGTGCCTCCTGAGCCAGCTTCAACTTAAACTTTTACTTTGTGCCTTTCGTCCCTTTAAACGAGAACGCGCTTATTCGATTGGCATCGGCTCGGGAATATTTCAATTAAAATAACGGACTAACAAAATACGTACGAAACGTACTGGTTCGAGACGATTTACGAAACTTGTCGAACGGGGAAGAAAACAAAAAACACACACACACACACACACACACACACACACACGCAAACATTGACGATTTTTAGTACTTGACGAAACATTCAATGACGCACAATTCGCGAATGCACTTTTTGAAAGAAAAAAAAATGCACCGAGCGATCGTAGTATCTCGATTAGTCGTTAGTTTATTAATCGATACAAATAACACGAGATCGTGCATTCGTGACTAAATATATTGTATAGGTGAGCAGGATAACGTAGCTTTACCTGCCTGTTTATTAAAGAATAAGCCGCTGAACAAGCGTTAAAAATAGAGAGAAATGGACAAACCGATGCTGTGAACTTTTACGGTTTAACTTTTGAATTTCTCAAATGAGATAGGGAGAAAGCGAGAGAGAGAGATAGAGAGAGACGACACGAGATTCGTTTATTTATTTTTCCTGGATGTAATACAATTCGATAACGGGAACTCGGAAACTTTTTCTTCTCCGATCGATACTTGACTTTTTTTTCCCGAATTTCGTCTCTCGTTTGACCGTTTATTTTTTTCGACACATTTGTTATTTTACCATTCGACAAGAAAACTCGATGCAACAGCACATTTTTGTCATTTTTTTAAACGAAACGCGTTCGGTGGAAACGAAAGGAAAAAGAGTTGGCCCGTGGGCAAAATTATTGAAGTTTGGAGAAGAAAAAAAAACGGCTATCCGAGTATAAAATATTAGGATAGCCGAGTCTTTGTCGATGTACAGTCGAAAGCGGGGCAACACCATCCCCCTCCCACCTCTCCCGACAATTTTCGATTCCTCGTTACGCAAAGATATTGAAGATACGAAAATCTGCAAACGATGAGAGAGATAGAGCGGGTATTATAGCCGATGCGACCAATCAATGATATTTCAGCGTGAGAAAATAGAAGCGAGCCAATTTTGTACAAAAGGCTCGAAATATTGGAAAGGATCGTGAACGCGGTTATAAGCCCGACGATCGATTAATTTTTGTCTAACCTTTTAACCAAAGCACCATCCCTATTCTCGAAACGAGAATTCATTCAATTTTAAGCGTCTAACTGCACAAAAAAGAAATCAGATTACCTTGATCAATGTTATTACGTAATTATACAGACACACCTACACACACGTATATATATATATATATATATATATATATGTGTAATTTGTCGCGTTTTATATAAAATGTATACTCCGATGATATTACCGAAGTAATAATCTTACAAATAGCTGTTAACAATTGCCCTGAGCTATCAATAAAGAAAATTTGACAAAACATATCAAAGTACGTATTTTTCGAGGAGTTCTTGCTTCTTTCTCGCCAATAACGCCTCCTTCATGTCCCGCTGTGTCGGAATAGCCTTTTGCGAGGTCGTCTCGTACTCGTCGCTCTTCGTCTCATCCTCCGCGTCTTGGTTCTTCTCGCGCTCTTCCCTCCACGTTGCTATCGCCTTCTCTCGGGCTTCTCGCTCCGCTCTTTGCTCCAACGGGATGAGTATCCCGTCGTCGTCGTCTCTGTATCCGTAATAATCGGCGTCGATGTCCTTCATAAGCTCGGCTCGAGTTTTACGCGGCGGCGGTGGTGGCTCTTGCTCGAAGAGCTCCCGTACGCCGGGCAATTCTTTCGCCGCGCCGAAATATTTGTAGCCCCTGTTGCCTGGCACCTGTCGGCGATCCGAAGAGAAAAAAGTTCGTCGGCGCGTTAAGAGAAAAAAACAACATAAACTGTCGAATTCGGAAGCCTCACCTCTCGTCCTTCGTGATCCAGCATGCGAGGGCCGACTCGCGAATAATCGGGACCCCCGAGTTCTTTGATCTGCGCTTCCCAGTGCCTCTTTTCTCTCAGCAGTTTGTTTATTTCGTCGTTGAGATCCCTTATACGAAATTCACCAAGACCCGCGTTCTGTATTTGCGCCACTTTTTTTCCAATCTCTCGAACTATCTGCAATCTCCATTTTTCCGCCTTGTTGGAATCTCTGCACTCGGAAGCCAAGTAAGGCCGACGCTCTTGTTCCTTTCTGGAGCCTTCGTTGCTCTGGGCGGCTCGCCATCTCGCCAGAGTAGTCCTGAAGGTAAGATTATTTTTTTCTTTGCGTCAATACCGATCCAACGGCGCGTCGTTATTCGGCACAACGTTACAACGTTTACAAAGTAACATTCACAAAAATCCTACTCACATAGCCTTTTCCGCGTTACGCGCCTGCAATGTTGATAAAAACAAAAAAAGTAACGAATCAACGTTTGCTCAAATTGAGTTAACTTGACAATATTTATTCGTTTTTCATCGAGTATACGTACCATGTTTCCGCGAGGTTATGTTCCAATAAAGTGGAAAATTGCCCGTTTCTGTCGTAACTCTGATTCCCACTAATACGATGCTGATGGACGTACGAGGAAAATATTATTATTTGTTTTCACAATAATCGCTACGAACGACACGCTCTCTCGTTCGAAGCGCGAGACGTACTCCCGTACTTCTAGGTTATGTTTGTGTTTACCGGCGTCAACGAAGATTGACTCCTCTTATCCACGGTCTTACATACAGGTCTGGAAACTCTGATGCTGGCAGCCACCCGCGATCAGGTGCGTCGTTTAGCGTGGCAAATTTCGGTCCTAGCGCCGCCACAAGTTGTCGCTGCGGTTTCGAAACCCGGACATACATAACCTCAATACGGCGAGCAACGGAGTGAGCGGTTGAAAACGTGTGTCGCTGAGTCGCTGATAACTGTTGTTTTTTCTGCGTTTTGGATACAGTACCGTTGACAACCGAAACATTTGCAACAATAAAAAAAAACATAAAGAGGCAACATAAAAAAGTTTGAAAGGATTCATTCTGCTTACCTCGATATGAAAAAAAATGCACGTACATAAATAAAAAGTATCAGAAAATTTTTTGCATTTGTATTTTTATTAAATTGCATAAAAAATACGGGATTGAGGGATGGAAGAGAAAAAAATTGAGCCTAGTGGCTTTAAACCTACAACGCGAGTATGAGGGGAGTACGGAACCACTCCGTCAAAGCTCACATGCAATCTGACAGCTTCAGAATTGTATGTATATGCTTATTACGCTCGCTTGGATTTAGAAAGTTTACGGTTTGATTACGATTAGGATCATGTTTTTTTTTTATTGTATTAATCGAAACTGACAGGAGTAATGCCTTTTCCTGGCCGTTTTAAAAGTGTTTCGAATTCATAATAAATATCCGCGTAACGAACATGAAGGTGGGGCAGAGATAGAGAAATAAAAGCATGGCCGACTAGTGATGTCTCTGTCTGACCTCCCCGGCCGCGCCACAACTGGTATTCTGATCGTAACGAACCTAGTGGCGACTAGTGAACTACCAACTCTCTTCAATAAGCTACCTACCCCTTCCACTGGAGTTTCCAGACCTGTATGTACCGTGGTCGTCGTGTGACATTGGGTCTGTTCGTTTTAGACTCTTTACACTTCTTACACCTTCTGTGGATTTTCTATTACTGTTTCTGGTGGAAGTGTAGAAAGTGTAGCTAGAACGAGCAAACCCATTGATTTAAAAAAAAATTAAATGTCAATATGTAATGTCTTCTCCACAAAATCCCATATTGACATTTAATCTTTTTTTTTTTTAATCGACGGATCTGTTCGTTCTAGCTATACTTTCTACACTTCCACCAGAAATAGTATCTGTTACACGGTGATATTAAGTCTCTTTTCCGGTGAAAAAAAAAACGATTTGCGCCTCTTTTCTGGCGCGTTGGAGAAATAATTGTTCGATTATTTTACATCTAGGCAAAGAATCGAGGCCTAGAAAAATCGATTCTCGAAAAAAATCGGACGCCAGAGAATCGATTAAAAAAATCGATTTTTCTCAATGAAATAATCGATTCTCCTGAAGATCGATTCGGCATCGAACATCCCTGCTATTGACTAATGATCGTGACAACAAACAATCGTGAAGATAAATATGATAACGAAACTATTTGGTACCAAATTATAAATTTCTCAAAAGTTCTTTACTCAATTTAAAAATAGAGCTCCAGCTTTCATCATATGCTCATATAACGAGAACTGAAACACGTTTGAAAACTTATTTACTAATAATATTTTCAAGAACCGATTATTTGGCGATAAATAATTATATTGTCCATACGTACCTTCATGGTTGTGTACTGACATTCTTATGTTTGTATACTCGTCCAGCTTTCACATTGTCATTATTTATAAGCTCTTTCCATAGTCTTTGAATGTCAGTATCGGCTGGTACGTTGAAAAAATGCACCTTTTCAATATTTTGCGGGTACTCTGAGGTACAACCGGGCACAATACACGGCATTCGTGCACGTTTACGAACAATTTCATCAATTCCGCATCGCGGTTTAACCTCGAAAAGTCAAAATGGTCGTTTTGTACGTCGTGCGAGCCTCGCGCCCGCGCAATAAGAATATTGTAAGGTAACTACTAGCGCCACAGGTGGAACTAAAATAAGCGGTCAAAAAGCATAGCATTTTTATACACTGTAGGGGATAGGCCGTGCCAGCCCTCTGCTTCCGATCGATCATAAGCGCGTTTCCGATTGCCAGAGCTTCCCAAGTAGCAATTTTCAAAAAGTTGTCCAAGAGTCAGCTAAACGGGTACCAAACGTCCGCCCGAAGGTTACCTCGAAGTTAACAACCATCCAAAACGATAACTGTTGGACACATGATAACTTGTAGGTAACTTCCAAGCGGACATTTGGTGTCCAATTACACGAAGAGAATTAAAAAGTAATTTTTGTCGTGAATTTCACGGTAAAAATTACCGTGATATATTTCAATGTGGTGACAAGTGAGAAAAGCATAATAATTCGTATGCGACAAGTTTGTTTTTTAACTCACGTTACAGAAAATGTCAAATACGTAGCTAAAATTTTACTATACAAGAAGGGTAGCGCGCACGATAATTTTTACCGAGAGCACAATACATTTTCCTATAACACTCATTGAATTTTATAATAAATCTTAAAATAACTGTTATAAAGACGATACTTTTTTATAGACATTTTTGAAAGGCATAAAATAATAAAATGTACAGTAAAATTTCGCTGATATTATATATTTTTTAAATTTAAGTTTTGCGTATTTTGTTACACATGAAAATTTACTAGAAAATCTGGTAAAATTTTCTATCTGAAGAAGAAATTTTATTTTATTTTCGTGAAAATCTGTGTTTTACTCAGTAATAATAAGCGAAGTTTCAGGGTTGTGAACTGGTTACCGTTACTGCACGGTAATTTTTAACATTTAATTCTCTCCGTGTAGACAACTTCTGGGCAACTATCTGGCAATTGCTACCTGGGTTTCTACATATTTTTCACTTTTCCGTTACTTCTTCGCCAATTTATCAAGTATCGTATCTTTTTCCTGATCATCGTATGCGGATGCTTCGCGATCGAACCGATGAGAATGATTCGCAGTGAATCATGTTTCCACGAGTCGAACGTTCGTAACGTTGGAACGATCGATCGAACAAGCCCGGTGTGTGGGCGGAGGGCGCGATGCTCACACGCACGGGAGAAGCAATCCGGACGCTCTCACTCATTGCTGTCTTTCGAATGAATTTTTTTTTACAAAATTCTTTCCATAGATATTTGACAGATTGTTTTTCCTTCCGCCATTCGAATCGATTCGCGTGAGGAATCGCTCGAAAATAATACGTTACGTTTGAGGAGGATCCATACACGAAGGTGTTCAGACTTTATTTGCTTCGAGAAATATTCGAGAAATACAGATACTCGTACAACAGGTGACACGATTAAACCAGAAACAATGGAAGGACACGACGCGTTACAAAGACTCGCTTTCCTCCCTCTCTCTCTTTCGCTCTTTTTCGTTCAGCCTGCTGCGACGGCGCCACCGCCGCCGCCTCACGGTCTTTCCAATACGCAACGGCTATGTTCCTTATTGTCCTACTCGTGCGATCCCTATCTCCGCGTCCAAACGAATCGAATAATTCACAAGGTTTTAACAAAAATCTTTTTTTCTTTGCCCCGTCTTTCCATTCATTTTCACACACGACTCTCGCGCGGCTCTCTATCCAAAGATTTAAATTCGAGGGATAAACAATCGTACAATGATGCGTCTGATTTTTGGTTGTGTATCAACGCTTTCCTTTTTTTTTTTTTTTTCTCTCTTTTCGTAATATATTTTTCACATATTTTATCGATTCAACATCAAGGTGCTAAAGGGACAAGGCACGGCAATGAATAAGAAATGAGCGAAAATGAGAACACGTCTTGACCCTTTGGCGTCGATGATGCGGGCGGAAGTGGGGCCTCCCCCCCCTCGTGAGCGGGCTACCACGATTCAGGCCCTATATTGAATCGCGGTTGCGGCCGCTCACCCGTAGGGAGTACCTTCTCTTTATACCAAAATAGTATTTATCTATTCTCATAAAAGTACTCTCGGATATTTAGTTTTTTTTTCTCCTTCTTCTTCTTCTTCTTCTTCTTTTTTTTTTTATACAAGATACGTCATAGCAGCAGGGACCTTTCTGTTTTGCCATAGTCGTGGATGAATTTTCGGCCAAGATTTATATGATCGTGCAAACAACTGTATTCGTCCTTCCTCGATTCTCGCGCGCCTCTATTCTCTCCCCTATCTCTCGATTATTTTTGTTCTCGAATATTCGTTCGATTCAACGCCTCGTCGTTGTTTCTGCTTTATGACGCGGAGGAAGGAGGATTGGATCGTTTCACACCTGTTAGAGTACTCGCAGACTGCGGACTTTCTGTCGGCCGATAGTTAAGTCGGATTGGGCTGCTAGCGCGTACACTGAGCCAACAAAACAAGTCTGCTTGGTGATGAGTGCGCAGACCAGCCAACAGTCGGCCGATCGCTCTCGATTAATTTGCTAGTTGATAAGGTGCTCTTGAAGAGAGCGGTCGCGTAATGAAAATCAATATAATATTATTCAATAATGTTATTATTGCTTTTATACAACGAAGGAGAAGAATTAAGAAGAGAAACCGAGAGTATTGGTGCATCCCATCTACAATGATAGATTATTGCAAGGAAAGTTTTATACGATGCATTACGAATTACTAGATTTCCCGAAAAAACAATCGCCTTTTATGGAACGAGCGTAACCAGCTTCAATTAATTTTTCAAATCAATTGAGCCAGCAATAGCGAAACAGGATACAAATTTTAGACTTTTTGTACCTGTGGAGGAGAGATTGAGCGTTACGATACGGTAAGATAAACCACAAATACTATTAATCAACTCTTAGAATAAAAATCACAAAGTTAATTGAAGCTATCGGCTGAGTCGGCCGACTAGACGATCGGCAAGTGTGCGCGCGTGGAACGCGTGCCATACTGATTTAGCAGTCGGCCGATCCGTCCGCAGACACAGCTGCAAGATACAGAAGCAATGGTTTTTTTTATAAATTATTTCTTTTTTTACCATAGCATTAAACAAAACAAAAAAAGAGTAGTAACTACAAAACACCAAGAAAAGATCATAAAATAATTGAAAATAAATATTTTTTTTTTTATGAAGAAAGCAATTTGGCAAGACGCGCCACAAGACGACAAACCAAACAATCAAATACTAGTGATTAAGTTAGATAAGGATGTTTGGTAAATATTCGGAAGTGTCACTCCTGTCAGAATCGAGCTGATTTTTTTTTGTGTGGTTTCTTACAGTTAAAAAAACATCATATTTAATATTATTATGGCAACGCATCAACAGAAACAATTACCAAGAGGGTAATTCTATACTTAAGCATCGAGGCCACGAATCGTGGAATCGTGGGGTGCGTGGAACACTGGGGTGGGCGCAGGGCACCTCAGATGGGTGTGTGGAATAGCAGGGTGTGTAGAACACTGGGGTGAGCGGAGGGCACCTCGGATGAGTGCGTAGAATCGTGGGGTGCGTTGAACGACATTGTTTTTGTTGATGCGCTGCCATAATAATATTAAATATGATGTTTTTTAACTGTAAGAAACCACACAAAAAAAAATCAGCTCGATTCTGACAGGAGTGACACTTCCGAAGATTTACCGGATGTTTATTACTTACAAACGTATAACGATAAAACAACGAAATGAACTACCGTTATAAAACAAAAGCAGTCGTCCGATAGTTCGCCGACAATTCAGTTTGAATGCAATCGTATAGCTCATTAAACTTATTTATCGGCCGATACAAAATCGTTATAATGTGCGCACTTGCATACATCTCCATACTGACCCGACCAAACTATCGGCGAACAAAAAGTTCGCAGTCTGCGGGGACTCTTAGGAGACACGAGCCTCTCTCTCTCTCTCTCTCTCTCTGTCTGTCTCTCGTAGAGCTCCTTCGCTTCACGAATATATTCATTTATATTACTATATTTACGCATTATATATATATATATATAATGCGCATGTGTTGCTGTAACACATTGATATGTATACGTGTCTGTACATATATGTATATGCACAGAATGATATGTACGCGATGTTAAACTATAATAGTAATACCAATAATCGGTATCAATATTTCCATTGTCAAGGACATCATTTTTCCGTGAGATTATTTCACGATAATATATATATATATATATATATATATACAGGGTGTGGCGTAAAGAGTAGTCAACCCGTTACCTGTGGTTAGGGGGCATCATGACTGATCAGAAAATCAAAATTTGTGTTTAGTAAAAGTGTCATGGTTTTCGAGTTTTTGCCCCTTTTTTAAATTTCATAAATAATTACACTCTTGGTCACTCTTTTCGATGGCACGGTCACAAATAAAGGTATTTTCTCAGTCTGTTTTTTGAGAAGTACTCTTTGATAGATGTGCAAATATGTAAACTTTTGTTTTTATACCGCTAGCTTAATTTTTTTATTATTCAAAATTTTTATACAAAAATCAGTTGGACGAAAAAAAAAAACGAAACTGAGCGCCCGTGGTGTAAAAAAAATTTATGGTCATCTGTGTGACCAAGTCACAATAAATTAGTCCATTTCATTCTGATTCTAAAACGGTATAACAAACGGTATTTTCAGCTTTCAGTTCAAAGAAAATGCCTATTAAGGGGATCAGCGTCTAATATTTTTGCAAATTACAGGTTATTAGGAAGCACATCTCAAAAAACAGACTGAGAAAATACCTTTATTTGTGACCATGCCATCGAAAAACTGACCAAGAGTGTAATTATTTATGAAATTTAAAAAAAGGGGCAAAAACTCGAAAACCATGACACTTTTACTAAACACAAATTTTGATTTTCTGATCAGTCATGATGCCCCCCCAACCACAGGTAACGGGTTGACTACTCTTTACGCCACACCCTGTATGTGTGTGTGTGTTTTTTGTCATCTCTTCGTTTTCCTTTGGAAGGGAATGCTTTGTTCCATTCGGTGTGAGACCCACGCGATGAGCCGTAAAATATATATGTGTATCGATTTGAGTTTAGTGAAAAGCTTTTAAAAAAAAAGGTCTCATCTCTGATATGTCTTTGATGCGCTACTGCGCGCGGGCGGCTCTCGTTTCGAGTCTTTTTTCCCCTTATACATGTACAACATACGCGAAATACCGGGCAATTGTCAACTGGACTTTTTTACCGGACGATTATCGATTATTAACATTGATCACTGCAAAAAAAATATATTGAATTACGTGAGATTTCGGTATGCGTAACATTTTTTCATATTTTTGTAAAATAATTTGATAAAAAAGCGACTATCGTCGCGGTGAGGTGAGACAATTTTCGTCGAGTTCAACGCAGTTTTCTTCGTTACTGCGTAGGTGAAAAGATTGGCAAGTCGAAGCGCTCGAGCGCGCGCGTTTGCAGGTACACGAAGCTTTTACTCGATGCCAAAGTAGTTTGCTATTTTTTTTTTTTTTGCTCCGAAGGAGATTCGATATTTTCGTATTTTTCTCCTCATCGATCGGGAAACGCTTCGAAAATACGAAGAAAAGGAAAAAATAAACCGCCCGGTCGATGAAGCGTAAATGATCAATCGTGTTTACAGAGACTTTTGTCGAATATCACTCGTCGTCGAGTCCTTTTTCCTCTCGTCGTGCGAATTTTTTTTTTCCTTATCGGTTTAATTATTCGACTCACGATAATATTTTTCCCATCTCGTTGCTATCCGATTGCTCTCGTCGGCACTTGGCGATCAAAGATTCCGAAAGCATCGTGAATTGCGTTATCGCCGCGAGTCAAAGTTTCGATGAGAAGAAAAAAAAAAGAGGATAAAAATTCGAGCCCGTACGAGTTTCGTTTTTCTTTCTTTCCCTTGAGACAGAGCAGGGAGCTTGGAAGTTTCTCACTCGCGACAAGGATAAGTACAAGTACGATTGCAAATGGTACACACGAGACTTTGGGATTGTCGAGTAGAAAGTCTTCTCGAACGAAAATGTTCCTTTTCCCAAAGAAATTTCACGCAAGCAGACTGGAAAGAAGTATCTTCTCGCCTCTTGGATACAATATTGTTCACGTCCGCGTGAAAGCTCTTTTCAAAGACACCGATTATAATTTGCCATTGAAAATTTGAGCTCTAACGTTTCGGCACGCGACACTGCTCCATCCTCGATTCTCTCTCTCTCTCTTGCTCTCTAGTCCAGTAAACGAGACGAAAATCCAGCACTTTTTTAGCGTAGAATTAGAATTTTTTATTGAAGCTAGATGGTTGCATACTGAAAGTAATCCCAATGAAATTTTGCCCCTTAACTCGCCTCAACCCTAAAAAATAGGGATTGAAAACTTAAAAATCGCCGTACCTCGATAATTAATAGCCCGATCAAAAAATGTTTCAAACAAAAGTTCTTTGGAATAATAAAATACGTATAAAGTTATTCAACGTCCAACCCCCTATCTTTGAGAATAGCGGCACAAAAACGATTAGAAAATTCGGGGTTGATGCGAAAACAGTACATCTTTAGAAAATCGTAAAAAATATGTATATATTTAAAAAAAATGTTTTCTCGATATATATCGAATCAGGATAAGTTCCTCTACAGTTCTAGCGAGAGAAAAAAATGTTAAGCCTTTTTTAATGTCCGTTTTAACGTCATAAAGTTAGCGAATTTACTAGTTGCGCGCCACTGGAAAAAAGAGACATCCTATGTGTCCGTACCGCTCGCACTCGCAGCCACGCTTCCTCCACACTCAGCGCGTGTATCTTCTTGTCTGGGTCAATTGTGCTCCCGCGGAGGATGCATTTTCAAGCAAACTCGAATTTTAAAACCATTTTTGTGCCGCTATTTTCAAAGATAGGGGATTGGACGTCAGAAAACTTTATACGTATTTTATTATTCCAAACAACTTTTGTTTGAAACATTTTTTGTTCGGGCTATTAATTATCGAGATACGGCGATTTTTATGTTTTCGATCACTATTTCTTAGGATTGGGGCGAGTTGAGGGGCAAAATTTCGTTGCACGCTAAAATGTGCTGGTTTTTCGTCTCTTCTACTGGACTACCTGCTCCAATTGCCCGGGGACTTTCGGCCATTGTTAGAATGAAATGATGCTACGTTTAAGAGTGCGTCACGTAGGCCAAGCGTATCATTGTATTATAATTATCACACGGAATTCTATATATAAAAAAAAAAACGCGACTATATAGCACCCGAGTCCTCGTTCCCGCTCGAGGAAAGACAAAAGATGGAAGAAAATAACAGTCCCCTCGTTTTTGTTTTGTGCAACATTACACGCAAAGCTAAGCTCGAATGTATTAGGAAGAGACACGACACAAAGATTGTTCTTTCTCGTTCGTTCCGGAAGGACGCTACAAATACGGAGATAATTGCCGAGGCTTCGAGAAAATCTTTCTTCAAAAGTTTGACGATAAAAAAAGAAAAGATTGCTTTACGCCTTGTATCGCATTCTCCGCACCCCCCTCCCCCCCCCCCCCCTCCCACCCGCTTGGACGACACTCGCGACGATGCGAAAAATGCGTGATTCTCACGGTGTGCGTCACTGCGACCCCACGTTTATGATGATCCTCGTACCTGGCGGATAAATCGTACTTTTCTCGAACGCAATCGGGGGAGGCAGTAGCGATGACGCACAAAGTCCGCACACGCTCGTGCAAAAAAAGAATCGTTTCCCGCTCTTTCTCTCTCTCTCTCTCTCTGTCTCTCTCTCTCGCCCGTTTATCCCGACGCTCCACAGTCTAATCGAGAAATCCGGTATTCACCAGTTTCTCGAGGAAAAACTTAACGTCGCCAAGTTCCGAGTCCTTGATGCCGATGGACTTGAGCATACCGAGATCGCCGTTCTCAACCGCCATAAAGACCGAGCGCAAGTGCTCGAGATCGGCCCTCATCAGATGCAGCGCCGCACCGAAATCTTCGATCGTTTGCGATTCTGCAGAAAAGACATTTCGAATTTGAGCTTCGGCGATAACGGCGGTGCGCGTGTGCGTACGACCAAGGGACCAAGAAAAAAAGAATAAGGGAAAGGTGTACGAGTTGATTACATGGGGTAAGATGATCATTTTCATATGCGTGAATTTTTAACAATTAAATGTTAAAAATTACCGTGCAGTAACGGTAACCAGATGAAAACCCTGAAACTTCGCTTATTATTAGTGAGTAAAACACAGATTTTCACGAAAATAAAATAAAATTTCTTCTTCAGATAGAAAATTTTACCAGATTTTCTAGTAAATTTTCATGTGTAATAAAATACGCAAAACTTAAATTTAAAAAATATATTATATCAGCGAAATTTTACTGTGCATTTTATTATTTTATGCCTTTCAAAAATGTCTATAAAAAAGTATCGTCTTTATAACCGTTATTTTAAGATTTATTATAAAATTTAATGAGTGTTATAGAAAAATGTATTGTGCTCTCGGTAAAAAATATCGTGCGCGCTACCCTTCGTGTATAGTAAAATTTTAGCTACGTATTTGAAATTTTCGGTAACGTGAGTTAAAAAGAACTTGTCGCATACGAATTATTATGCTTTTCTCACTTGTCACCACATTGAAATATATCACGGTAATTTTTAACGTGAAATTCACGACAAAAATTACTTTTTAATTCTCTCCGTGTATTAAGGAGGTACGGCTACTCTCTCAGGGTCAACAAAGAGACTAAATTTATGTCACCCCACGGGTGTTCTGATTTATGTTAACTTATGTTGAATATTCGTATTGTCGATCTCAAAGTGCCAAATTTGTGGTAAATATTTTATTTATTGCATATTTACTGATAAAAGCTGAAAAATGATATCCTCAACGACTCTGGAGTCTTCACGACAATTTCCAAGCAGTACCGAGATTCTGAAACTCTGTAGCGACCGTTTTTCGTTGTCGTTACCTAGCAACAGCCAATAAGAGGCTCCCTTTCTTCTGATCGTGCATGCGATCGGCTGTCGCTAGCCGGTGACAACGAAAACTGTCACTACAGAGCTAGGTTATGCTCGCCAAACGAATCAGCTGTTACGCCCGACGTTGGCAAGTCTATGGGTACTATTTCGTCATTATGATAATATTCAACCGGAAGTTGAAACTGTTTTATAATGTAGTGCTTGAACTACACGGTGAAGTGCGAATTTTCGATTTTTTACAATATCTATTATGTCTAATTTATCAAATTTCAGTTTTCCAACGAACTTAGTTGGATACGTGAGTAGCAAAACCGTGATTACCGCACTTCCGGTCGACCGTCTCCATAAGACGACGTGGCTTCACGAGCTCAAAATGCTCGACTTTGCAATTTTATTACGAAAAAACTGGATGATCAATTTAGCTTAAATTTTTCCAAAGGGTGTATAACGTATTCGTCAACATTATATAAAAATTTCAGGCTCGAAAGTTGGATTCGACCCCATGATCGTACCTCCTTAACGTTATCTAGTGGTATACTTTGGTAAAACATAAGCGCCCGGCACGCTCCCGCGCTAGTCAAGTCATAATGGCGGTGCGAGCGATGCACTTGTTTTGACAGAAAAAAATAAAAATTGTGAGCTGTTGATCTAAGGTAAAATTGACTTTAAGGCCTTATATACGCGAAAAATTTCAAAATTTTTAATTTTTTTTAAATTTTTGATTCCATTAGCCTGAACGGTTAGGAATATTTTATGCTTTACAGAATTGAAAAATTAGAAAAATTGTTAAAGTTACAGCATTTAGAGCGCGTAATAGATACCGCGCGGCGCGCCCGACCGCCAACTTCAAAGCCGTTTTTCCACGATTCACTTTTTTGTACCTTGTGAAAGTTCTAACTCTTGAACGAAGGTTGAGATCGCTTTGAAATTTTTACAACATATTCTTAGTATCATCACCTATCGTGTGAACCACAGAAACAAAAATTTCAATGACACGAAAAAATATTAAAAATAAAATACCGACAGAAAATTGAGTAAAAAAATTTTATGATTCGAATTTTTATTATAATAATTTTTTTAAAATAATATTGTTGGTTCACACTGAAGATACATTCATTATGCAATTATAAATATGTTCATTTTTTTTTTTCAGACACCCACATCGATGCCGAGAACTTTCACCATCAACGCGCGCGCAAAAAAAAATACATTGCTTTATTATGTTATACCTCCGCCATTTGTTAATATTTCTGATTTTATTTTTTTACATATACTTAACCATGTGCATAAATGATCTGTAAAAAAAAATGTTGTCAATATATGCGTCATTTTTTTTTAACCGCATCTAGAAAAGTATCTTCGAAAATCGGCGAAATCGCGTATATAAGGCCTTAAGCTTGGGGAACTTTTATTGTATATTGTCAGTTGCAATCATTGTTGTGTTTGTGGCTTTATAATATGCTCAATTTGGTTTTTTTGTTGGCGTGGCAACAGTGGAATACTTATAGGTCATGTTACCGAGCAATAAATGAAAAAAGTTGAGTTTGCGGCAAGATTATTCCCTTCTAGGTGTACAAGATGATCCTTAGGAATCATCTTGTAAGCAAATAACGTACCTACTTTATTTTTGTTAAAGGTGATGCTGCAGCGTAATTACTAAAGTTCGTTTTGTTGGTTTCTTTTTAAATAAATAGTTTAAATTAATAAATAATAAATTTAAATAAACGTAAGTTGGTTAATTTTTTTGTAGCTTGTACGATGAACAATTTTTTTCAACAAAATTCATATGACGTTGATTATGAAAGTTTGCAGTCTTAATTATATAAAAAGATTGTCTATTTATGTTCAAACTACATTATTAATATCTAATTGATATCACAAATAATAATTTATATATTTAAGTAATTTAAGGGGCCAGTCGACTTTGAAAATTTCAAAAAATCGAATGCAAGCAAGACTTGAAGAAATCGACGATGATGAGCAATCAGAAGGGATTTTGTACAGTGCAGGAATTGCCGATTGAGTTTAGGTAAGAGTTTTTCATAGTATAAACTTCAAACGCGTTTTTCTCGAAACAACGTTTTCAAAATCTAGCTCCATCGTATCTCTAAAACTAATAAACCGATTCTCTTGAAATTTGAACCACATATTGTAAACATGATTCGCAACAAGATGACCCTCGATGGTTTTAAAATTTTGATTTTTACTCTTTTTTTTGTTGCGAAAAACTGCGAAAAAAACGCGTTTTTTTTTACTTTTTTCGTTTTTCATCTGCCATTTTTTTATGTTTTGATAAAACTTTATATCCGAGGGTCATTTTGTAGCTGGTGTCATACTGAATCTAATGGACTTTGATTTTTTTGTTTCAGACAAGCCGTTGCCGAGTTGTGATGGAGCTACCTAGCCCACCTATTTTTGAGGCGTTACGTTAAACTATAGTTTTTGTACTTAAAAATGAATAAAAATGAATTCAACATTTTTTTAAAATGTATTTCAAGACTTTATTTATCAAGCCCAACAACTTTTATATTCATATCTTTTATAAAATCCTCAAAAAAAAAAAAATCGCGAAAATAGCCTTTTTTTCGTGGCTCCAAAGTGGACTGGTCCCTTAAGACTGGCTGTCGAAGACTGGTTTAGTTCAATTCTAGTTGGGTGAGATAAACCTTATAATATTTATTTTTTTTTGCAAATTTTTATTAATATTTACCTAATTTCTCCAAAATAAAAAATTAAAAAGCCCCAAAATAGGGACAAGATCATCCGGGGGATCATCTCGTCCATACCCTAGGGATCATCTCGAACGCCGGGGTGCCCAAGATGATCCTTATGTAAGGTTAAAAAAAAAGAAACTATCGAAACCCTAATAAATTGAATATTTCGCATATGCCAATCGTGAGATAGATAAATATGCCAGTAGCACTTTCGCTTTCAGATCTTTCAGATCTTAATTATGTTGAATATCTTTGAAATTACGAGCATTCTCCCTTAGGGGGATCATCTCGTACACCGTTCTCCTACGGGTTACGCCCTAAAATACTAGGAAGGTGAAAAAGGTGCGCGCGGCATTCGAAGGTGTGCTCGAAAAAGGTGGGGAGGAGGAGGAGGGGCACGGAATAGCTCTCGCAACCGATATTAATTTTACGATTACGATTCCCCTCGCGAAGGGTGTGTACGAAACGAGGGTGACCGAACAATTTCTACCAACAAGCGAGATTTTTCGGATGCAGTACATTGCTCGTGCGTGCGATGAATTTTTCGTCCTTGGTCCGTCTCGCCCTAGAGTCGCGTTTCTCGTACGACGGCACCCTCACAATTTCCTTTGTTTCCGCGATGAATTATTCATTTTCCGAGGTTGCGCCGCCAGGGGGGGGGGGCGGAGCAGGAGGGAGGTGAGACGGGAAAGAGAGTCGTACACGTATTTTGTTAATTTTGAGCAACGCCGTACTCGCTCCTACGATCCTCGAACACGCGCGAGGAACCTCGAGGGGTCTGCAACGAATAAAATTCACGTATATAAACTTACCGGAGAGAGCAATGGCTACCGTGTTGACACCACCCAACGGTTGGAGCGTGTCCCTCGCTTTCGAGCCGAAAAGCTTTTCGAGATAATTCGGACCGTGGCTTGCGAGCAACGAATGCAGGAAACTCGCCGTCTCCTCGACCGGTGGTCTCTTCGCTGAACATCCAAAAGGTGTTTTTTTTTTAATTTATTTTTTTACATCAACGCACACCTCGCCTTCGACGTTACAACATTTACTTAAGCGCGTGAGCGAGGCCTCGAAAAATCCTACTTTTTATCTTATTTTTTTCGGCCGTTCAAGGCCACGGGATATTTTGTCGCGAATTATCAAGGGGTCAGAACAATAACTCACCCGCTGTGCACAGTCGGGAATCCTCGTCGTATCCATCCTGACAGTCGGGTGCGCCGTCGCAGAGATACTGAATCGAGATGCATGTACCGTCGCCCGGACACCTGAACGGCTCGTACGGGTGACAGGCGTCACCTGCGAAAAATCCAACGTATTATCCTCTCGAACGAACGAACGAACAACAACAGCAAAAACAAAATTTTTCGTCTCAATTTTCTTTTCTCCCCTGCTCTCCGGGCCACATGATTTCGCGACCTTTCTTTTTTATATTGGCTGTAGGGGAGAGTCGGGGCACAATGTGTCACGGGGCACAGTGAGCCACATGCGGTTTCTCGGAGCTTTGTAGCTCGTAAATTCTGAAATTTTATGCGTTGGAGCGCGATTTATATTAGGTTTCGTCAAGCTTAGAAGAAAGTTGATAGCAGCTCACAAAGGACTTCGTACCCGTCGTCGCGTCGAAAGGTGTAGGGGGAGAGTGGGGCACAATGTGTCACGGGGCACTGTGAGCCACATGAGGTTTCTCGGAGGTTTGTAGCTCGTAAACTCCGAAATTTTCATGTATTGGACCGCGATTTATATTTGGTTTCGTCAGGCCTAAAAGAAAAATTAAAAATTGTTTTGAGGCTTTGGGAAGAAAAATATTTCGCTCACCGGGAAAACGTAAAATATAACGACACTTTCTGTAGCGGCTTCGGTTTTCGGTCTTAATTGATAGTTTTATTATTTACGATGCACTCAGTGACTTGTGTTTTTCCATTCGTAGTTTAATTAATAGTTATTTTCATCAATGAACAAATATTTTACTAGCGGGGTACAATGTGTCACCGAGTGGGTGGGGGCACAATGAGTCGACTCCCAATGAGGAAACAAAGAATTGACGACGTTTCGAGGAAGCGCAATTTGTCACGGGCAACTGTCAACCACATGCGATTTCTCGGAGTTTTTTATCTTGTAAAATCCGAAATTTTTTGTGCAGGTCCGTGATTTATATTGGGAGTACAAATTAATTCGGTCCGTTTTCAAAAGATGGCTCTGGCTGTTATGAATGTTTCATAGTGACAGCTGATTTCGGTGGTTTCAGAGAGGTTAGACATCTGTCAATAACATTCAGTTTATATCGCTTTGAGTTCCATTAAAAACCTTTGTTTTTTACTGTGTTGAATATGTCAAATTTTGTGTTAACTAAGCAGCATTTGCGGGAAGTTTTACTTTTCTGCTTTAATTGGACGAAAAGTGCAGCTGAAGCGCATCGAATGCTTGTTGAAGTTTATGGTGATGACGCTCCAACTGATAAATCATGTAGGGAATGGTTTCGATGCTTTAAGAACGGTGATTTCAGCGTTGAAGACAAGCCTCGCCCTGGACAGCCAAATGAGCCAATGAGCTGCTACAACCTGGAGATTCCATTACGGGCGATCGGTATAGACTACAATTGATTCGTTTGAGCCGTGCATTACGAGAAAAACGGCCAGAATACGAGCAAAGACATGACAAAATTATTCTTCTGCATGACAACGCTCGGCCTCATGTCGCAAAAGTCGTAAAAAAATATTTGCAAACGCTCAAATGGGATATTTTACCGCACCCGCCGTATTCTCCGGACATTGCTCCTTCTGATTACTGGTTGTTCCGACGGATGCAGCAGGATTTAGCAGGTCACCGGTTCACTTCTTTCGCAGAAATCGAAAATTGGCTCAAAACTTGGATCGCCTCAAAAGACGAGACTTTTTTTTCGAGATGGAATTCGAAAATTGGCTGAGAGGTGGGAAAAAGTAGTAGCCAGCGATGGACAATACTTTGATTAATCTATTCATACCTTTTATTTTGAAATAAATGGATTTCTTACCACAAAAAAAAACGGACCGAATTAATGTGTACTCCCAATATTAAGTTTCGGCTGGCCTAGAAGAAAGTCAAAAGCAGCTCACGAAGAATTATTAAAAGTACAAAATTAATTTGAGCCTCGAAAAAAAAAAAGCTTCGCTTGCCGGGAAAACGTCAAACATTGTGAGACAATTGTGTGGGGCACAATGTGTCATCGAGTTGTTCAGCACAATGAGTCGACTCCCAATGTTATTGGCAAATAATACCCGGTATGCATGAAAATCTGTTATCTATGTTAGGAAAATATAAGAGTTTCAACCGGCTCCTTTTACCCAACGTTTCGCAGCACTCGACACACTGTACCCACCTGTCTGACACATTGTACCCCACCCGTAGGCCACAATGAGCCAATCCGTAAATTTTTTTTTACGAATCCCTTATTTCACGATTTTTAATCTTTTTGCAAAAAATCATGGTAGCTTCATTGTACGCCCAATGGTCTATAAAATCGGTTACGACCGTTTTTTTCTTCCAATCAGACTACTTTGGTTGGAGTAAAAATTCGATAGGAAAAAAAAAGTGACACACTGTGCCCCACCTTCCCCTATTTTTATGGATCGTCGGAGCGCGCGACCTATCGGCAAAAACGTATAACCCGAGATACGTACACGCGAGATCCGGCGCATCCTTCCCCGCGGTGAAAAAACATTTTCCTATTGCACGTTCGGGGGAGCAACTGGTGACTCGCCGCGAGCAGTTATCGCGGTCTATCGATCGAGAAAGAGCCCCCCCCCCCATGCAAAGGGCACCTCTCCCTCACCAGCCTGACACGAGCGTAACGATCTCCCCCCTCCCCCGCTCCCGCGCCACGAGTTTTTTTGCAATATTTTTCCCATTCCAACGAATCCGATTTCCGTGCCTTGTTTTTTCTCGAAAAATGCCAATTTGGCGAATATCACGAGTATCCTGTCTTCTGTCGAGAGTACCTCGAAGTGTCGACGATGTTTTCGATACTTCACGGCCATCCTGAAAAGTCCCTCGTAATCGCAAAGCTTTCGGCCAACTAGTTGGCCAATTTTTAGGAATAAAAAAAAATTCCTCGGAGGGACGAGCAACGCCTGAACAAGGACACGTTGGTCGATTGTGAAAATTTCGAGGGCAACAGCAGCAAGATCGACGAATGAATAGAAAGAAAAGAAACGTGCAGACTCGGAAATAACTCACCGCTGCGCTTGCTAAGATGTTCGTAGAGTCGGCTCAGGTCGATCGCCAGCGAGGCGCGAGGCAATTGAGCGCAGAGCGCGAGGGCGAGGCAGAGAGCCAGACTCGTCCTCGGGGAACGTCCCATCCTCGAGATTTTTTTTTTCGATACTTGTATATTCATATATATATATATATATATATATATATATATATATCTATATATAGATCTGTATATGTTGGTGGATGTTGTGTAGTTTGTCCGAAAATCGTATCTAGAATGAACGAGAGTCGTTTTGTTTTTTACGTTAAAAACGCCGCCCCCTCCTCCACCGCCGTCGACGTCGACGTCGACGCCGCCGCCTCCGCGTACGTCGCTCGCGAGTACACGAGTAAAAGTCGAGGGCTCGTTGTTGCCACTTGTACTATCGCCCGATGACTATTACGCGGCTGGTTTGCGCCCTCCCGCGAGAGACACCATCAGGAAGGGGCGGGGGGGGGATGTCGAGGGGAATTCGCGCGCGCCGACCGGGTCGTCACGAAAAACCCGACCATTTCCCGAGCCAACGGGGATTCCACCCCCCCCCCCCCCGCCCCCTTCCGGACACGAGTGTAAGGCGGAAAGGGCGGAGAGACAGAGGAGCCTGCGCGCGCGCGCGCAACACGGCCAGGGAGATTCTCCCGAGCGCTACGCGCGATTCGAAAACCTCGTTGGAGCTGAACAAACCCAAACAAACGCCGTCACCGCCCGCGTTGATCTACACGAGAGCGGCAAACCGGGCCGAGTAGTCTGCCGCAGCTGTTGTAATATTCTCCTTTCCATCGTACAAAACTTTCCACAAATTCATCAATTTACGACATTCGATAACGGTGCGCGCTTTTGCGATTCCGACGAAAGGCTCGTCTTTCGATTCTTTCTCGTATTCGTCCAGATAGACAAACGTGCTGTTAAAAAATTGACGTTTCAGCATCATAGCAGCAAGATGACAACATGGGACGGCGCACTGTGGCACCATTATGGTGTATTTTGCTTTCGTTTTAAGCTGCAAATTTGCGATACAGTACATGTTTTGACGAAATAAATGTCTAATGCTAAAAGATAGCAAGTTTTAAGCAAAATTGGGCAACAATGATCTGCAGCAATAACGATATTGATGCAGCAAGCGCTGAATTTTGGCTGGTATCTTTACAGCACGTTTGATTCATAAATGAACCATGCTGTGTCGCTCCATTGCCAGTACAAACGAAAGAGGTTACGGCGCAGCATTGAGACAGACAATTCGAAAAACATCGTTTTGGGAAGGTGGAGGGCATATTTGAGGCACGCTTTGACGCTTCATTGCCGGTACAAACGCGACAGGTTATCGCAGCATTCAGACAGAAAATTTGGAATACGCATTCCAGGTGTGGGGTTTCACCATCTTGCCGCTAGGCGTCTCTACCAACGTTCCAGCTTCTCGTCGGCGGTCGCAGGCCAAGCGTCTCTATATAACCTGAGGAGAAATTGTTCTAGAATGTCTAAACACCGAATGGAGAACGAGAAATGCGGAAATAAGAAGGAGAATTCAGATACCTGAAATAATAACTGAAATACGTAAATTTACGAGAAATTTTTACACTGAACAAATTGAGAATATTCCGCTCCTAGAAGAACTAGGCGTAGTAACCGAAGAATCGCTGCCGTATCGAGTAAGGCACAAGCTACCACAGCATCTCATCATGCGCTGAGCATGCACCTCTGTAAATAGTGTATATAACTAGCCTGCAAGTAGATGTAAGCCAAACATTCCTTAAGAGAGTTTTTTCAATTTTTTACTCAAATACAAAAACAAACAAACATGTAAGCAACATAAAACCGTCAAAAGTAACAACGTAAGAAATCGAAACAAAAACAGTCTAGTAAGCTTGACAACCAGCAGGCAGGAATAGACAATAAGCGCAATGTAAAAGAAGTACCACCTTGTAAACGCAACCAGTGAATAAAGAAACCTTTAAACTGAAAACTGAACTTCTAGAATGTCTGAGTCACGTGCTAGTAACTGACTTGCCCAATTGCGCTCATACGAACTAACCAATGGCTGCCTCGCTATGAGCTAGTAGTATTCTAAATATTTTGTTATCCAGCCCTTGTTTATTCACTGCCCAATCGATTTTCACTATAAATGTCGCTGCGTTACAATAAAAATGCCACCTAGTAACTAGGCCGTACTGGAACTAACTAAACATGGTTCCGAATAACAAAGTGAGGTTATGTGACTACACGTACTATCATCTAGCGAGTGACTCATGGCTGGCTAGCCAACTTGCGTTTCAGATGGCGTTGCGAATGAACAAAACTCTCAAGTGAGTGTCTCGTCATGACCTAGCCAACACTAGCTAACTGCGGCTATGCACCCCTTGGCTAGTCACTGCCTAGTCGAACTTGATTACAGATGTCGCTGCCTTACGAAAAAAATACCACCTAATGACTAAGTCGTACCTGGCTTGCTAATGATCGTCACATTATGAATGAAGAAAAAAAAAATCCTCAAGCAGATATTTCGCGATGACCGAGCCAACACTAGCCAACTGCGGCTATGTGCTCGTTGATTAGCCACTGTCCAGTCGATCGTGATTAGTTTATATAATGTTTATATCCTCGTAAGTAGTTTATATAATGGATAACACTGGTTGCAGTAACATCGTGCTCGTTAATTCGTCCCTAGCCAGAATTAATGTTTGGGTAAATACAATTTGAGGTTATTTCATTTTATGCGAATATATTCGCATAAAATGAAATTTTTTGCACATTATCTGGAGAAGAAATATGCAGCTGCGGCATATTTTCATCTAGTCACCGCCTAATTTTCTGTATCCAGTCACTAGGTAACGAGAGGGTTACAAGGCTGGACAGTTACTAACTAAAACGGCTAGCTAGTGACGATTTGAAATATAATTTTACTAGATCAGGGCTAGACGGTGACGAGTTGTATTTTCCACTCGGGATACCACGTCTCCCTAGATTCTAACACCCAGCGCGTCTAGGGCAAGGTACAGTGGCACAGCCCTAATGATGAGTCTGCCACTGTACACGAAACGAAACGCTAATATATATTGTAATCTAATATTGGGAGTACAAATTAATTCGGTCCGTTTTTTTTTTGGTAAAAAATCCATTTATTTCAAAATAAAAGGTATGAATAGATTAATCAAAGTATTGTCCATCGCTGGCTACTACTCTTTCCCACCTCTCAGGCAATTTTCGAATTCCATCTCGAAAAAAAGTCTCGTCTTTTGAGGCGATCCAAGTTTTGAGCCAATTTTCGATTTCTGCGAAAGAAGTGAACCGGTGAGCTGCTAAATCCTGCTGCATCCGTCGGAACAACCAGTAATCAGAAGGAGCAATGTCCGGAGAATACGGCGGGTGCGGTAAAATATCCCATTTGAGCGTTTCCAAATATTTTTTTTACGACTTTTGCGACATGAGGCCGAGCGTTGTCATGCAGAAGAATAACTTTGTCATGTCTTTGCTCGTATTCCGGCCGTTTTTCTCGTAATGCACGGCTCAAACGAATTAATTGTAGTCTATACCGATCGCCCGTAATGGAATCGCCAGGTTGTTCATCGAGAGTAATGCCTCCAATTCATTGTCTTCGAATTTTTTTGGCTGTCCAGGGCGAGGCTTGTCTTCAACGCTGAAATCACCGTTCTTAAAGCGTCGAAACCATTCCCTACATGATTTATCAGTTGGAGCATCATCGCCATAAACTTCAACAAGCATTCGATGCGCTTCAGCTGCACTTTTCTTCCAATTAAAGCAGAAAAGTAAAACTTCCCGCAAATGCTGCTTAGTTAACACAAAAATTGACATATTCAACACAGTAAAAAACAAGGTTTTCAATGGAACTCAAAGCGATATAAACTGAATGTTATTGACAGATGTCTAACCTCTCTGAAACCACCGAAGTCAGCTGTCACTATGAAACATTCATAACAGCCAGAGCCATCTCTTGAAAACGGACCGAATTAATTTGTACTCCCAATACAATAAATATAATATATAATATACATGCCTATGATATAATCACGTAGCTTGTTTTTGCCGTCAATGGAACGTCACAGCGTGCCTTCAATGCGCCCTTACATTGCCGGAACAACGAATTCCAAATGTTCTGTCTCAATGCTGCGATAACCTGTCACATTTGTACCGGCAATGGAGTGCCACAACGCACTCCAACTGTACCCCAAATATTCTGTATTTTTGTACTGCAATATTAACACTAGCATTGGCGCGAGAATACATAATAGTGTGTTGCTAGAACACAGCTTAATGCGCCTGAAAAAGATGACCTTTTGCCGTCACAATTTGCTCTTGCATGGCGTAGTGTTGCCAACGCTTTGTCGAAAAATCGTCTATCTGGATTATTACCCGCACGATTTTTTTTCGTGTGAACGAGGGGAAACAAGTCGCCAAAGCCTATTTCTCAAACGATCATTCTTCAGTTACGATCGCAGGAAAGACGATTTTTGTTTTAATTCCCAGGATACGCCTTAGTACTGTATCATACGATTAGTATTATAAAATGTTTATTTACACGTATTCAACTCGGCATAGTATATGTATGCATATACATGTGTGGGCGTTTGTGTACGAGTATATATTGAGGTATAATGAAAACAATTTGTAACGTTAATAATATCGTAATAACTAATCAAACTGTACATATATCGGAAACAATGATCAAAGTCTCAACGATCATCATTTTTCTTTCCCTCTCGCGCCCTCTCTCGCTCTCTCTCTCTCTCTCTCTGTATCACTCTTCGTCTCGCGACCGAATTATACGTACTAATAATCATTTTAACAATCGAATGTAAAAATAATTTAGGCATGGTTCTTTTCCATTCTGCCGTCAACAAAGTCGTGTTAATAACGTAACGCGTATAGCTAATATATTCCTACGATAGTTATAACAGTGTGCGCGTGTATCGAATGCTCTCTCTCTCGCTTCTCATCGAGCATACCTCCCGTTCACTCGAGTAATTATATTTTTCCGTCTCACGCGGTTTATTTCTTTGCGTGTACGTTGCGTGCTTATTTTCATTTACGAGACGGTAACGCGCGTCTTTTCTTCATACCGATGCCACCATAGTCGATTCGGTACGATATGTATTCGCTAATTCGTCATACCAATCCTCATTAAGGATTCATCCTCAAGTCGCACACACACAAGCGCGCGTACGCATCATTTTTTTTCTCTCACTCGTTGACGCACATTTATCACGCGGTATAAAAAACAGTGCGGGATTGAATAATAACCGCTGTACGCAACGAAGAGCAACAACATTTTTCGAAATAGCTACATTATTACATTTGTCCGCGTCGGCTATCGCTCTAGTACCGTATTTCCTCAATCTTTTTCTTTCTTATTGCTTTCCGAGTTTTTTTTTTTTCGGCTACTGACGTTTAGCTCGCGCAGCTGCAAACTTGCCGAAGATGGCTCGCTAAAAGCTTTCTACTCGATCGAGTACAATATACATAGATGAATTTTGCACGAAATCCTTGTGAATTCAATTAAATTCATTCGTTTCAGCTGTTACGTCCTTACAGTGACAACTTTTGCTCAAATAAATCTCGCGTACGCGTGTATATAGAAATTTAACGAGAATCGAGTGATCCGCCTCGACGCAATGTCGCTAATTTTTGCCTCCGTTTCCTACTGTCGTTCATCTCGCGGTTGCACGGAACGAAGTCGATCGGATATTACGCAATGATCCGATCCAGGCCCATAGATATTATGGCTTGCCCTATAAAAATAACTCTCGGGACGAGTCGTGCCCGGGGAGCAACCAACGCGCGCGTATACACGTAGATTCTACTCTACAAACATCGATAGGTCACGTATCTTTGTACATTATAGCATATATATATATATATATTTTTTTTTTTTCGCCAATAGGAATCTGGTTAATTCACTCGATCGTTCGTATTGTCCCCGTCGTATCTACCTATGATGTATTTTGCGGATAAGCGACGATATGCGAAATCAGAAGAAAAGCCAAATAATTCGTACAACGCATTTCTAGGCTCCCGTATAGTTTAGTCCCATTGAACTTTTCCCTACACTCTTCCGTGTCCCTTCGTTATATTGTACAACGTGAAATCCCATAATTCTTCTTGCGTGCATTCGTAGTAATTTTATCGGTGTGGTACATCGAGTGTACGAAAGACCCTGCCCCGCCGTATACAAAATATCGCAATATTGAACGGAGCCAAAAGTAGAAAGATTCACCGCGAAGGTTGATTTTTCATCAAGATAGGCAGGTCAATTGGGCGCTCGAATAAACGTTGATTCACACTATACGACACGGAACGACACGTAACGGCCACGGCACGTACCGGCACCGGTACGACAAAACTTTGTAGCATGAGTTTCAGTGGCAGTGTACATACTAATCGGCAACGACCTGCACGTTCCGGCAACGTCGCGGAACGGCTTCGATCGACATTCTCGCAAGGAATGTTTTGACAGTTCGTTAGCACCTGTCGGTGCTTGTCTACCAGTCTGAATTAGAGAACGGTAGAAGACGGATCGAGCCCAGCAAAAATGGATCAGGAAAAACTTAATTGAAAGCGTGAAATCGTGGGTAGTATTGTTTGTAATGAGCCACAATAATAAATCATAAAATGTAGACTTCGGCATTCGAAAATATTAGTCAAATTTTAATAAATCTTTAAAGTCCAGTGTTTTCACTCTGCCTTTCTTTTCTTTAATATTGGGTGTAACCCATATTCGTTTACGTTTTTTTCGATTTTTTGCTTTCGTTTTCGTCTAGAAGTGAGGCTATAAGAGCAGCGTTGAGCGTTAATCAATTGCATTTCCAATCAGTTCAACATTAATTGCAATTAACTATTAATTGCACGTTGCAATTAATTTATTTGGATTAATCCATGTTAACTGCAACTCGCAATTAAAACAATTGCAATTAACGTTTTTAATTGTTCTAAGAAACAATAAAAACTAACAATTAATTTATTTAACTTTACAGTTATCAGACGTGTTTGGGTTTTATAGGCTTACACAGCGCACAGTGTTCTCGCCTCTCGCTCAGATATATTTGTTCTGACGCTACTCCGCGCCCTATACAATAATCAGTTTTAATTGTTAGTTTTTAATTAAATACATCGAAAAGATTGAAAATTGATTAGTTTCTAATTGTGGAAAGTCACGATTAACAATTGATTAATTGTTAATTACGACTACAGGAATTAACAATTAATTATTAATCGTGAGTTTTCACAATTACAATTAATTGTTAATCTTTAGTTATCCTAGCAATTGAAATTTTGCCCAACACTGTATAAGAGCCAGTTCATCGTCGATCTACGATGGATTCATGGCGACTGCTGAATGTTAACTGACGGATGCCTGCCGGTGCAATCTGAACATACGCGTAAAATCGTCATGTCGATGCCGGCACGTGCCGTTGCCGTTACGTGACAGTCCGTGCCGTATAGTGCGAATCAACCTTAAACGGAATTGTTTCGATCGAACGAACGTAGACTACTTTCCTTTTTTACGAGGATGAATGGAGGGAGGTGATGTGGTGGCTCGAGGATACGAGAAGCGATCGAAGCGACTTGGTAAAGAATACAAGAGCAGCCGCGCTACCGGTAAATTTTTTTCGTACAGCGCGCGCCTGTTGGGATAGCGAGAGTCCTTTTGCACGATGCTGCCAATCGGTAACGTGTATACCGAGCGCGTGAAACGACACCGCCCACGACTGCGTTTCTTCTTTGTAAATATTGAGGATGCATGCACGAGGCATAATCGAGTACAATTTTAGTTTTCCCTCTTGAACGGATTATGACATTTGCTCGAGATAGGCGCAACTTTTCGTCACTTGGCAGTGTGCAGAACACGAACACGCATGTAAAGAAGAACGGAAGAAGTTTGCGGTCGCGAGGCTTGTTAATCCCGTACAAAATGCAAATAAAACTAAATGCACGGAGAGTTCCATCTTGGATATACATCACGCACGATGCTGAAGAAATATTTGCCTTTTGGGCAAATAAAATCGCCACGTTTACGTAACGAATCGAACGCGCGACCCTGTTAACCGAAGAGCCAACGTTATTCTTTGAAAAGCAACGAGTGTGCGATACCGGAGCCACCGGATATTAGGATACAATTTCTTTGTTTTTCTTTTCTTTTTCAAACCTTAGCCTTTTCCCATACACCCAGGTCATTCGAACGATCGAAGCATTCGAGTTCATCGTACGATTATTCTTGCCTCAAAAACAAAACGTCCCTCTTGCATTCATTCAATTTACAAGTTACAGACTATCTCGATCTACCTAATCTCTCTCTCTCTCTCCTGCGATGGCTTTTCCATGTGAAAACGTACGTTAAACTTTGAGTGTTAGTTTGTGCCTAGTGCAAAGGAATTTGCCTTTTTCTTTCCTCTCGTTGTTTCTTTCTCGCTCGAAATGAGGCTGCCGCTGCGTTAGACACCCGCGGGTAGCGAGAGTCTTTTCAGCGAGTCCACCTTCGATATGATACTTATTATTTAATCTTCTTGGGATGTTTGGGCCTCGTAACACTGGACCGTTTCTCCGTTGCTCTTACGACACTATCGATCCTAGAGTCTCGGCTAAAATAGTTGAAACTAATCCGTGGATCAACATTGGTCGTGGCAACACGTTCGCTACACGGATGCTGTAACAATGTAGTAGCGTTTTGTTTTTTCTTCTTTTTCCTATCCTATATTTATGATACGAGTGCGAAGAGAGGCAACTCGGCCATTGCGCGAATCCTAGCGCGCAATCTTATACCGAGGTTCTTTTTTTTTTTTCAAATAATTATAAATTGTGCCATTTGTTCGCTCGTTAATCTCACTCGACGCACCCTCAACGGTGCAATCGTACAGCAGGCAACTACGAATTATCGATAAAGTCGAAGGTACGCAATGGGGGGGGCGGGGGCGGCGAATTCGCTCGATAACTTGACTAAGCCTCGAATGATATACGCCCCCGCTACCATTCTCGAGTCACCGACACGCGGTGGCGTCGTCTCGTTTCGCCGTCACCTTTGCGCCGCGTGACTTTTCAACAACCATTTTCGATATTCCTCGACGAGAGTCACACGACAAGGAGTCAATGTACAGTACGAAGGTAGGCCTGCCTGGCTCAGGAAGGTCGGAACCGAGTCCCTTTCTTGCCGCTACCGCCAAACGTGAACCACGTGCCGACCTTGCGACCCAACGAGTTGCTCGAGTTGGCTTGGCTCGCTTGGTACATCTCGTAAGAAGCTTCCCGTTTGTACGTTTTGTCTGCAAGATAATCGAGAGAGAGAGAGAGTGAGAGAAAGGGAAAAGTTTATCTCCCCGCTGGTGTGACTGGACGTCGGGCGGGGAAAAAAAAAGAAAAAATGGATATACTTGGTAGTTTGATCGGAGGTCTGCAGCGCTGTTGTCTCGTCGCGGCGAGTCTCGCGAGCTGTCGCGCAGCCGCGGGAAATTCCAAACCGTCGTTTCGATCCTGCTCAACGAGCCGTCTCTCTTCCGCCATCGCGTTCAGCCATTTTTTCTTCTCCTCCCCCGTTCTACAGCAAAAGAGAAGCCACTTGTCGCGCACGCAGCTGTAAACCTTGAGGCAATGTCGTACCGTAACGCCCAATTGATGATCTGGCCAAAAGCAAACGGGAGTTAACTCTCTTGTACTCTCGGCAGGGCCCAATTGTCTCGCGACAATTGTACTTACCTTTTCCATCGGGAACGTCGATCACCTGGCTCGTGTCCAAATAAATACGACCCTTGTATACGTAAGTGTCGCGTTTCAGTATATCCTTTTTGCAATAAACGAGCTGATGATCGAAGAGAAAGAGAGTTATGTTGTTGGTCCACATGCCGCTCGTAACGCGAATCGCCTCACCCTGATAAATCAGCTGGGACGATACTTCGATGAGATCCTCGCCCTGCGAGGATATCGGGACAAATGGTATATTTATCGTTTTTACGGGAGAGGGGGGGTGGGGGGTGTTGATATCTCGTTTTCATACCTCCCAACCCTCGACTCTCAACTGCCAGGCGGCAAGTTTTTCCAGACTCTCCATTCGTCTCTTTCTCTCGTTGATTAGAACCGCGACGGCCCTCATCGCTTCGAGAGCTTCGCGTATCTTCTCGTAATCCGGATGATTAATTTTCGTGTACTTGAGCAATTCGGCCAATTGGAGGGGATATTTGCAAATTCTTTGAACGGGAGTGAGCAAATAACCATCGAGTGGTATCTCGATGAGGCCGCGCATCAGTCTACATGCCTCGAAGAACTTGCCGTATCTGTTGTGCCGATAGAGCTCCTGTAACGTCGCCATTGCCATGGGATGACCGTTGCAGTATTCCGAGTACATGCGGAAGCCCCTTCGCTGGAAAGAATCGTTTCGTTATCGAGGATTAAATATTTCGATAAGCACTTCGAAGCAACGAGTGAGAGTGAGAGTGAGAGAGAGACTCACGTGAAGGAGAAAGCACTCGGCGAGGCAACTTTTGTGCGGTTCGTTCCAGTCGATGCGAGTCTCGAGATCTTTGAGAAATTCGGACTGAAATTCGGCGAGATCCTCGAGATTGATGAATATAGTTTCGATCTGATCCTCGGTGAACATGTCGGCGCGTCGACGACACTCGGCCACGTAACCCTCGGCAACGTCGCGCAAAACTTTGACAAAGTCACGCTCCGTTTGAACGAGTTCCCGAACGACGCTGCTTCGCACTTGCTCGTTCGACAAGAGCGAAACGCTCGTTCTTCTTCTCGAGCTCGTCGTACCTCCTCCCGATGCCATCGCCGCCAGACAATCCTCCACCGTTTCTTCCTGGCTCACTCGCAACTGCAGCACCCCCCCCCCCCCCCCCCGCGATATAAATTATTTTTGTTCGTTCACCAAGCGCCCCTTTTTCGTTAAGGGGTTACGTGGGTTTGAAAATGTCAAATAATCCATTTTTTTATTATTTTATTATCTAGTAGTACAATATGTCTAGAATATTCTCCCAAAGTTTTGAGGCATTCGGAGTAAAAGTCTAGGAGAGAGAGCCTTTGGGAATTCCCCCCGTTGGGAAAGACCGGCCGGGAGCGACGCAGGTGTATCGCATTTTTCTCAAAACACTATTTTTGAAGTCGGTGGATACGATTTCTCAAAAACTAATGCGCCTTTACTAACAGATGCTTTTTTTTTAGCTTCGAAACCCACGTAACTCCTTAAATACGTACCCGGACAAAAGCCGCGGGAAACCATCCGTGTCGAGCCCTGCAACTACCCCACCACCAGTCCTTGTCCATCGTGTCGAGAACGTCTATGAGGTCACCGGCTCGAAAGGCGAGCTCCTCCGGCTCGATCGCGACGTGATCCCAGACAGCCTCGGCCAGTATCACCGATTCCTCCTCCATTCTTTGCTCCAACGATTTTTTTCTCTCCGTCAAGGATGCTATCGACGATTCCGAATCCGACATCATCTCGTCGTCGGACGTTCCGATTCCTTGGCCACCGCTGCCCCCGCCGCCGCATCTTCCGTCCTGCTCGTCCTCCGAAGGAACGTTACCACCGGGATATCGCGCACCTGATACCATCGGCAGCCCGAAAACAACGATTAGACGAGTAAATAGCCGTATCGGGCGCGGCTTTAAGAGCCGTCTTATCAAAAACCTGCAATCATTTTCTTCCTCGAACCCGCCCCTCCTCGTCCTTTTATTCCTCTTCTTTATTTTTTCATCTTGAGCAAGAGCAAAAATGCGCTTGCCAAGCTCGACGGTGAAGAGCATTTTGCAAAGACAGCCGTCTACTCGGAGACTTAACTACGCGATGAGAGGCAAACATGCGCCGAGCGTACTCTACTGAATATAAAAGTCCGTGACGCGTACCTGCAGTTTTGGTGCGCATCAACGGGGAAAGTTGATTGATTCCCAATGGCTGACTGAGCGAACGTCTCAAATTTGTCCGAGAGCTCCTCCCTTTCGCGTTACTGCCGTTGGAAAAAAAAAGGACGGCAAACAAATGAAAAACCTGTTAGTAAATATTTCGATCGACGCAAATGGAACGAGAGTTCCGATGGGTAATCTTTGTTTTTATCTTGGTTCGACAAACACGGACAGAGGCGATAGATGGGTATTCTCGTTCGAGGACAATCAAAAGAGGGGGGGGGGGGGGGGTGGCAAGCGTGTGTAAGTTACTCGTGTCTGTAAGCTCCATAAGTACAACGCATTCAGCAACGTATTACAATATTTCTTTATGTATACATACGGGCACGTACACGCCAGACGCGTGCACGTATTCGTATATTTTTGTGTACAACAGAGGCACGACAAAATACGGTTTGTGTTCGTGTGTGTGTGTGTGTGTGTGTGTGTGTGTGTGTGTGTGTGTGTGTGTGTGTGTCTGTGTTTGGCAGTCAAAAGTTCTTACGAGGAATTGTTTGAGAGAAGCAGGAGTTTTGTACTTATACCGCGTCGTCTACCTACCACTATTTTCCCTCGATTTACTGGAAAGGTTCCAACAGATAATTTTTAATTTCGCCGACGAAACGCACATCGATCGGTTATTTTATGTTTCAACTTTGTGAATCATTTTCAAAGAAAAACCGGTTGAAAGACACGTCTCTCCTCGAATGATTTACCGGGCGTCTCTCTCTCTCTCTCTTTCACTCACTCACTCACTCACTCACTCACTCTCTCTCTCTCTCTCTCTCTCTCTCTTGCCTTCCACACAATGTATTATTCCGTATACACTATTCCGGTTTTATAGTGGACGTTTGTTTTTTTTTCAGAAATCGTGAGAATTTGGCGGATCGCGGTGGCTCAGTTGCAACGTTCTTCAGCTCGTGACATTCGATAAGACAATAAGCGAACTGCATCGTCGCGTTTTTTTACCTTCTCAGCGTAACGATCTCATGGGAGGAGTGTCTCGGGCTGAGCCTCGGAGGTCGCGTCTTTATGGGAGACGGGGTCGAGAGTATCCTTCTGTAATTGTGAGCCGCTGCTCCGTATCCCGATCTCGTGTCCCACTGAAGCAGCCTCTGACCGCCGAGATCGCTGTTTGTTCGGCGTACGTGACTGTGACGGCTATTGGCACGGCTTTGTTGCAGATCGGCCTTGGAAATAACAACGCGATTGAGCGAAACATTGCCGCAGCAGCCGCCTATTTATTCTCATATATATTTATAATATATATATATATATATATACACTACTGCTTAAAAGTTTGGATACACCAGTCGATATTTCTTGCCGCACTAGCTCCGTCAAAAAAATAGGTAATCACATTTAACGAACAATTTGATGGGAACAAATTCAGCTTTGTTTTGTTTTTCTGAAATATTTTTTATGATTGTTTTTCGATCCGGTACACACACTTTTCTATGTGCCCGTTTTTCGGCTATTTTTCGACCATTGAGATATGGGTTCATTTTTTTTTTGATTTTTTATCCATGATATACTTAAAAGGAGTAGTAGAATCGCCATTTTCGTTTTTTTAAGTTTCGTACAATTTTTTTTCCCAAGATTATTTGATTTTTTGCTAAAACAGACAAATTTTGGAAAATGCTACGTAATTCAAGAACTATAGGGTTTAAGAGGAAATGTCAAAGATATAAAAAGTTGCGTAAGTTTATAGTGGATCGCCTGGAATTTTTTCAGAATTTTCCTTTGAGATTTTTTTTTACTATTTTCGCTCGAAACTCTGATGAGTAGGATGGCTTAACTCGGAAAGTATGGCGTTTAGGACGAAATATCAGGAAGAGAAACTTTTTTAATTTCCGATTTTGAATTCGCTTGAATTTTTTCAGATTTTTTTTTGACTTTTTTTTGCAATTTTTTGGCCGGAATTCTGAGAATCGTCCAGACAATTGATTATCCGAGTTTCGGCGAAAAAAAAAATTAAAAAAAATTCAGAAAAAATTCAAACGAATTTAAAATAAAAAAATTAAAAAAGTTTCTCCTCCTGATATTTTGTCCTAAACGCTATATTTTTCGAGTTAAGCCATCCTACTCATCAGAGTTTCGAGCGAAAATAGTAAAAAAAAATCTCAATGGAAAATTCTGAAAAAATTTCAGACGATCCAGTATAAACTTACGCAACTTTTTACATCTTTGACATTTTCCCTTAAACCCTATAGTTCTTGAGTTACGTTGCATTTTCCAGAATTTGCTAAAATTTTTAGCTAAAAATGAAATAACTTTGCAAAAAAAAAGGAACGAAACTTTTTAAAAAACGAAAATGCAGCTTCTGCTACCCCTCTCAAGTTTATCATGGATGAAATGACAAAAAAATTTTCTATAAGTTATGCACCCGATTCTCGATGGCCGAAAAACGATCACGTACAAAAGTGTGTACCGGGTCGAAGAAAAAAATCATAAAAAATATTTCAAAAGAACAAAACAAAGCTGAATTTGTTCCTTTCAAAACGCCGTGCGTTAAATTCGATTATCTTTTTTTTTAAAGGAGCTATCTAAGTTTTAGTGCGGCAAGAAATATCGACTGATGTATCCAAACTCGATCCAAAGGCCAAGGAAATTCATAATTTTTTACCTCATAACTTTTCATATTTACCTCAAATTCATAACTTTTTTAAGGTAATTGTATTACCTTAAACTTGTCGATGAGTATCTGGTTAATGAGCTCGGACTGGGGTCGCGATTTTTCGGTCACTCTTCGTCGTAGGGCCGGCGGACTGTCGGTTTCGTCGGGAACGTCGGTGTCGTGCGACTCGGAACTGTCACCAGTACCCAACGTTCCACCGCCACTGCCCCCAGTCGACGCTCCTCCGCCGGATACCATCTGAGACACGAAAATTCTTCGTTTTTTTTTTTTATTTTCTTAAATTTCAATTCCAGTGAAAGTAACGAAGAAGGTTCGTACTTCGATCTGTATTCCGCTGTCACCGCTGTTGCATTTGGCGCTACGAGCAGCTTTGTCGTTCTTTTTTCTCTCCTTGCTGCTTCTCCAGACGAGAGGTCCAAATCTGAAGGACGAAGAAGAAATAGTTGCTCAAATATCGAATACAAAGAGGGAAAAGAAGAGTGTGTACGAACCGAAATTTTTGGTCCGTGCCGAGATCTTCCTTGTCCCGGAGGGTCTCTGCCTCCTCGTTCTCGTCGTCGTCGTCTCCGTCGTCGTCGTCGTCGTCGTCTTCGTTGTTGTTGTTGTTGTCGTCGTCATCGTCGTCGTCGTCGTCGTCATCATCGTCGTCGCCGTCATCGTCGTTGACGTTCAGTCGAAGACTGCAAGGATCGTTGTTCGCATCGTCGATGGAAAGTCCGACCATCGCGGATCCGCCCTCACTCTCGTTGCTGTCCTTGCTGCCCTTCTTGTGAAATCGAAGAGAGAAACTCTTGCGAAACTTTTGCAGGACGCTCTCCTGCTGAGATTGCGTCGAATTGCCGGTTGACCGACAGCTCTGTCCAACGTCCGTAGCTGTCGTCGGGTGATTCGACGAGTCCCGGAGTCGCGATTGCGCAACTAAGAGAGGTATCGTAGCTTCGACGAGGCGATGCTCGTGTTGTCTGCTTCGCGGTGGCTGAGCCGACCCCATCGTTTCCTCGTTCTCCTCGGTATCGGCTCGGCCATCCTCGCCCCCTGACCACTCACCGCTGCAATGTCATTTTCAAACGGCAACGTTAAACACGTTTATTTCGAAAAATCTCCCGATCAAAGGTCAAATATACGAGTTTAACAGCCTCGCAAGGGTTCTCTCGGCTATATAGGATTATCCGGAAAAAGATTTCGAGGGTTCTTCGGCTTTACGGCGTGTACACGCGCAGGTACGGAGGCAAGTTTTCGACTTTTTGCACCGTTCCAACACGCCTATCCATTGCTCCCTCCTCACCGCGAGACTCGGTTTCTCTCCGTCAGAAACTTGTGTGCCGCAGTGCAGAAACACAAGTTTCACCGTATTTCGTGCGGGGGAAGGAAAATAAATGCCACGTAGGCTCGTCCCGTAACGATACTCGCCAACAGACGAGAAAAATAAAAACTATTATAATAGAAATGTGCGAGAGAGAGGGAGGAACTACTTTCGTAACGCGGAGAGTTTCGCGCTCGAAGCATTATTTTTTCTTCACTCTTGGATCATCGTGGTTTTATTTATTTCGCTTTTACGTGTCGCTTACCGACGAATAAGCGGCACGATAAAAATTTGCCGAGCCCGGATCGATGAGAGGGCGCGCCAACAAAGACAAACCAAGGAGTGTAGTTCGAATAGTCCAGTAAAAGAGACGAAAACCCAGCACTTTTTAGCGTAGAATTGGAATTTTTGACTGAAGATAGATGGTTGCATACTGAAAGTAATCCCAATGAAATGTTGCCCCTCAACTTGCTCCAACCCTAAGAAATAGGGGTTGAAAACTTAAAAATCGCCGTATCTCGATACTTAATAGCCCGATCAAAAAATGTTTCAAACAAAAGTTGTTTCAAATAATAAAATACGTATAAAGTTATTTGACGTCCAACCCCCTATCTTTGAAAATAGCGGCACAAAAACGATTAGAAAATTCGGGGTTGATGCGAAAACAGTACATCTTTAGAAAATCGTAAAAAATATTTATATATTTGAAAAAAAAAAGTTTTTTCGATATATATCGAATCAGGATAAGTTCCTCTATGTTTCTAGCGAGGAAAACAAAATTTTAGTCTTTTTTAATGTCCGGTGTAACATCATAAAGTTAGCGAATTTACTAGTTGCGCACCACTGGAAAACAGAGACATTCTATGTGTCCGTACCGCTCGCACTCGCAGCTACGCTTCTTCCACACTCAGCGCGTATATCTCCTCGTTTGGGTCAGTGGTGCTCTCGCGGAGGATACATTTTCAAGCAAATCCGAATTTTAACCCTTCGTGGGTAACGTGATTTTGAGTACCCTCAAACGGTAACGTCGGGTTACTCGTGTCCGATGCTTAAAAAAGTGCTTTAAAATGCTTTAAAAAATCTGAAAAAAATCATGGTGACTTATTAACTATCCTAGAATAAAAATAATTCACCATATTACCGATTTTTAAAATTTTTATTCTGTATAATTAAATAAACAAATGAAAACGTGTAAAATGCTTTTTTTTCTTCAAATAGCCATACCTTTTGATAAAATTAATATTTTTTGATGATCCAAACGGGAAATGAAAGCTTAAGAGTTGTACTTCAAAAAAAAAAAAATACTTGAATGGCCGTACGAATGAATGGAATGCTTAAGTTTTGAGCATGAAAAATCGGTTTTTCCAAAATGTGTAAATGTACGAAATTTATAATAAAGTAGACATTTTCATATTTTTCAATCAATTTATTAATGAAAATAACATTTATTTTTAATTTTATGATTTTGACATGAATTGTTATGAAAAAAAAAATTAAGTAGAAAAATATAAGAGAAATATAATATCTCAGTGGGTGTTCGTGTGACATGTTTGTTGTTGTGTTGTTTCCTAAATAATGAAACCCAAATTTCCATCAATACATTTCACGTAAAATTTTCAACACGTGTTTACATTCAAGAGTTAGATTGGAACACTCAATTTTCGTAAACACGTGTTTACGTTCAAGAATTACATTTGAATGCTCAATTTTCGTTTTATTTTATAAATCCTTTTGTAAGAACACACTTTTCTAATGAAAAAAAAATAGCAAAAAGTCGAAAAAACCAAATTTCTTACCGTGCACTTCTCGCACTCGTATACGGTAACGTCGTGTCACTCGTGCCTTTTTGAAAATATACCTGATTCTCACGACTGCTGATAAGGAACTGCGGCGTCGGCACTTGGGGATCTAGTAGCCTACTACAATACAATTTTTTCCAGTACAGTTCGGCCGGGTTCCCTTCCCCCCTTCCCGAGCTACCAATAAGGGTCACTTTTGCCGAGGCACGAGTGACCCGAGGTTACCGCTCAAGGGTTAAAACCGTTTTTGTGCCGCTATTTTCCAAGATAAAGGATTGGACGTCAGAAAACTTTATGAGTATTTTATTATTCCCAACAACTTTTGTTTGTAACATTTTTTTTATTGGGCTATTAATTATCGAGATACGACGATTTTTAAGTTTTCAACCCCTATTTCTTAGGGTTGGGGCGAGTTGAGGGGCAAAATTTCATTGGGGTTACTTTCGGTATGCAACCATCTAGCTTCAGTCAAAAATTCTAATGCTACACTAAAAAGTGCTGGGTTCTTGTCTCTTTTACTGGACTAGAAAGCGAGCGATGTCGCTCGATTACCGGATGGAAAGAGACACCGACGGTTACGCACAATCTTCGTATTCGACCAGCTTTTTTTTTACAGCCAATGCACTCCACCGCTAAAAAAATATAATGAATAGAAATGAGTATGGATTTTCCAATGACTCGGTAAAATCGTTGAAAAGAAAATGTCTCATCTTGTCTGGAGAAAGAATTTTCTTTAGTCAAACGTTAGCTTGACCGAGCCGCATCCGACATGATAAATGTTGGATAGTTTAAACGCAGAGCGGTGGTTTTACGGGTAAAAGAGGGAGGTAGGGAGGGGGCGGGGGGTATCCCCGGAATAAATTCTTCATCCGCGAGCTGACTTTGCAAACAAGTCTGGATGGCAGTTACGAAGAGAGAATTTTCAAGCGAGTCGAGCGAATAGTCTCGCGTAAAAAGCCCTACGAACTCGAAAGGAGGTCAGCTACTCGGGCGCAGTTTTTCCAGCGGCGGGACAAAATTGCCATGCCGAATTTATTCGCCACAAAGTTTGAGCTTGGGTCCGGACACTCGGTAAAATTTTTCTTGCATACGTTAAATATACGAGGAAGCCTTTCGCCCCGGGAAACGCGTTTAGCCCATAATTATGTAATCCGGCCGTCACCTGGTGAATAAAAAAAAAAAAATCTCACATTTTCAACAGCGTCTGGTAGAACCGATAATTTTATCGCCCGAAATTCTTTGCTAAATTCTTTAGATATACCGTTCCCTTGGGTTCGGACACAAGATACGAGTGTAAAGAATGCAACGTTCCGTGCAGAAATTTGTCGGGGAGTTTTCAGATCCTACCATACCCCTTTAGGCATTTGACGGAGAAGCCACACGTAGGGAGTCCACATTGGAATCCAACTGGATTCCGCCCTATTTCCTGATTGACGTAACTCAAGAATTTTTGTTATTTGAAATTCTCAACTGGAAATTTTTTGGGTGTCTCGAAACAAAAAAAAATTCTTTCGTGATTCCGTGCGGAAATTGGGTCGAAGAGTCCCAAAATGCACCGCTGCACTTTATGGAGATTCGCCGGGGACGACGCACACAGGGAGTTCCCATTGGGATCCAATTGGATTCCGCATTGCCCCCCCCCCCCCACCCCGATGAATGTCGTTTGACAATTCTTACCACGTTCCAATGGCCCTCGGTTAGCAAAGTGTGATCGGCCACTGGTGGCCCATATGAGGCTCCAGACTAGGGCCTTACTAAAGTTAGGGAAAATTAAAATAGGCCCGATCAAAGCCCTAACACAATTTCCGCACGGGACGATTGAGGCAAAATTGAGGGATGAATTTTCGGTAGGGCAGAAAAAGAGTGCGAAACGACTGACCTTTCGTGATTCCGATCCAGCAGCAAGGCTGCTGGTGTGCTCGATGCTTTTATACGCCTCTGGGCTCTCGTCATCGTTAGACCTGGCGCGCGCTTCCTCTCAAATGCATTTTTCTCTCTCGTCTGTTGCTGTCCGTGCGAGGGCTGCGGTGAGATAAGACAAACGATGAGTTTTCCGAACGATGAGGGGGGGGGGGGGGGGGGGGACAAAAAGGTTTTATCTTCGACAGTCTCGCGTCGGCTGCTCGTGCCAAGCAAACGGGGACGCGCGCGACTGCTGTCTTTGGAAAACGTCCCTTTTCCAAGGACCGCGGGCATTCCTTTCGAGCATTTATTCTCATCCGTTGCGCGCACACGCGCACACACAGCCGCGCAGTTTTGTCCAAAAAAAAATGAAAACCCGTAAATACTTCATTTCGTTTTCGAGTGTAAATACGACGAGTCTGTGTTGTTTCGTATGACCGATATTTTTTTTTACGATATATCCGTCCCAACGGAATCTGCACGTTCGTGTTCGCGTAAATGTCAATAGTCTCATGCGTTTTGCACTTGCCTATCTCGCATAGGGTAAGGTGATATAGGAGTACGCGGGCCATGAGAGTACGCAGTTACGCTACGGACGAAATGATTTGCTGATGGGAACTAACTTTTGTTGTGTTTGGTCCGCCTAACAGAGTGTTTGTGACAACAAAAAAAAATCCAAAGTCAAATAAAATGGAGAGGTCAGGTGAGTTTGAAGTTTTGATTGCAATTTCTTATTTATTTTTTAAATTTTCAAAGCATTACAAGTACGAAATACAATTTACTTTCTTCAAAAAGAACTATTAAGGGGCCAGTCCACTTTGAAAATTTGAAAAAATCGAAAGCAAGCAAGACTTGAAGAAATCGACGATGATGAGCAATCAGAAGGTATTTTGTACAGTGCAGGAATTGCCGATTGAGTTTAGGTAAGGGGTTTTTCATAGTATAAACTTCAAACGCGTTTTTCTCGAAACAACGTTTTCAAAATGTAGCTCCATCGTATCTCTAAAACTAATAAACCAATTCTCTTGAAATTTGAACCACATATTGTAAACATGATTCGCAACAAGATGACCCTCGATGGTTTTAAAATTTTGAGTTTTACTCTTTTTTTTGTTGCGAAAAACTGCGAAAAAACGCGTTTTTTTTTTACTTTTTTCGTTTTTCATCTGCCATTTTTTTATTTTTTGATAAAACTTTATATCCGAGGGTCATTTTGTAGCTGGTGTCATACTGAATCTAATGGACTTTGATTTTTTTTGTTTCAGACAAGCCGTTGCCGAGTTGTGATGGAGCTACCTAGCCCACCTATTTTTGAGGCGTTACGTTAAGGCAGTAGTCTGCTTTACAGGCTTCAAAAAATCGATTTTTCGTTTTTGTCTTAAATCTATTCCAAAACTATCCAAGAATATGTGTTCAAAATTTTAGAGGCCAATTCGACATATTTTCGAAGCTAGATCAGTTTTAGTGGCCGAGCGTCGAGCAGGTGCGAATGCTCGGGCAGAACTTTACAGCCCGTTTTCTCGAGTTTTCATTTTCACAAGTTTTGGAAAACGGTGCCGGCGATAGTAAAAACAATATATGTCCGATCGAAAAAAACCAAAGTGATCTAGCTTCAGTATTGAATTATCTTCTATTTGAACTAAAAAAGTTGGACAAAAGTACTATTTAAATTACTTGTTTTGCAACTTAAAGTGAATTTTTTTTTTCAAAAAAGTGAATTTTTTTTTCAAACTTCGAAAAAATTTGGAATTTCGTCATTTCTTCGGTATTTTTTTAGTTCATATAGAAAAGGAACTTATAAAAACTAAAAAAAAATTTGGTTCCACTGTTTCAGATGCATCGCACGACCTCCATCACCGGCACCGATTTACGAGTGCACACTCCAGGCGCCCCAGAAAAATCGTTACAACTTTGGCAAATTTCAATAATTTGTAATAATAAAAATTGTTTTTTAAAGCTTGAATATAATATACTATCGTCTCAAAATTTCGTTTACCGCAATCATTTCCTTCCCTTTCAAAAAAATTGTTGAAAAAACGCTTTTTTTTCGGCTCCTAAAGCAGACTACTGCCTTAAACTATAGTTTTTGTACTTAAAAATGAATAAAAATGAATTAAATTTTTTTTTGAATGTATTTCAAGACTTTATTTATCAAGCCCAACAACTTTTATATTCATATCTTTTATAAAATCCTTAAAAAAAAATCGCGAAAATAGCCTTTTTTTCGTGGCTCCAAAGTGGACTGGCCCCTTAATTTCGTACGCCGGTTTACTAAGATTATTGTTCAAAATGAAAGAAATTTCGTATCTCATCAATAAATGGCAGTAACAGTAATGTTTGTTAAAAATGTGCAGGTCGTATAAGAGTACGCAGTGCTTAGGTGTGTAGGAGTACGCGCGTACTCTTATACGATTGTTGTAAAAGATTATGTTTTTTTTTTACTTTCAGCATGTCCCGAAGGAAACGGACTACCGACCGAAGTCTATGGTCAATTACGGATCTTGAAAATGCAAGGAAGCGAGTTAATGATGGTGAATCTATAAGGGCGGTAGCACGTTCATTGGAAGCGAGTGAAGCTACTCTTCGTAAGAGGCTGAAGAGATCCACACCAGCTGCATCTCTGGAGCGATACGAACTCTCGAACTTCACGATCCTCACGAACTTCACGAACTTCGCGAACTTCACGACTCTCCAATTCTTCATCTCTCCAACTCTCTGTTCCTCCAGCTCTCCAGGGCTCCAGTTCTCCAGCTCCCCAACTCTCACACAAATGTGGGCAACTTTATTTGCGATTTATGTGTCGAGTGAAGCTTACGTACTCTTATCGGCCCTCGTACGTACTCTTAAACGTCTGTATGTTTGAGAGTTCGCAAATCTCTTTTTGTAGTTTTTCGTTTGTTGTGTAAAAAACAATTGAGATTCCTAATTGTCGTTCATAACTTAATTAGGATACTAGATATTCTTTCTATTAAAAAAAACTGATTCGTTAAACGTATTTGTTCGTTTTTTTTACCGCTTGGAAGCTTAGTTGCGTACTCCTGTATCACCTTACCCTACTTGGATCGCAAATAACAATCGAGTGCATTCCGCGCGCGCGCTGTAGCTTTTACTTAAGGCGGGCAACCACTTTAGATGCTTCAAAAAATCAATTTTTCTTTATTTCATAAATCGTTAGCAAAATATCTTAAGAATACATCCTGGAAATTTCAAAACCATATTCGGATTCCTTCTAACGGTATGCATATAAATGATAAAGACTCTTCGCTCGACTCCCAAGCGCGCTCAGGTATCCACGAGCACTCAGTTAGGTAGTTTGTTTGGGTTTGTTTGGGTTCTCATAACCCAAACAAACCCAAACAAACTACCTACCTTGGGTACTACCTTGGGTTTGTTTGGGTTCTCATAACCCAAACAAACCCAAACTCGACCGTTTGGCGATTAACTCCAAAACATCTCCATTCTGGGTACAAAATAATCGAGGTAGCGGCATTTCTTGCTGCTATTTTATTCAATGAAGGAAATTCAGCCCTACTAATGGTTATGAATGAATTACAAATCGTAGTTGCCAGGCAGAGCTACGAATATGCCGAGCAAATTGATCATATGCGCGTGGCTCGGCAAAATAGAAAAAGTTTATTAGAGACAAAAGAAACTCGAAAAGCTCGTAAAGAGGAAATGCAAGCTTCAAATGAGTTGCATGAGGAAGCGGAAGGACTGCTGTATGGTGCTGGAATCGCTGATTAATCGGTAAGACACTTTATCATTTGATTAAACACATTTGACTTTGAGCTTTTCCTTCGTAAAACTATAAACGTGTTTTTTTCGAAACGACATTTTTTCAATTTGCGGAAATCATAACTCAAAAACTAATTGATGGATCATCCTCAAATTTGGAACACGTTTACATAATATATTTTATTAAAACATGAACCTAAAGTTGGAAAGATTAGATTGTTTAAAACATATTTATTATTGAAAAATGCTCGGGAAAAAATGCTAAAAATCGATCATTTTTTTTCAAACACGTTCCAACATTCAGTTCACGATTTTTTTTTCAAAATTTAGGTTCATGTTCTTAAAAAAGATGTCAAGAATGTATAAAAATTTATTGGACTATTTCAGATGCGAATTGCGAGCTGCACAATTCCCGCAAATCGACAACGACGATGAGGACACGCCAAGGGACACAGCGGATAACACCTTAATTAATGCATGAAATAACTTGAAAAAATTACCAGAGATGTATGAAAGTATGAATAAATTATTATCAGAGTTGTGGAAATTACCGATTTTTTTTTTGCACAATAAAAAAAAATCCAAAAAATCATCTAATTTTCGGTCTCCTAAAGTGGTTGCCCGTCTCAACGCCCGAAGCTGAGGCAGGTACACGATTACTTTGTTTTTCCTCGCGCTCTTTCCCGCTCTTCGCCGCGTGGACTCGCGAGTCGAGGAAATTTAACGGTGAGAAGGCTTCGCGCGCTGTCTCCTTTCTCGCACTTGTCGCCCTTTGTATCCTACGTGTCATTGATGATTCCCTCAAGGAGTTTGACCCTCGTATCACTTCGTTGCACACTTTCAACGATCGAGTCGTATTTTCGATATTTTTTTTCTCATCGTTACGGTCAGTGGCGTCCCCTCAAGTTGTAAAAGTCAACAACGAAGCACCGAGTTACGTTTGCCGCGAGACTCCGAGATACACTAATCGCAAAGCGTCGTCTCGCGATACCACAGACTTCCGCAGCGTGGCTCCGCGGAACACAGCACGAAGCGTCCACAGCGATAAGGAATCGGGAAAAAGATGGCAACGTATCGTCGTGTGTAAAATGGATCGTCGAGGGAACGCGGCCTGAATTCAACGGGAAGTAGCCTAGACGCGCGACTCGTTCGTCGCGCCCAACCGACCTTCCTCTGTACACAACTTTTCAATCTGTATTTACACTCGTATGTATACACGTAGAGAGAGAGAGAGAGAGAGAGAGAGAGAGAGAAAGAGAGAGAGAGAGAGAGAGAGAGAGAGAGAGAGAGAGAGAGAGAGAGAGAGAGAGAGAGAGAGAGAGAGAGAGAGAGAGAGAGAAAGAGAGAGAGAGATAGAGATAGATAAAGAAAACTTACAGAAGCGGGAGCCGTGTGGAAGGCAGCCGTGTCCGGATGGAGACAGTTCGGACTCGGTGTCGATCTCCTGGAATCCTCGGGACGATGACGCCTGGACGTTGAACTTCCGAGAGAACTGTTATTACTGCGAATGAAGAGAGAGAGAGAGAGATAGAGAGAGATGAATGTTGGAAAATTGAAGAGAGACACGCAACGTTCGAAGGGATCGCGAACGAGCGAGGAACAAGTCCTAGATCTGTCGTAAGAAAGAAAAAAAAAAACGACTAGTCGAGACAAGGGTTGAGAGGAGACACTTTTATCTACCGGGAAAGATTCCGTGATGTCGCAAACCGGAGACCGACAACTTACAGCGAAATTGGGCCGAGGAATTTTCCGTTATAAAATAATCAGAAATTAATAAAGTCGAGTGGATGAGCAAAGAGGCGAAGAAAACGAGGGAGAGCTTCTCTCCTCTATGGCGGCAGTCGCGAAAGCGGCACGGAAGAGCGCGTATCGCCTCTTTCCGACTCAACTTTACCGCCTCTCGGGAGCAGCGCTACATCCATTTTCCGAGTCTTACCGTCTCTCTTTCGGGACAATCCGATACATCCATTTTCCGAGTCTATTACTTTACCGCCTCTCCTTCGGGACAATCCGCTACATCCATTTTCCGAGTCTATCAAATATTCACTCAACCGCGGCTCCCGTATCTTCGTCTGCCGTGTCACGATGTATGCGTGTATGAGAACTCGCTGGAATTCTGCAGGGTAATCGGAAAAGGAGGCTTTCCATTTCTATTTTTTTTTCCATCCAACGAATACTCGCCGTCAAAGGGCTCTTGTTTTTTTTTTTTTTTTCCTTTAATCATTGCCGCGCAATCGACTCTTTTCGCATCGAGTTCTTTTTTCACCGCAGCTTGGCGCTTAGTTATTCGACGGCCCGTACGATGTTCAACGGCAAATCTTGCCGAATCTCATGTTTTTATCGTACAATCGTCGATTAATGGGAAAGAAAAAAAAAAATACTTGCGAAAATAGAACGATTTTACACTCGGCCCTCAAGAGCCCGTATACGACACTCACGAGAGCGAACGATCTCTCGAAAAACCGTTTTCCAATATGCTCCCCGTTTGTAGGGGAGAGGGGTGCAAGACAAGGTATCCGGCCAAATACTCGATTTGAATGAATCAATCACGTTCGTTCTGGAATCTTACCTGCAGTATAGGGCAGCATAGGGAGATGTTTGTTTTTTTTTTATTTTTACACGGAGAGAATTAAAACGTAATTTTTGTCGTGAATTTCACGGTAAAAATTACCGTGATATATTTCAATGTGGTGACAAGTGAGAAAAGCATAATAACTCGTATGCGACAAGTTTTTTTTTAACTCACGTTACAGAAAATTTCAAATACGTAGCTAAAATTTTACTATACAAGAAGGGTAGCGCGCACGATAATTTTTACCGAGAGCACAGCACATTTTCCTATAACACTCATTAAATTTTATAATAAATCTTAAAATAACTGTTATAAAGACGATACTTTTTTATAGACATTTTTGAAAGGCATAAAATAATAAAATGCACAGTAAAATTTCGCTGATATTATATATTTTTTAAATTTAAGTTTTGCGTATTTTGTTACACATAAAAATTTACTAGAAAATCTGCACGGAGAGAATTAAATGTTAAAAATTACCGTGCAGTAACGGTAACCAGATGACAACCCAGAAACTTCGCTTATTATTACTGAGTAAAACACAGATTTCCACGAAAGTAAAATAAAATTTCTTCTTCAGATAGAAAATTTTACCAGATTTTCTAGTAAATTTTGATGTGTAACAAAATACGCAAAACTTAAATTTAAAAAAATATATAATATCAGCGAAATTTTACTATGCATTTTATCATTTTATGCCTTTCAAAAATGTCTATAAAATAGTATCGTCTTTATAACAGCTATTTTAAGATTTATTATAAAATTTAATGAGTGTTATAGGAAAATGTATTGTGCTCTCGGTAAAAATTATCGTGCGCGCTACCCTTCTTGTATAGTAAAATTTTAGCTACGTATTTGAACTTTTCTGTAACGTGAGTTAAAAAAAACTTGTCGCATACGAATGATTGCTTTTCTCACTTGTCACCACATTAAAATATATCACGGTAATTTTTACCGTGAAATTCACGACAAAAATTACTTTTTAATTCTCTCCGTGTGAGTAAAACACAGATTTTCACGAAAATCAAATAAAATTTCTTCTTCAGATAGAAAATTTTACCAGATTTTCTAGTAAATTTTGATGTGTAACAAAATACGCAAAACTTAAATTTAAAAAAATATATAATATCAGCGAAATTTTACTATGCATTTTATCATTTTATGCCTTTCAAAAATGTCTATAAAATAGTATCGTCTTTATAACAGCTATTTTAAGATTTATTATAAAATTTAATGAGTGTTATAGGAAAATGTATTGTGCTCTCGATAAAAATTATCGTGCGCGCTACCCTTCTTGTATAGTAAAATTTTAGCTACGTATTTGAAATTTTCTGTAACGTGAGTTAAAAAAAACTTGTCGCATACGAATTATTATGCTTTTCTCACTTGTCACCACATTGAAATATATCACGGTAATTTTTACCGTGAAATTCACGACAAAAATTACTTTTTAATTCTCTCCGTGTGAGTAAAACACAGATTTTCACGAAAATCAAATAAAATTTCTTCTTCAGATAGAAAATTTTACCAGATTTTCTAGTAAATTTTGATGTGTAACAAAATACGCAAAACTTAAATTTAAAAAATATATAATATCAGCGAAATTTTACTATGCATTTTATTATTTTATGCCTTTCAAAAATGTCTATAAAATAGTATCGTCTTTATAACAGCTATTTTAAGATTTATTATAAAATTTAATGAGTGTTATAGGAAAATGTATTGTGCTCTCGATAAAAATTATCGTGCGCGCTACCCTTCTTGTATAGTAAAATTTTAGCTACGTATTTGAAATTTTCTGTAACGTGAGTTAAAAAAAACTTGTCGCATACGAATTATTATGCTTTTCTCACTTGTCACCACATTGAAATATATCACGGTAATTTTTACCGTGAAATTCACGACAAAAATTACTTTTTAATTCTCTCCGTGTGGTAAATTTTTCTATCTGAAGAAGAAATTTTATTTTATTTTCGTGAAAATCTGTGTTTTACTCAGTAATAATAAGCGAAGTTTCAGGGTTGTCATCTGGTTACCGTTACTGCACGGTAATTTTTAACATTTAATTCTCTCCGTGTATTTGCTATTAATTATCACTCGAATGTTCCTAATATGACTAAATCTTGTGAGACTGATTATTGTAGGTTGACTGAGAAATAAATACGATTATGTGACTTAAAAAACATGAGTTTTATTGAGCGTCAAACCTTAAATACTCCCCCGCTCCCCCAAAACACTGCCTACTCGTCTGCTTCACGACATACGCGGCGGCGGCGGCGGCGACGACGATGACAAGGAAGCAGACTCTCGATCTAGCTAGTGCACGCGTGAAAAACGCGATCGCGAATCGATGCTAGACTCGATATAGCGAAGAAAGGATGGATGAGAGTGCCACCGTAAAAGGAATGGGTAATCGAGAAAGGGGTATCGAATTGGACAGCGGACAAGTCGGGACGTGCGGCAGATCGTAAAAATAATCGTCATACGATAGTCGTGTACACGAGCGCAAAGGCGGAGCGGACTCTCGTAGTATAGTGCCGGACTACGGATCGCTTGGCACATCCGTGTTGGAATCGGCTCTTTCCCGGCCAAACTAAACTCTCTCTCTCTATTCTCACGGCATCAGGAGACATGCACATCCATTGGACTGACATTGGACCAGATCCCACATTTTCATACCGAAGCATTTCGGAAATCCTTCACCGTAGCCGCTAGCACACTATGGAACTCGCTGCCTATTGATCTCGGGCAATCCGCTTCTCTGATAGCTTTCAAAGCTAGGCTCCGGACCTGTCTCCTGGAGAAGATGCCATAGGCCCGCACCCGCCGATCAAGATCTCATCAGATTGCCTAATTATTTACAATTTTCTCTTTTTTCTTTTACTTTTCCTCCATTCACCGCGCGTTGTCCTCATTGAGATCCAATTTGGATTCTGCACCAAGTTCCCCGTGATTACCACCCTTTGAGCATTCTCACCACGCTCGAATCGCTAAAATATGTTAAAAGTCACGAGAAAAAAGAAATTGACACATCGATAGATAAGCTGGACGCTTATTTATTGCGTCAAAGTGCAGTTACCAGGTATGTAAATATGAAACTGAAATTTTTGTATAGAAAATACACGTTTATTGTATAAAAATGATGAAAAATATTTTATCCGAAGTATTGTCCATTGCTAGCTATACATTTTTCCCACCTGTCTGGCAATTTGTGGATGCCACGCCAAAAAAAGTGTTGCTCTTTTGAGGCAAACCAGTTATCGAGCCATTTTCGTACATTTTCGTGAGAAGTGAAGCGCTGCTCAGCAAGTGAGTGTCCCATCGATGCAAATAAGTGGTAATCGGACGGAGTCAAGTCTGGTGAGTGAGCCACATGCGAAAGTATTTCCCAACTAAAACGCCTCAATCGTTTCCTTGACCGGTTTTGCTGTGTGTGATGGTGGATTGTCATGAAGCAAAATCACTTTGTGTTGCCTTTTTTGATCATGACGTTTTTCACGCAAAGCTTGATGCAAATCGATCATTTGTTGTCGGTAGCGTTCGGTATTAACAGTTTCGCCAGGTTTTAGCATCCAACGATACTTGCAATTCGCTGTCTTCAAACTTTTTCGGTGGCCTCCCACGTTCTTCGTTTCTGACGTCAAAATCGCCAAGTTTGAATTTTTGAAACCACTCAAAGCACTGTGATTTACCAAGAGCATGCTCACCGTAAGCTTCGACAAGCATTCGATGCGATTCTGCAGCAGTTTTCTTCAAATGCTAACAGAAAATTAATGCTGTCCGCAAATCGTAGTTTCCAGGCACAAACAAATTGTGTTGGGCTATGAAACTTGTATCCTTGTGAGTTAAAAATCTTTGTCAGATGTCAACAAGGCAAATGGCGCCAATGACGCGACTGGACGGTAACTACATTGACAGCTAGGGCCATCTATGGGCAAATTTCGGTTTCATATTTACAGACCTGGTAAATAAATAACAAACGATAATTACAGTGGATTTTCGCTGATTCGATTCAAATAAATTTCCAACATATACGTTTTTCAAGCGATTCATACGTTATTTGAGATAAGATTGATACACGGAGAGAATTAAAAAGTAATTTTTGTCGTGAATTTCACGGTAAAAATTACCGTGATATATTTCAATGTGGTGACAAGTGAGAAAAGAATAATAATTCGTATGCGACAAGTTTTGTTTTAACTCACGTTACAGAAAATTTCAAATACGTAGCTAAAATTTTACTATACAAGAAGGGTAGCGCGCACGATAATTTTTACCGACAGCACAATGCATTTTCCTATAACACTCATTAAATTTTATAATAAATCTTAAAATAACTGTTATAAAGACGATACTTTTTTATAGACATTTTTGAAGGGCATAAAATAATAAAATGCACAGTAAAATTTCGCTGATATTATATATTTTTTAAATTTAAGTTTTGCGTATTTTCGTAAACATCAAAATTTACTAGAAAATCTGGTAAAATTTTCTATCTGAAGAAGAAATTCTATTTGATTTTCGTGAAAATCTGTGTTTTACTCACACGGAGAGAATTAAGAAGTAATTTTTGTCGTGAATTTCACGGTAAAAATTACCGTGATATATTTCAATGTGGTGACAAGTGAGAAAAGCATAATAATTCGTATGCGACAAGTTTTTTTTAACTCACGTTACAGAAAATTTCAAATACGTAGGTAAAATTTTACTATACAAGAAGGGTAGCGCGCACGATAATTTTTACCGATAGCACAATACATTTTCCTATAAGACTCATTAAATTTTATAATAAATCTTAAAATAACTGTTATAAAGACGATACGTTTTTATAGACATTTTTGAAAGGCATAAAATAATAAAATGCACAGTAAAATTTCGCTGATATTATATATTTTTTAAATTTAAGTTTTGCTTATTTTGTTACACATCAAGATTTACTAGAAAATCTGGTAAAATTTTCTATCTGAAGAAGAAATTTTATTTTATTTTCGTCAAAATCTGTGTTTTACTCACACGGAGAGAATTAAAAAGTAATTTTTGTCGTGAATTTCACGGTAAAAATTACCGTGATATATTTCAATGTGGTGACAAGTGAGAAAAGCATAATAATTCGTATGCGACAAGTTTTTTTTAACTCACGTTACAGAAAATTTCAAATACGTAGGTAAAATTTTACTATACAAGAAGGGTAGCGCGCACGATAATTTTTACCGATAGCACAATACATTTTCCTATAACACTCATTAAATTTTATAATAAATCTTAAAATAACTGTTATAAAGACGATACGTTTTTATAGACATTTTTGAAAGGCATAAAATAATAAAATGCACAGTAAAATTTCGCTGATATTATATATTTTTTAAATTTAAGTTTTGCTTATTTTGTTACACATCAAAATTTACTAGAAAATCTGGTAAAATTTTCTATCTGAAGAAGAAATTTTATTTTATTTTCGTGAAAATCTGTGTTTTACTCAGTAATAATAAGCGAAGTTTCAGGGTTGTCATCTGGTTATCGTTACTGCACGGTAATTTTTAACATTTAATTCTCTCCGTGCAGTAATAATAAGCGAAGTTCCAGGGTTGTCATCTGGTTACCGTTACTGCACGGTAATTTTTAACATTTAATTTTCTCCGTGTACTCTTCCTAAGATCCACTCGTTTTCTATATCCATATATTTTGTTGGATTTATCAATTAAACGTGTACGGAATGTGACTGGGATTAATCGAGAATCTTATCGGGTTCACTTCGATAATTGCGGGACAATCGTTTTTGGGATTCAAATTGAATTCGTAGATTGTGAGTTCCAATGGGGAATCCCTATTGGAATGCCATTTTCGGGCGCTTGATACAGGGGAGTCCGTCGGGAAGTGGGGACAAGAATCCAATTGGATAGCTACTTTTCAGCTGTCTCGAATTCATTTGCGGAAGAGGCCCACGAGCGAGGAGGCATACGGAAATTTCACAGTCGCCGTGACGTACACGGACTCGAAGAGAAGAACGTTACGTCGCGCAAAGATGTCTACGACTCTATCTCTGCTGTCTGACAGCAAGAATGTCTCGATGTTGAATCTTCGTACGCGCGCGAGTGCGTATATCCTCGACTCGACGAGCATCCGAGAGAGCAGCTGCTCGCCGAAGCGTGCTGTAACGACGGCTCTTGCGCGGAGGATTCTCTTGGAACTTTGGCGAGTCTGTAATCTGGATATTATGTTCGTACGTGTCACGTGCCTCGAGGAAGCTTCAAATTTTCATCGCACCTGCTGAGATAAGTGGCGCGTTTCTCCAACGCGCTTCCAATAATTGGTCGAATGAAGAACGAGAGTGCGTTGAATTATAAGGATCCCGTAACCCATATCCGTTCTTCCTGCCGTTCGAATGAAATACCTTCGCGCTTCTCTTTCGTTTTTTCGTTAAACCAAAGTGCGAAGGAATTCGTATTTCCGGGCAACAACGCGTTACTTGGCCCAGCTTATTTTTCCGCTCGATCTCGCCTTACGGGCATGTACAAGGTCAACATAACCTCACAAATTCTCCAACCCAGTTTTCTCATAAATGGTTAAGGTTTTTAAGGAAAAACAAAGCATCAGGCTCTGGAGAATATCCTGACACAGAGCTTCATGATTTTCTTTTGCCCAAAAAGTTATTCATTTTTGAGAAAGCTCGGTTCGAAAATTTTAGTTATCTCTCTCGCACTCATATGTCACGTGGTACACCTTCTACTTCGCCTTAAGCTAGTAGTCTCGCCAAGGCGTTTTTCTAGAGATTTTTTAAATAATATTTTGAGGGTTCATTCAGGACACTATTAAATGATTATCTGCAAAATTTCAAAAGGATTCACCGTTTCCTTCTCGAGATATTGACAATCAAAGATTTCATGGTTTTACACGTGTTCTTATGGGGAGTGGAAAATTTCACATTTCACGCAATAACTATGAAACTTTTCTACAGATTTTTTTTTAATTTTCAATTAGGTGAAGGTGGGGCACAGTGTGTCACTTTTTTTCTAACGAATTTTTACTCTTACCAAAGTAATCGGATTAGAAAAAAAAGGTTATAACTGATTTTATAGACCTTTGGGCGTACAATAAAGCTATCATATTTTTATGCAAAAAGATTAAAAATCCTATAATAATGGGATCGAAAAAAATGTACGTATTGGCTCATTGTGCCCCACGGGTGGGGTACAATGTGTCAGATAGGTGGGTACAGTGTGTCAAGTGCTGCGAAACGTAGGGTACAACGGGCCGATTGAAACTCTCATATTTTCCTAACATAATTTCACAACGGGTATTATTTGCCAATAACATTGGGAATCGACTCATTGTGCTTAACAACTCGATGACACATTGTGTCCCACAATATTTGACGTTTTCCCGGCAGGCGACATTTTTTTTCGCGGATTAAATTAATTTTGTATTTTTAATAATTCTTTGTGAGCTGATATTGACTTTCTTTTAGGCCAGCCGAAACTTAATATAAAACACGATCCAAGACAAAAAACTTTGGATTTTACGAGCTACAAAACTCCGAGAAATCGCATGCCGGTGACACATTGCGTTTCTTCGGAGCGTCGTCACTTCTTTGTTTCCTCATTGGGAGTCGACTCATTGTGCCCCACAACTCAGTGACACATTGTACCCCACTGGTAAAATATTTGATTACTGATGAAAATAACTATTAATTAAACGACGAATGGAAAAACACAAGTCACTGAGTGCATCATAAATAATAAAACTATCGATTAGGACCGAAAACCTGAGCTGCTACAGAAAGTGTTATATTTTACATTTTCCCGGCGCGAGCGAAATATTGTTTTTCCAAGCCTCAAATCAATTTTCAATAATTCTGTGTGAGCTGCTATCGACTTTCTTTTAGGCCTGACGAAACCAAATATAAATCCCGCTTCAACACATAAACTTTCAGAATTGACGACCTACAAGCCTCCGAGAAACCGCGTGTGGCTCACAGTGCCCCGTGACACATTGTGCCCCACTCTCCCTCTACAGAAGAACATATGACAAAGTGAGTAAAAAAATTATGAATTTTGACCGTCTACACGGAGAGAATTAAATGTTAAAAATTACCGTGCAGTAACGGCAACCAGATGACAACCCTGAAACTTCGCTTATTATTACTGAGTAAAGCACAGATTTTCACGAAAATAAAATAAAATTTCTTCTTCAGATAGAAAATTTTACCAGATTTTCCAGTAAATTTTGATGTGTAACAAAATACGCAAAACTTAAATTAAAAAAAATATATAATATCAGCGAAATTTTACTGTGCATTTTATTATTTTATGCCTTTCGAAAATGTCTATAAAAACGTATCGTCTTTGTAACAGTTATTTTAAGATTTATTATAAAATTTAATGAGTGTTATAGGAAAATGTATTGTGCTCTTGGTAAAAATTATCGTGCGCGCTACCCTTCTTGTATAGTAAAATTTTACCTACGTATTTGAAATTTTCTGTAACGTGAGTTAAAAAAAAAACTTGTCGCATACGAATTATTATGCTTTTCTCACTTGTCACCACATCGAAATATATCACGGTAATTTTTACCGTGAAATTCACGATAAAAATTACTTTTTAATTCTCTCCGTGTAATTTCAGAGATATAACGATTTCAATGAAGCAATGTCTAGCGACGCGAGCGCCACGAAGCGACTGGATCAGACTAGAACTAGATTACAGTAGTGTGTGCATATTCGTATACGCAGACGTATCCTACGTATTAGTAGCCGTAATGGATAGTCTGATACAAAAGTGAGGGTTAGGTAAGGATTATATTGGGCGTTTTCATCATTTATAAGTTTTTACATCCTTATAAGATGTACAACCTATATTATAGGTATATTTCGCAATATTACGAAGCTCTCATCGATCGAGCGGAGAATAAACTTTTTAACGCGACTGTGGCGAGTCTACTATTTTTAATAATAATTTATATGATTTTATCGCGGGATTCGGCGCAGCTATACGTTTTTTCTCGCACAATAATGCGCGCAACCAAGAACAATATGTTCGATCGTCGAGAAATGCTTTCGCCACCGCCGTTGCATCGTCTTGCCGTCTATAGGCGGCGGCGGCGGCGGCTGTGCAGCGACGTGCACAAACTCGGATTGCATATCCGCGAGGAATACTATCGATCGGCTCAACAAGAATAGACACGAGAATATCGTATAAAACGCGCTCGCGGAATTGTCGAGAGAACGTTTCACCGCGCGACAAATTTGCCAAATTTCCTTCGGCAGATGTAAACTCCGAAAATATAACGGCAAAGCGTGTTCGTTAGGATTCTCATTTACCACGAGAGAGTCTCGGAAACGAGAACGTTTTTGTTTCATCTTTTATCAATTTTTTGTCTCGCCTATTCTTTCCACTGTAACATTTTTTTATTTTTATTTTTTACTCACTTTGTCAAGTGGATCCACGATATAGCTGTATTTTTTTATTTTTGCAGTGTTCCAACGTATACTCTTTTATGAGTTTTTACGTATTACCCTTCCCAATTGAATCCCCTTTCCTATCACTCCCTCCCCGCACTTCGCTAATCTAACCTAACTTTCCGTTGCGTCCACAGCCGTCTTAAGCTACACTATACCGCATTTGCCGAGGGTACGGGGAAACTGTGGAAAACCCGTACCGGTATAGACGGCCCTGTATTTTCTGATTCCTTGGCATACCAGACCTTTTTGCTCAAGATATGTATACCAAGTCCTCAGAAAAACGGCCTCCCGCTCACTCGTTGATGCGCCAGCCAGAGCACGGCTAAGCGGTCACCGCACCAAGTATTGACCTCGTTCGAGGCTGCTTGACATCAGTGATCGCCCGAGCCGCACCGCGACCGCCCAACCACCAGCGTCGGTCCACGATATAGCTGTATTTTTCTTCATTTTCTTGGCCTCGTGTACGCAGCGAGTCAAACTCGCACTTTGAGACACGTTGGATCTTTTCGTGTGGAGACAAAAGTTGGACGCTAATAACCAGCCGCGCTTCCCGTGCACAAATTTGTCGGCGAGGCCCCGGAACGTATGACAATCCTATAGGGATTCGACAGGGACCCCGTCGTACGTAGTTGAAGTCCATGTTGGAGTCCAAGTGGACTCCAACATGGACTGCTCTATACAGGGTGGATCAATAACTATTAGCACCTTGGATATCTTCGAAACTATAAGGTTCACAGAAATATTTGCTGAAATGAAATTGCACAGTACGAAAGGGGCCATCCGATAGCGATAATAGTTTTTTTTGCAGGTGGAGGTACTTCGGACATTTGAAGGTCGACTCCATTTTTTTAAATGGATCGGTATGTTTTTTTTTTCTGTATCATGATAGAGGAGCTTAAAACGAGTTTAACGACCTATAACATAAGGTCATTGAGGGTCATAGAAAGTACAGAAAGGCGATAATACTTACAGTTTCGGTAGTAAATAAAATTACTACGTTTATAGTAAGTGTTCGAAATGACGACCATCAATATCAATGCGTACGTTATTATGTACGTTTACACATTTCTTAGACAGGTACAGGAAGTACAGAAAAAGGCGATAATACTTAAGGTTTACTTCACTGAAAATAAACACTGTTTCAAGGATCGCCTTTCTGTACTTTCTATGACCTTCAGTGACCTTATGTTATAGGTCGTTGAACTCGTTTTAAGCTCCTCTTTCATGATACAGAAAAAAAAAACATACCGATCCATTTAAAAAAATGGAGTTGACCTTCAAATGTCCGAAGTACCTCCACCTGCAAAAAAAAACTATTATGGCTATCGGATGGCCCCTTTCGTACTGTGCAATTTCAATTCAGCAAATATTTCTGTGAACCTTATAGTTTCGAAGATATCCAAGGTGCTAATAGTTATTGATCCACCCTGTATATTAGGTCTTATCATAATTCGGTCGACACTTTTATTTTTTCACGGTTGCCATCCTGTTTGTGATAAGTTTGAGATTTAAATAATCTTCTTTTGATAAAACTGTGTGCTACGCATAGCTTCCATTTCTTCTAGGATGGTGCAGAATTATAAACGCAAGACGGAGAGGGGAACATGGTCCGAAGAAGCTATGCGTTAAGCAAGAAATGAAAAAGAAAAAAAGCTGAATTAAAGGAAAAAAACACTATTCATGTATGTGCGCTTTGCCAGCCTGGATACACGGAGAGAATTAAATGTTAAAAATTACCGTGCAGTAACGGTAACCAGATGACAACCCTGAAACTTCGCTTATTATTACTTGTGAGTAAAACACAGATTTTCACAAAAATAAAATAAAATTTCTTCTTCAGATAGAAAATTTTACCAGATTTTCTAGTCAATTTTGATGTGTAACAAAATACGCAAAACTTAAATTTAAAAAATATATAATATCAGCGAAATTTTACTGTGCATTTTATTATTTTATGCCTTTCAAAAATGTCTACAAAAAAGGATCGTCTTTATAACATTTATTTTAAGATTTATTATAAAATTTAATGAGTGTTATAGGAAAATGTATTGTGCTCTCGGTAAAAATTATCGTGCGCGCTACCCTTCTTGTATAGTAAAATTTTACCTACGTATTTGAAATTTTCTGTAACGTGAGTTAAAAAACAAACTTGTCGCATACGAATTATTATGCTTTTCTCACTTGTCACCACATTGAAATATATCACGGTAATTTTTACCGTGAAATTCACGACAAAAATTACTTTTTAATTCTCTCCGTGTAAAGCTCCTTCTTTGGATGTAGTGTAATTGGGAAATAGTGTACCCCATTATGCCCCCCGGGGGGTACCCCATCTTGCCCGCAGTATGGGGCAAGATCGGGAGATCTCTCTTTTTTTTTTGTTTTTAATTTTTATTTGCTATAATTATCAATCGAATGTTCCTAATTTGACCGAATCTTGTGAGACTGATTATTGTAGGTTGACTCAGAAATAAATACGATTACGTGACTTTAAAAACATGAGTTTTATTGAGCTTCAAACCTTAAATACCCCGTCTTGCGCCCCTCTCACTAACTCCGCGTGCTCTTGGACTCCGACGCCGTCGCCGCCAATTTCCCTTGAAAAATACGAAAACAAAATCTTTTCGTACCAACAAGTACGATAAAATCCAAGTATTTTCAGTGTACTGGCTAAAAAGTTCGCAACATTAGCCGTTTTTTAAGATTATCGAGTTTTTAATTCCAGATAGATATCTGATATCTGTTTTCGAAACGGATCCTCGCAGGGCCAACGGGAGATGATACAACGCGAGAGGGGAGAACGAAAATATAAGATCGCAGAAGCAGCTGTCGCTTTCTCCGAGGCGGCCTTGCTCCGCGCGCGTTATTTTCACAGAGTCCTCTCCACCCTTGGTTGGACTTTGCGGCGAAAGCTCTGCTCCTCTTGATTTCGTACCCCGCTGTACTTTTTTCTTTCCTCCGACGCGACAACAAGCGTAGTAGCCTCTGTCGCGTTTTCTTTTCGTTTCCCTTGTCAGCGCGATAAGCAAAATGATCGCGCAAACGTGAAAAAATTCACGACATAGTTTCGTTGAATTTCGCGTATGCGGGTCGCTTCTATGCTCTCATTTTCTAGGATGCAAGGCGAGCGCTTGCAGTGCGGTGCGGATCGATCACGGGCCAGCCTTGCGGTGGCCTCTTGCTCTTCGATCCTACTCGAATAATGTAAATCAACGGAGGAGGGGGGGGGGGGGGGGGGGGGGGGATATCGCCGAGGCAGCTCGGAATACCGGACGCGAGCGCCGATCTATCTCATCGACGCTGTATTTTTTGTATCCCCGATTGGACGGGAGAAAAAACCGACCGAAACCTGGTGTTGCGTTCAACGCTTACCTTTGGGTTTCACCTCTTTCTGATATTAGGTGTATGACTTAATTTTTACAGATTTCTTCTTCGAGCTTAAAATTATATTTAAAATAGAAATATTTTCGCGGTCTTTTGTGGTTTTGAAAGGATCGGACGCAAGGTTTCAGAACACCGAACGACAAGTCTACGTGAGTTACATGACCTCTCAGTATAGCAGAGCTTACGATGGCAACTGATAAACAGCGCATTCGGCACTGCATTTTATACGAATTCCAACAAGGAAAAAATGCTTCCAAAGCCCGGGAATCAATTTGTAGTGTTCTTGGTGCCGACGTTTTGTCTTATGAAACGTGTAATTATTGGTACAAACGTTTTAGAAGTGGTGATTTCGATCTTAGTGATCAGCCGCGCCCTGGACAGGATATGAAGGGTGTGCTTTATCACGAACTCCTGGAAACTGGTCAGACAGTGACTGCGGAGCGCTACAGCCGACAATTGAACAAACTGAGCGAAGAACTTGAGCAGAAAAGGCTATTTACTGGACAAGGAAGCAGGCGAGTTATACTGCTGCATGACAACGCTCGAACTCACGTTGCTCGCGCGACTCAGAAGACCCTCTTGAACTTGGGATGAGAAGTTCTCCCGCACGCGGCATATTCACCAGACTTGGCCCCGTCCGACTACCATTTGTTCCGGTCAATGCAGCACGCCTTAGTGGATAAACAGTTCAAAACGCTGAACGATGTGCGTAAATTCGTCGATGACTTTATCGCCTCGAAGCCTGCAAGTTTCTTTCGCGATGGCATTCGAATGTTACCTGAGAGATGGCGCAAGGTCATAGAAAACGATGGACAATATTTCCAAGATTAAGTTCGTTGTTCTCTATTTTTTTATATTAAATAAATTTGTTGAACAATCTGTACAAATTAAGTCATACACCTAATATTTCGTTACCGAGAACTTCGGATTATCGGCCAAACAAACACAAACAAACCCAAACAAAAGTGGCATGGAGAGGGGGGGGGGGGCGAAAGAGTCCCCGCAGACTGCAGATTTTCTATCGCCCGATAGTTAAGTCGGGTTGGGCTGCTAGCGCGCACACTAGGCCAACTAAACAGCCTTGAAGAGAGCGGTCGCGTAATGAAAATCAATATAATATTATCCAGGAATGTTATTATTGCTTTTATACAACGGAGAAGAAGAATCAAGAAGAGAAACCGAGAGTATTGGGTGCATCCCATCTATAGTGATAGATTATTGCAAGGAAAGTTTTAAACGATGCATTCCAAATTACTAGATTTCCCGAAGAAAAAAAATCGGTTTTTATGGATTGTGCGTAACCAGCTACAATAAACTTTTTTAATTAATTGGGGCAGCAATAGCGTAAGAGGATACAAATTTTAGACTTTCAATACCTGTGGAGGAGAGATTGAGCGTTACGATACGATAAGATAGGCCACAAATACTATTAATTATCTTTTATTAGAATTAAAATCACAAACCCGACTAGAAATTGACGTTGGGTTTTTGTACAGTTCATTGCTGGGTCAACCCAATTCCTTGTTGGGTCATTATCGGGCTTCCCTATCAGGTTCTTATAGGGTGTGTAACGATCTTCTAGGGTTTTCTTTGGGTTCTGTCAGGTTTTGCCTCGGGTAAGCCCAATTTTTTGTTGGGTTCTTATCGGGCTACCCTAACCGGTCCTACCATTAACCCACTGAAATCAGTAGCGTTGCATGTATTTGGGTTGGGAATTTTTTAGAACGTTATACAAATTTTTTGCATGTAAAGTCGTGTTCACGCACTTTATAAGATTTTCTCTGATGCCAAAATATACAAATTCACCCCTTCCGTCGACGCCGAGTTGTTCGATGACGCGGTTCGTTTTATTCGTACCTAGGAATGTTTTTACACTCTTCGGTAAATTCGGATAATCCTGTTTTCTTAAAATATTGAGCAACAGTTGTAAGCGCGAGTGGGGGATTTCTGGGGTTCGCTGAGCGCATTTTTTAATATTTTCGAGTGTGTCGAATTCTCCATTTTCACTCGCTGCTTCTTCATCGTTATCATCTTCATGATGCCCAACAGTATCATCGTCGAAAAAGTTATCTTCATCACTGTTTTCCACTACTACACGATTAAATTCCTCTCTTGGCTGTTCTTCGGTTTGTTCATTGTCATTGTGCCTAACCTCAAAATCACTGTCACTGTGCCTAACCTCAAAATCATTGTCACTGTGCCTAGCCCCGAAATCTTCCAGTCTTTCATCATTCGACTGTTCTTCAGTCTCCCAATTAGACGTTTAAATTGATAAGCGATTGTTTTTTGCTGATAAACCGCAAAGGGCACGATGTTTTCTTACTCGTAATCGAGTTAATTCTTTGCTTTGCCTGGCTCTCAACATTTTATGCGTACACCGATTCTCTCTCTTCCTCTATATTTATGCCGTTTCAAGTTTTCATCCCCACCTCCTCCAATCCACAGATAGGTAAGATAAAATTTTAAGGTATTGTTTACTTTTAAAACAAAATACCGCACAACAAAATAAAATGAAAAATTAAGTTCCGAATAAAAATGAAAAAACTTCCGAATAAAAAAATAAGAAAAGTTCTACAATGAAAAAAAAATCTCATAAGATCCACTTATTATTGCAGTATCTATCAAAAATGTATTTGTATATCTATTTATTATTGCGAAGTATAAGATTTATATGTTAACCTATGACTGATGTGGTTACCCCTAAATAAACATTGTTGGGACCTTACATCATTACCTTATCCAAACCCCAGATGGGATAACCCTGTTAAAACGTTATAAGGACGTTATCGGTACTTCCCATCGCAGGGTTGTCCCAATACTATCTTTATCAGGACCTTGAGAGGCATTCCCTATTTAGGGTTCACCTGAAAAGGTCCTTATGCCGTATAGGGTTGTCCCTATGAAAATTTCTAGTCGGGAAGTGAATATAAGCTATCGGCTGAGTCGGCCGACTAGATAAGCGGCAAGTGTGCGCGCGTGGAATTCGCGCCATACTGATTTAGCAGTCGGCCGATAGTTCGCCGATAATTCAGTTTGAAGGCAATTGTGTAGCCCATCAAACTTACTTATCGGCCGATACAAAATCGTTATAATGTACGGACTTGCATACGTGTCCATACTGATTAAGAACCCGACCAAACTATCGGCCGACAAAAAGTCCGTAGTCTGCGGGGACTGTAAAAGTTTAGCGCGCGCGGGTGTGGATGCGGTAGAAAGCGTCACGCATCTTGCCCAGGTAGAGTTGTTCACTGCATTATATATGTGACAAAGTCCTCGAACCCATTGGCGGGGGCGGTAACGAGCGGTCGGGAGGCGGCAGCGGTGCTGCACGATCAGGCCGCGCGCGAGTCTCGCTCCGTGTTTCGCATCGTCTTCCTCGACTCTTCACGGAGCTTCCGTACGGAACTTCGCATCGCCCTGCCGTTATATCGGCGGGTAAACTTATTTCCGACGAGGAATTCACCCTTCTGCGACGCGTATTCTCTCACGCAAGCCCGGGATATACCTGCCGCGGCAAAGCCACGCTCGCTACTCCGAGCCTCGGCGTTTATGTGTTTCTCGCGCCACAAATGACCTTCATCGGGCTTCTCCTTTTCTTGAGATATTTCAATGAAATTTCATAAAACGCCGAGCAAATGTGCGATAACCGAGTTTGCTTGCCGATCAATTATCTCATTGGACGATTCCAGCCCTCGGCGTGTATCGGCCGAACGAATTATTAATCGCGGCCTCGTTCGAGAGGATCGATACAGTGAGAAAAGTATAGCGGAACGAGACACGCCGCGCGGTAGCCGTACGAATTCATTCCTCGAAACGATCTATATTCTTTATTTCTCATAGTCTTTAAAAGTTGCCACCACGAGGTACCATTTTCCTGACTTCAAACGTAGGGTAAGGTGGTGTAGGAGTACGCGGGCGATAAGAGTACGCGGCTCTACTGTTCTACTGCTAAAAAAGAACTGCTAAAAATTCTACTGCTGAACGGGCTCTACTGCTAAAACTGTGCTGCTAAAAGCTCTAGTGCTAAATGGGCTCTACTGCTAAAATAGGCTCTAGTGCTAAAAGCAGCACTGCTAAAGAGTCTCAACTGCTAAAACGCAAAAGGATATGTTTTTGAAAAGTTTTATTGGAAATCATTGAAACTGCTAAAACGCAAAAGGGTATGTTTTTGAAAAGTTTTATTGGAAATCATTGAAAGTCATTGAAAAGTTAATAGAACATTGAAAACAAAGGGAAAATGACATGAAGTTTTCTCAGAAAAATTCCAAAAAATGTTCTCAGAAAAATTCCAGAAAAATTCCAAAAAACACGCACACCCGGGGTGCTCCTGAGCCTGCGCAAGCGGCGAGGAAGGAGATCATGGCAGAAATTAAGGAGAAGGCCGCGACGACTAGTGACAATCGTCGTACAGTATAACCTCCCGCCGAGTGCAGCACAATGGCGCCGATAGCAAGGTAAGTTTTCTCAGAAAAATTCCAAAAAATCATCAAAAAACCGCAAAAAGTACAGTATAACCTCCATCAGTGGGACTTATATGAGCCCTCTGTCAGAAGCTAGTTTTAGCAGTCCAGTTTTAGCCGTAGAACCCATTTAACAGTACAACTTTTAGCAGTGGAACCTTTTAGCAGTACAGTTTTAGCAGTAGAGCCCGTTTAGCAGTACAGTTTTAGCAGTAGAGCCTTTAGCAGTACTTTTTTAGCAGTAGAACCCGACCACGGAGTACGCAGTTACGCTACTGACGAATCGTTTTGCTAATGGAAGCTAACTTTTGTTGTGTTTGGACTGCCTAAAAGGGTGTTTGTGAAAAAAAAATCCAAAGTGGAATAAAATGGAAAGGCCGGATAAGTTTGACGTTTTGTTTACAATTTCTTATTTATTTTTTACTTTTTCAAAGCATTACAAGTACGAAACACAATTTACTTTCTTCGAAAACAACTATTAACTTCGTATGCCGGTTTACTAAGTTTATTGTTCAAAATTGAAGTAATTTCGCACCTCATCAGTAAATGACGCTAACAGTCAATGTTTGTTAAAAATATGCAGTTCGTATAAGAGTATGCAGTGCTTAGGTGTGTACGCGCGTACTCTTATACGACTGTTGTTGAAGATTATGTTTGTTTTTTACTTTCAGCATGTCCCGAAGGAAACGGACTACCGACCGAAGTCTATGGTCAATTGCGGATCTTGAAAATGCAAGGAAGCGAGTTAATGATGGCGAATCTATAAGGGCGGTAGTACGTTCATTGGAAGCGAATGAAGCCACTCTTCGTAAGAGGCTGATGAGATCCACACCAGCTACATCTCTGGGGAGATACGAACTCACGAACTTCACGAACTTTACGAACTCTCCAACTCTTTCTCTCTCTCTCCAGATCGAGGTTTGCGTACTCTTATCGAGCCTCGTGCGTACTCTTAAACATCCGTATACCTAAGAGTTCGCAAATCTCTTTTTGTAGTTTTTAGTTTGTTATCGAAAAGTATTAAGATTCCTAATTGTCGCTAATGAATTATTTAGAATGCCAGGTATTCTTTAAATTGAAATAAAAATTGATTCGTAATATGTATCTGTTTGTTTTTTTCACTGCTTTGAAGCTTCGGTGCGTACTCCTACTTGCGGGGCTCGTTTACGTATTACCCTTCCCAATTGAATTCTTTCCTATCACTTCCTAGCCGCACTTGGCTGATCCAACCCAATGTGTTCCGTGTTGCGTCCACAGCCGTCTTGAGCTACATAGCATTTGCCAAGGATACGGTGAAACTGTGGTAAAGCCCTACCGGCAGTAGGACCTTGCTGAGTCCCATCCGTCCCCTAATTTTTCGATTTTTTTCTCAAGTATCTACGGCAAGGCATCTACGCTTCGAGTATAGGCCATATGCACAACGCTCCTCAACTTCAAACCCCATCGGAGCCCACTTCCGACCTTCGCTTTCTTTTTTCCTTATAATTTTTTACAATCTTTTCGTGCATTCGAAGAGTGGAAGGATGCTCGCAAAGTGCTTCGAAAGAATTTCGCAAAACGCCAACTTTCCATAAGTCCGACTATTGTTCCTCGTGTACTCTTGACCATCACTTGCGTTTATTTACAACATCGACGAGTCTTTCTTTCAATTTTTGTTTTCTCAGCACTTGTCTTCGAAGCGACGAAAGATAAGAACGAAACGAGTGTAGGCTCGTAGATTCGTGCGCGCAGCCTTGCTACATACCGCGCACGTATACGTATCGTGTTCTCAGGAGAATCCTATTCGCGTGTACCGCAGGCTCTCCGAAGGGCGCATCGAATTTCATTCTTCTCTCTTGCAGACCGGAAATTATATATACGAGAAACTCTCGACATCTGTCATCCTCTCTTTCTCAGCGTGCGTGTCTGTCCATTAAACCGTCTCTCTCCTCTTCTCTCTCTCTCTCTCTCTCTCTCTCTCTCTCTCTCTCTTTTTCACCAAGTTTCGGTACTTTAGCTCTACCGATCGCCTGCCTCCCTTATTCTCGGAAAGCTTCGACGAGAGAAGTCGTAGCAGTACGACAAGACGGCGCTCATGCCTTGACCGAGCGCGAGAGTGGCTTTTCGTAGGATTTCACTTACGGGCGCACGGCTACCTTGGTACCGTTATGAAAAAAGACAAGGGGAAAATTTGCACTCGTGTGCGTGCGCTGTGCTTGGCAGCCCACCCCCCTGCTCCTCTCTCTCTCTCTCTCTATCGCTCTTCTGCGCCGTTTCCGAAGCTGCTCACGAACCAGTTTTCAAGTGCACACGCGTCCAGCAAGATGCCCTCGAGAACACCTGCATATATATATATATATATATAAATGTATATGGGGCATTCCACGTCAAATCGACGACTTTCCGGCCCGACCACTTTCGATTTGGCTGAAACTTTAATATGATATTGTTTTCATCTTAAAACGCTTGCGTCATCTTTTTCAATTTTTTTTACGTAATCACAAATAGGTAGTGAATTAAAAAAAAATCGCCCGTTTTTTTTCAAATGCGTATAACTTTCTAAAAAATTGATCGATTAAAATCTTTTTTTTTTTATTCTTCGTTTTGAAATGTTCTTTACGAAAAAAAATATTTGAAAAATATTCAAAGCCATCTTAGATATGATTTTTTCGTTTTTTGGAAAGAAACGCGATTTTTTCAAAGAACCCCACTTTTGATTTTTGATTTGTTCTTTGTAAAAAAAATATGATAAATTAAGCACTTTTTGCCGCTAGACACATCGTGGTAAGATTTTTCTTTCTATTGTTTTCTAAATTAAAAAATTTTAATTCTTAATTTTTTCCACATTTAGTTGTTTCCTATGGTGCATAATGTTCGTTAATAAGTTCTATGGTTTTCCAAAAAAAATGCAGTGTACTATTTCATTTAGTTTCGCCGCTAAAATATTAAACGACAAGCATCTGTCAATGTTAAAAAACGTTCCAGTTGAATCGTTTTTGTTGGATATGCACTGACTGTTTTCATCGTCGGAAGATTACAATAATGCTGTGAACGGTCTCCGTGATCAATTTTCGAAAAATTCCCATTCCAGGGACTCAGCAGTTGCACTGTGTGATACCAGATACAAATGATGGTCTTATTGTTATAAATGTCTCTAATTGAAGAGATCACCAATTATGTAAATTATTCAAACGTCACAGAGATGAAAAAATTCATCATTAATTACTATTAAACAATTAATTGAATACCTATTTACTTCATTCCCCAATAATCCTTTAAAAATAATTTAGCATAATTGGAAAACTTTTTAAGTGAGTTAATATTATATACAAAGTAGTGAGTATGATAGAATTAATCATTTAAAATTATTTCATCATAGAAAACAGCTATATTTGAAAAAAAATAAAAAAATTTCAATTTAGAAAAAAAAACAGAAAGAATAATCTTACCACGATGGGTCTGGCGGCAAAAATTGCTAAATTTATCATATTTTTTGTAAAACAAAAAAATAAAAAATCAAAAGTGGCGTTCTTGAAAAAATCGCACTTTTTCCAAGAAAAATTCAAAAATCATGTCGAAGATGACTAAAAAAATTTTTTCATAAAATAAATTTCAAAACGAAGAATTTTAAAAAAAGTTCTCAATCGGTCCATTTTTTAGAAAGTTATGAGCATTAAAAAAAACGAGCTATTTTTTCAAAAATTTACTAAGTATTTGTGATTATGTAAAAAAAAATTGGAAAAAATCATGCAAGCGTTTTAAGATGAAAAAAATAAGATATTAACGTTTCAGCCAAATCGAAAGGGGTCGGGCCGGGAAGTGGTCGATTTGGCGTGGAATGCCCCATATATATATATATATAAGGGGATTTGCCGGGAGAGGAGGCAGAGTACACGTGTTCGTCAAGAGCCACCCAATAATAATACCTTTGAGCTTTCGGAAGAAAGAAAAAAACGTTTCCGATGGACAAAAGTTCTGGATGTAGTTCCGAAAAGCGGAAACCGAATTTCGATCTGAAATTTGGCATACGCCTTCCTTTTAATATTTGAAGAGATTCCCTAAAAGAATTTTTGGTGACGCACCGTAGTTTTCGGGATATCGATTGTTGAAAGTTTTTATTCGACCGCGCTATAGCTGACGAGCTCACCTCTGGCTACACTTCCCTTTGTGTGGATCTTCTATTCGTCAAGTTTGGGCGGTAGAAAGCCTCCCTCCATCGATACCGCAATTTTGAATCTCGTATAACAATTGCGCTTTTGAAGTGAACTTTCGTTCTGCGAAATTTTTTTTTCTCTCAGAATCCGTCGTTTGTCGGAAAAACAAAAAATCGAAAATGGACGAACCATAATTTTGATAAGCTTGTAACGATTTCTTGCAATATTCCTGATGTTAGATATTGTGCAAAGCATTTTTATGAGAGTTGCATTGCGGTCGTTTGAGCGTGTATCTCAAAAAGTATGGCACGGCGCAAGAAAATCCTTTTAGGAGATCTCTTGAAATGATTAGAAGGAAGGTGTATGCCCAATTTCAGATCGAAAATCGGTTTCCGCTTTTCGGAACTGGAGCGCAACCGGCGAGCGGTGAACGCGGGAAAAAAAAAACATTGAAGCGGAGCTCTGCATTCTCGATGTATTTTTTCTTTGAGTTTGTTCGAAGACGTTATCGAAGAATATTTGGAAAGTGTCGCGTCGAGCCACTTCCCGTAGATATTGGGAGTACAAATTAATTCGGTGCATTTTCAAGAGATGGCTCTGGCTGTTATGAATGTTTCATAGTGACAGCTGATTTCGGTGGTTTCAGAGAGGTTAGACATCTGTCAATAACATTCAGTTTATATCGCTTTGAGTTCCATTGAAAGCCTTGTTTTTTACTGTGTTGAATATGTCAAATTTTGTGTTAACTAAGCAGCATTTGCGGGAAGTTTTACTTTTCTGCTTTAATTGGAAGAAAAGTGCAACTGAAGCGCTTCGAATGCTTGTTGAAGTTTATGGTGATGATGCTCCAACTGATAAATCATGTAGGGAATGGTTTCGACGCTTTAAGAACGGTGATTTCAGCGTTGAAGACAAGCCTCGCCCTGGACGGCCAAATGAGCCAATGAGCTGCTACAACCTGGCGATTCCATTACGGGCGATCGGTATAGACTACAATTGATTCGTTTGAGCCGTGCATTACGAGAAAAACGGCCGGAATACGAGCAAAGACATGACAAAATTATTCTTCTGCATGACAACGCTCGGCCTCGTGTCGCAAAAGTCGTAAAAAAATATTTGGAAACGCTCAAATGGGATATTTCACCGCACCCGCCGTATTCTTCGGACATTGCTCCTTCTGATTACTGGTTGTTCCGACGGATGCAGCAGGATTTATCAGGTCACCGGTTCACTTCTTTCGCAGAAATCGAAAATTGGCTCGAAACTTGGATCGCCTCAAAAGACGAGACTTTTTTTCGAGATGGAATTTAAAAATTGCCTGAGAGGTGGGAAAAAGTAGTAGCCAGCGATGGACAATACTTTGATTAATCTATTCATACCTTTTACTTTGAAATAAATGGATTTTTTACCACAAAAAAACGGACCGAATTAATTTGTACTCCCAATATATTTCCCGTACATGCTTGCCATTGTTACACGTATGGGGAGAGTGGGACACAATGTGTTACGGGGCACAGTGAGCCAGATACGGTTTCTCGGAGGTTTGTAGCTCGTAAAATCCGAAATTTTATGTGTTGGACCGCGATTTATATTAGGTTTCGTCAAGCCTAAAAGAAAGTCGATAGCAGCTCACAAAGGATTATTGAAAATTAAAAATTTATTTGAGGCTTGGAAACAAAAATATTTCGCTCGCCGGGAAAACGAAAGATATGTCGACACTTTCTGTAGCGGCTTCGTCAATTCCGTTATCAAGATCCTTTACTACAGCAGCAAGCTTCGCTTGAAATTGGCACTCGACGGAGGAAAGACGAAAAGAACGTGCCGTGTATCCCACGCGAAACCCTCGCTAAACCTCGGCACGACCCTATCAACGATCGAGACGAAAAAAATGAAAAATAAGCCGGTTTTACGAAAAGAATTCCATTGGGATCTCGTCGCTGGGTGGTGGCACACACGTAACGCAACATCGTACACGCGGGGGATGTACGCGCGGTTAAGAACAACGATGCTCCGTCGAGTGTCCATCCATTAAGGCCTTATATACGCGAAAAATTTCAAAATTTTTCATTTTTTTTTTTAATTTTTGATTCCATTAGTCTGAACGGTTAGGAATATTTTAAGCTTTACAGAATTGAAAAATTCCAAAAATTGTATTAAATAAGGTAAGATTGCATTTATAATAGATACCGCGCGGCGCGCCCGATCGCCAACTTCAAAGCCGTTTTTCCACGATTCACTTTTTTGAACCTTGTGAAAGTTCTGACTCTTGAACGAAGGTTCAGATCGCTTTAAAATTTTTACAACATATTCTTAGTATCATCACCTATCGTGTGAACCACAGAAACAAAAATTTCAATGACACAAAAAAATATAAAAAATAAAATACCGACAGAAAGTTGAGTAAAAAAATTTTAAGTTTCGAATTTTTATTATAATAATTTTTTTTCAAATATTGTTGGTTCACACTGAAGATACATTCATTATGCAATTATAAATATGTTCATTTTTTTTTTCAGACACCCACATCGATGCCGAGAACCTTCACCATAAACGCGCGCGCAAAAAAAAATACATTGCTTTATTATGTTATATCTCCGCCATTTGTTAATATTTCTGATTTTTTTTTTTTTACATATACTTAACCCTTAGTGTGCACACCTTCACAGCGAATTATTTCGTGCGCATGGGGTCAATTTGACCCCAGGCCATTTTTGACTTCGAATATCTCGGTAACTGTGTGCTTTTCGGAAAAAAAGGTTGAGTCACTTTTTGCAGTGAATCGATCACACTTCAAGGCCGCGAAGTTAGATTTCCAAAGAAACCTTTTATAATTGTTCAAAAAAACGTGCTTAAAGTTGACGGTACGCAAAAAAAAAAAAGGCACGGTTTCGGTAAAAATTCTCCTAAAAACTTCAATTTTGAGTTTCGAAAGAAAACCTTTTAGGGTTTTACAGACAAGTGTCCACGTTTTGAGGAAAAAATAGTCCGCTTTGCAGCCGTTCCAAAGAGTATATTTATTTTGGCGTATGAAGTTGGCCGTTTTTTTTCAAGTTTCGCGAAAGAGAGCAAATGCGAGATTGCAACAACAATTTTAAGGGGACGCTTACCTGTAAACGCTATTCAGGTAAGAAAAAAATTTTGGGGTCAGGCTGACCCCGGATGCGCACTAAGGGTTACGCATAAATGATCTGTAAAAAAAAAAATGTCAATATATGCGTCATTTTTTTTTTAACCGCGTCTAGAAAAGTACCTTCGAAAAATCGGCGAAATCGCGTATATAAGGCCTCAAACGATCGTACGCGCGCGCGCGCGCGTTGAATTTTTCAAGAAGAAACTTCGTCGAGAAACGACGCGAGGCCGGTGCGCGGGCGGAAAGATTACCTGGAGGTTTTCGTGCACGGCGAGACGCTCTCCCAGCTGTGACGATTGGGAGCGGTGAACGTTGCGGCAGGGGAGGGAAAGGTATCCGCGGGCATGTGGGTGCAATGCCAACTGTGACGCGTAAACGCGCGACTCTTGCTCGTTCTTGCGATGTTCGTTGGACCAGTCGCTGTACCCGTCAACGCCGTTAACCCCGCCGTTACGTCCGCCCCTCGTCCACGTTTCAATCCGGCTGACAACAACTCCCGTATCCTCTCGTCCATCTTGCTCCTCTCTATTCGTACAACCGTGTTGCGTTTATTTTTTGAAAAATTTATCGCTGCACACCGGACACGTTGAGTTCGTCTTTCCAGCGATCGCGAAGTTACATTTTTTTTTCAACTTTGTTGGATGAGAGAGGAAGAGAGAGAGAGAGAGAGAGAGAGAGAGAGAGAGAGAGAGAGAGAGAGAGAGAGAGAGATAGAGAGAGAGAGAGAGAGAGAGAGGAGCGAGACCGCGGCCGGCTTCTCGCGAGTGCATAATCTTTACGAAAGGTGCACGATCGTGGCGATCCGTTCGCGCGCACGTGTCGCAAACTCGTCGAGGGTCATCGTTTCCTTACGCGGCGGCTTCGATGGAAACATCGATTCGCACCGCGCGGTGGTGGTGGCGCGACACTCTCGAAGATACGACGCGATTAACCCCGTTCGAAAGGATCCACGGAGGGAAGGGAAAGCCCAAAAAAAAAAAAACAAGCCGTGTACACGCGTGTGCTGTCGTTTCAACGGCGTTCGACTGACTGCTGTGCACTTGGAATATAGAAGGTTGGCGCAGTAGCAGCAGCAGCAGCGCGCGACTCTCCTCTCGGGTTCCCCCTCGTGGCTCGACCTGCTGTTTGCCGGCTCGCAGCACCGCGGACACGAACACACGGGCACGGAAACGCGCCGGCAGAGGCCACCACTGCGCGCGCGCGCGCGCGCGCGCGCTTCGCTTCGCTATGTGGAACAGGACGAGGCGGATGGGCTGTTCTATTCACAAGTTGCATTTACCTGCGCTCCCCCACCCTCTCCCTAACAAATATTCGATGGACGCCACGCGAAGGGCCTGAGTAGGTCAAGAAGATCGATTTTTCAAAATGGTGCTCATTCGAAAGTACTATCCTTTGAGTGTCTACCCTGAAAATTTCATAAGGAAATTCGCAGTTATGGCGAAGTTATAGCGTTTTGTAACTGACCGGGTGAGCAACGACTTGGGGGGCGCAGGTAGACGCGGCCTTTGTCATCTGTTTGACCATGAGTTTGACTATGAATGAGGTTGAAACAGCAAAAAAAAAAAGATCTAATGGAAACCCAAACATCTAAGGAAGATCCGTCATATGGCCCAGGAATCGACGATTTCATGTAAATTTAACCCTAACCCCATGTCGTTGTTTTTAGCACCCGTAATCCTTATGGTCTTGAAGTTTGCATCGTTGGAATGCAACGAAAAATTCTTTCTCATATTTTTATTCCGTCGTTTAAATTATTTTACAAATGATTTTTTTGCAGATCAAAATGATATCTCTAAATATCTCTAAATAAACGGTTAAAAAAAATAATTGATGGATTTTCTCAACGAAGATCAGCCACGAGAAATTCGGGCAATTGAAAAATAATAATTTTCGTTGCACGCCAACGATGCGAACTTCAGTCTCATTGATCCTTGAACATGGGTCATTAGGGTCCGTCGCTTATTTAATTATGTTATTCTGTAAGGAAAAATCTGAAAAAAATCGTAGATCTTCTGTGGACTTCTAACTATGCGATAGAATTGTTGTCAGCCCCGAAAATCCCTTTTTCAATAAACATTTTCATCAAAATTCAGAGGCATGTAGGCTGTTCACAGTAGAATGTTTGAAAATTCATATTTTCCGTTATTTTTGGTATAAATACAAAATTCCAACGCGAGTTAATAGTTAATAAATAACTTTACACCGAAATAAACCAGTTACTTCGGTGTAAAGTGTACTCAAAACGGTAAGCATTCGGAAGTGTCACTCCTGTCAGAATCGAGCTGATTTTTTTTTTGTGTTGTGTCTTACAGTTAAAAAACATCATATTTAATATTATTATGGCAGCGCATCAACAAAAACAAACAAACAAACCCAAAGAAACCCAAACAAACGCACCCATCCGAGGTGCCCTGCGCCCACCTCAGTGTTCTGCACACCCTGCGATTCCACACACCCATCCGAGGTGCCCTACATCCACCCTTGTGTTCTACACGGAGAGAATTAAATGTTAAAAATTACCGTGCAGTAACGGTAACCAGATGACAACCCTGCAACTTCGCTTATTATTACTGAGTAAAACACAGATTTGCACGAAAATAAAATAAAATTTCTTCTTCAGATAGAAAATTTTACCAGATTTTCTAGTAAATTTTCATGTGTAACAAAATACGCAAAACTTAAATTTAAAAAATATATAATATCAGCGAAATTTTACTGTGCATTTTATTGTTTTATGCCTTTCAAAAATGTCTATAAAAAAGTATCGTCTTTATAAGAGTTATTTTAAGATTTATTATAAAATTTAATGCGTGTTGTAGGAAAATGTACTGTGCTCTCGGTAAAAATTATCGTGCGCGCTACCCTTCTTGCATAGTAAAATTTTAGCTACGTATTTGAAATTTTCTGTAACGTGAGTTGAAAAAAAACTTGTCGCATACGAATTATTATGCTTCACTCACTTGTCACCACATTGAAATATATCACGGTAATGTTTACCGTGAAATTCAAGACAAAAATTACTTTTTAATTCTCTTCGTGTACGCACCCCACGATTCCCAAACAAACCCAAACAAACCCAAACAAATCCAAACAAACCCAAATAAACCCAAACAAACCCAAACAAATCCAAACAAACACATCCATCCGAGGTGCCCTCCGCCCACCTCAGTTATCTACGCACCTCACGATTCCACGATTCGTGGCTTCAATGCTAAAGTATAGAATCACCCTCTTGGTAATTGTTTTTGTTGATGCGCCGCCATAATAATATTAAATATGATGTTTTTTAACTGTAAGAAACCACGCAAAAAAAAAATCAGCTCGATTCTGACAGGAGTGACACTTCCGAATATTTACACCCTCAAAACTTTAAACGCGTTTTACTAGAAACAGTGTTTTCAAAATCGGTACCAGAAATATTTCCGCAACTACTGGACCGATCGGGATCAAGTTTTGCACTGGAAAATTTCAACCATAACCTCCTGGTGGGGCCATCTTTTGTCAAACGGCGGAGACTTATTTGTACTCCCAATATCTTGAATTTCGTTGCGGCTCGTCGCGGCGCTCATCTCCACGAATATATCATCGATCGTGGTGGTCGTATCACACGAATTCTCGAGTGCGAACGCGAAAACGGGCGCGCGCTCCAATTGCTCGCACCGGAGAAACAAAAGATCGCGTGTACCGAGGTCAGGATATGTATATTTATCAGATAGGAAGCGAAGGATCGATCGGTCGTCACCCTTGCTCTCTCCGTATGCAAACGAATCGGAGAGCTGCTTTTTCCGCCATCTTTCGTCCGTTACGAAGAAGCTTGTATTTAGTCGGGCGGATCGCGCTCTCGATCCGATATCCGTCCTATTCCTCTGTTGTCTTTTCTTCTTCTTTCCTTTTGTACACTCCGAATCACTATCCTTCGCGATAGTCGCGTACAATTATTCCAATGACTTTTCCAATAAATCGTCTCGATAAAGATTTTCATCGTGAACACGCTCGATTACCTTTGCGATTGGGTCATCGAATGATTTTTTTTTTTCATTGTCAAAATCATGTGCGGTTTTTAAAGCAAAGTATTTTTCTTTTTTTTTTTTCTTCAACAATCAACAATGATATAGCACTTTGAAATTGTTCTGTTCGGCTCGACATAAACGCGCCGAGAGCATCCGAAGTTACCCGAGCGCTCTGTGACGTCACTGCTCGAACGCCAGTATACGAATGACTCGTGTGATACGAGTATTCTGTCAACGATGGCAACGACAAAATCGTATAAGCCTTGTTTCGTTCCTCTTTGTATAAATACGAGGAAAAGTGCCTCTAATAGGTATTTCTGAATGTGCCACAAGACATAAAACGTCAAAATCTGTGGTTCGATGCAGCACGACGTGTCAACTCGAAATCATCGTTCACTTATTTTTGCTGTGAATACCACTTTGATGTCAGTGTAAACGTGTTATAACATAAACTGTATTGAAATATTTTTTTTTCAATACGTCTTTTTTAAAATGCTTATGATACGTAGCGGCAATAAGTGTCACAATTGATCAAGCCTCTCCTAACCTAAAAATTTTCAGTTATCCACGGTCGGTAAATCACACGAATTTGCTTTCACGAATCTACTTCCACACATCGTTGCACGAAAATTAAAGTATTGGGAGTACAAATTAATTCGGTTCGTTTTTTTGTGGTAAAAAATCCATTTATTTCAAAATAAAAGGTATGAATAGATTAATCAAAGTATTGTCCATCGCTGGCTACTACTTTTTCCCACCTCTCAGGCAATTTTCGAATTCCATCTCGAAAAAAAGTCTCGTCTTTTGAGGCGATCCAAGTTTTGAGCCATTTTTTCGATTTCTGCGAAAGAAGTGAACCGGTGAGCTGCTAAATCCTGCTGCATCCGTCGGAACAACCAGTAATCAGAAGGAGCAATGTTCGGAGAATACGGCGGGTGCGGTAAAATATCCCATTTGAGCGTTTCCAAATATGTTTTTTTACGACTTTTGCGACATGAGGCCGAGCGTTGTCATGCAGAAGAATAACTTTGTCATGTCTTTGCTCGTATTCCGGCCGTTTTTCCTCGTAATGCACGGCTCAAACGAATCAATTGTAGTCTATACCGATCGCCCGCAATGGAATCGCCAGGTTGTTCATCGAGAGTAATGCCTCCCAATTCATTGTCTTCGAATTTTTTTTGGCTGTCCAGGGCGAGGCTTGTCTTCAACGCTGAAATCACCGTTCTTGAAGCGTCGAAACCATTCCCCTACATGATTTATCCGTTGGAGCATCATCACCATAAACTTCAATAAGCATTCGATGCGCTTCAGCTGCACTTTTCTTCCAATAAAAGCAGAAAAGTAAAATTTGCCGCAAATGCTGCTTAGTTAACACAAAATTGGATATATTCAACACAGTAAAAAACAAAGTTTTTAATGGAACTCAAAGCGATATAAACTGAATGTTATTGACAGATGTCTAACCTCTCTGAAACCACCGAAATCAGCTGTCACTATGAAACCAAGGAGGTTAGAGTCGAAGGAGTCCGAACTCTCAAGGCCCCTCTACACTACTCGCGAAGTTAATCGAAGTTGGGCGAGTCGAGGCGCGACTTCGGTCCTTTGACTCGGCCCAAAATACCGACACCGATCGGAAGTCGCCCGAAGCGAAGCAAAGCGAGGCGAAGAAGCACGAAGTGCCTCTCTACACTCTCGTCCTCGCCTAACTTCGATTAACTTCGCGAGTAGTGTAGAGGGGCCTTTATGGAGAGACTTGAAAAAAGTGGCTAGAAAAACATGCACAAACAGGGATGGCGCTACTATCGCTAAGACCTTGAGAAGTGAGCTGCGTGTGACAGAGACGAAACAAATGAATTATGAGAGAGAGCTGTATGTGAGGCTGAAGCTCAGCTTACTTCTCGAGGTCTTAGAGATAGTGGCGCCATCCCTGTTTGTGCATGTTTTTGTTGCCACTTTGAAATGCACAGATCGGACTCCTTCTACTCTAACCTCCTTGTATGAAACATTCATAACAGCCAGAGCCATCTCTTGAAAACGGACCGATTTAATTTGTACTCCCAATATATTTCGACTTTTTCAGAATGCTCGACATATTTAGATGTAAAATGACACGAAATTTTACTTTTGTACACACTCGCGTGTAAGCCGTATACAAAAAGCCCATTCGGTCGCGTTCGAGCGGTGACGTCACAAGCGCCAGCGTCCGATAGCGTGACATTTCGCGCCAACATCTACAATTTGAATTATCGTGATATAAAAACAATAATTATCTTTAGAATTATTTCAAAGAAAAACCCTTCTGACATTCGGTTTTAATATCACAAAAGATCAATTCTAAAAAAAATCGAACTTGTTTTTTTTTTTTAACAGCTCAATTGTCTCGTTTTGTTGCTGCAAGAACGCGCGAGCTCGATTTATCGTCGCGATGAAGAGAAACGCGAGACAGGTCGGCCATCTACGTCGACATTTTAACCTGCCGGCGGAGATACCCGAGGGGCCATCTGGTAGTGCTCGAGCGAAGCGCGCGGTTACGAGAAAAATCGGTTGGTAAGCGGCTCGACGATCGCGTTCCTCGGAAAGAGTTCTGACGGCGAGGAACGTCGCCGCACTCTATCGTGTCCGCCTACGATACTCTTGAAACTCTTCTTTACACGGTAGGGCGTAAAGAACTATTGGATACGTGTTTTTTTTTTTTATCGGCGGAAAAAACGGTCTTGAGCGGTAAAACCTGGCCCCACGAGACATCTCTCGGAATGAATCCTGTCAAGGGTCATTTTCCTGTCCTGTCATTTTCACCCGCGAGCACCCCACCGATTTCGATTAACCCTTCGTGGTCACAAATCCAAATTCAATCGAGGCGGTCACACTCGGATCGATTCTACCCAGTCAGTTTTCAAAAAAGTATTGTGACTAAACTATCCGTCCGAAGTGGTTCAAAAAATTACGAAGCATGCTTTGAACTTTCTAGATGATGTACGAAAATTTATTTATAAGAAATAAAATGGCGATATGTTAAAAAAAAATTCATAGAGGCGAAAACGCCAAAAAAAAAAAACACTTTTTCACTAAAAAAATCATAGTTACGTCCAAATTTTAGGTAAAAATGTTGACAATTCACGTAACTATGATTTTTTTTAGTGAAAAAAGTGTTTTTTTTTTTTGCGTTTTCGCCTCTATGAATTTTTTTTAACGTATCGCTATTTTATTTCTTATAAATCCAAATTTTAGGTAAAAATGTTGACAATTCACGTGATACTCCTTAGATATGCTACTTTTGGGAAAAAAAAAATATTAGCATCGTGCGCGTTCCAAAAAAGGTATTTTTTTCCATGTGGAGAGGGTAAATTTTATGGTATGAGGATACTTCAAACTCCAGACAAGATGGTCAATACAGTCCCATTCAAAGCTGGAAACTATTATATATTACGTGTATGACTTAGTTTTTATAGATTTTTCAGAAAATTGATTTAATATAAAAAAATAGAGAATAACGAACTTAATCTTGGAAATATTGTCCATCGTTTTCTATGGCCTTGCGCCATCTCTCGGATAACATACGAATGCCGTCGCGAATAAAAACTCGCAGGCTTCGAGGCGATAAAGTCATCGACGAATTTACGCACATCGTCGAGCGTTTTGAACTGTTTATCCACTAAGGCGTGCTGTATTGACCGGAACAAATGGTAGTCGGATGGGGCCAAGTCTGGTGAATATGCCGGCGTGCGGGAGAACTTCCTATCCCAAGTTCAAGAGGGTCTTCTGAGTCGCGCGAGCAACGTGAGGTCGAGCGTTGTCATGCAGCAGTATGACTTGCCTGCTTTCTTGCCCAGTAAATAGCCTTTTCTGATCAAGTTCTTCGCTCAGTTTGTTCAATTGTCGGCTGTAGCGTTCCGCAGTCACCGTCTGACCAGTTTCCAGGAGTTCGTAATAAAGCACACCCTTCATATCCTGTCCAGGGTGCGGCTGGTCACTAAGATCGAACTCACCACTTCTAAAACGTTTGTACCGATAATTACACGTTTCATAAGACACAACGTCGGCACCAAGAACACTACAAATTGATTCCCGTGCTTTAGAAGCATTTTTTCGTTGTTGGAATTCGTATAAAATGCAGTGCCGAATGTGCTGTTTATCAGTTGCCATAGTAAACTCTGCTATTCTGAGAGGTTATGTAACTCACGTAGACTTGTCGTTCGGTGTTCTGAAACC